>CM045891.1:3638971-3851471 GCA_025169545.1 Anguilla japonica
TTTAGCATCAGTTTACTCTCCTTTTCCTGATAGAAACTTTGCCTTTTACATGTTACACTACTGAGGTGTAAATGGTGTATCTGTCATGTGAAGTGGATAGCTAATGTAATCTGTAGTATTTATCAGGAGGGATTTGGCCATATTTATTTAATGCCAACATCTATGAAGAAGGTTATGTTGACTGTGTATGTGCATGTGCGTGTGTGCATACATGTGTGCGTGTATGTGTACGCGCGCTGTGTGTGTGTTTCTGTGCGTGTGTGTGTGCGTGCGTGTGTATGCATGCTGTGTGTGTGTGTGTGTGTGTGTGTGTGTGTGTGTGTGTGTGTGCAGGCGTCAGGAGCTGCGGGAGCTGCGTTTGCTGCAGAAGGAGGAGCACCGTGCTCAGGCTCTGCTCAACGCCAAGCTGGACGCTCAGAAGGACCAAATGCAGCGTCGCTTCGACCAGGAGATGAACGTGAGTCGCCATTTCACCCCCTCTCTGTACCC
Source organism: Anguilla japonica (assembly GCA_025169545.1). Taxonomy (NCBI): domain Eukaryota; kingdom Metazoa; phylum Chordata; class Actinopteri; order Anguilliformes; family Anguillidae; genus Anguilla; species Anguilla japonica. The sequence continues at coordinate 3,639,461 of CM045891.1, forward strand.
CTATAACTGCCACCATTTTACCCCCTCTCTGTACCCCTATGACTGCCACCATTTTACCCCCTCTCTGTACCCCTATGACTGCCACCATTTTACCCCCTCTCTGTACCCCTATGACTGCCACCATTTTACCCTCTCTGCCCCTATAACCTCCACCATTTCACCCTCTCTCTGTACCCCTATAACTGCCACCCTGGCATCTCTCTCTCTGCCCCTATAACTGCCACCCTGGCATCTCTCTCTCTGCCCCTATAACTGCCACCTTTTCACATCTCTTTGCTCTTATGACTGTGCTGTCATGTCATGTCTCTGTTCTGCTGTAACTGCCACCATTTCACCTCTCAAACGCAGCGTTGCTTTGACCAGCAGATCAGTGTGAGTCTGCCCTTCACCACATGCCATCTCCCTGTGGCCCTGTAACTGTGCTACCGTTTCACCCCCTGCTATACCGCTATAACTGTGCTACTGTTTCACCCCCCTATACCGCTATAACTGTGCTACTGTTTCACCCCCCTATACCACTATAACTCTGCTACCATTTCACCCCCTGCTATACTGCTATAACTGTGCTACCATTTCACCCCCCTATACCACTATAACTGTGCTACTGTTTCACCCCCCTATACCCCTATAACTGTGCTACCATTTCACCCCCCTACACCACTATAACTGTGCTACCATTTCACCCCCTGCTATACTGCTATAACTGTGCTACTGTTTCACCCCCCTATATCACTATAACTGTGCTACCATTTCACCCCCCTATACCACTATAACTGTGCTACCATTTCACCCCCCTATACCACTATAACTGTGCTACCATTTCACCCCCCTATACCGCTATAACTGTGTAACTGTGCTACAATTTCACCCCGTGCTATACCACTATAACTGTGCTACCATTTCACCCCCCTATACCGCTATAACTGTGTAACTGTGCTACAATTTCACCCCGTGCTATACCGCTACAACTGTGCCACCATTTCAGCCCCTGCTATACCGCTATACCTGTGCTACCATTTCACTCCGCTATACCGCTATAACTGTGCTAAAATGTCATAGTCTGAGAGCGATATTAAGTGTGTGGAGGCAGGGACAGGTAGACTCAATGTCTCAAATGCTCCAACGCCCCCGTCCTTTCAGACCAAGAAGAAGTACTACGACACGGAGCTGGAGAACCTGGAGAAGCAGCAGAAGCAGACCATCGAGAAGATGGAGACGGACCACGCGGTGCACCTGCGGGACGAGACCAAGCGCATCCGCTCCGAGCAGGAGAAGGAGCACAGCCGCTTCCAGGAGCAGCTCAAGAACAAGAAGAAGGAGGTGGGGGAGGGGCTTCAGGGTGTGGGGGCGGGGTTAGAGGGGCTGCAGGTCTGAGGGGGGTGGGGTTAGAGGGGCTGCAGGTTGAGGGGGGCGGAGTTAGAGGGGCTGCAGGTTTGAGAGGGGTGGGGTTAGAGGGGCTGCAGGTTGAGAGGGGTGGGGTTAGAGGGGCTGCAGGTTTGAGAGGGGTGGGGTTAGAGGGGCTGCAGGTTTGTGAGGGGCGGGGTTAGAGGGGCTGCAGGTCTGAGAGGGGCGGAGTTTGAGGGGCTGTCGGACCAGGAGGGCGGAGTTAGAAAGGCTGCACTTTTGGGAGGGGCGGGGTTACAAGGCTGAAGACTAGGGAGGGGAGGGGTTTGAGGTCTGAAGGAGCAAGGGGGTGGGGTCAGAGGGGCTGCAGTGTGGGAGGGCTGTAGAACTCGGAGGGTTGGGGTTGTTATTAAAGACGTTTTTGTTTCGCACATTTACAGGTTAAGCGGGAGGTTGAGAAACTGCCGAGAAGCCAGAGAAAGGAAAGCCTGAAACAGAGAATGGGCTCATTTCAGCAGACCAAACAGACAGAGGTAAGCACACGGTGTCTGCTCTCTCCTCCCAGTTCAGCCACCCTGCCCCACCCTCCATGAAACCCCCCCCCTCCACTCCCCCCCCCCCCCCCCCCCCCCCAAAAAAAAAAATGCCCGTGCCTGCCTATGAGGTGCTGCTGGTACCGAACGCTGGGGAGTACATCACAGCATGTTTGGACTCACGCTGGTTTTGACTCATTCGTTTTTGGTCATGACTCATCCTCATGGTCTTTTATATTGTATGAGTTCTTTTAATATCCACCGTAAGATGAATGGCGTATAATGAAGTAGATCATTTAAGATATATATGTACCTGTAAGGCCTTACACTGTAACAAACACTGATGCAGTGGAGTTCTAGAACACTCAGAATTTTGAAAAAAAAACATTCCAAAGAACCTGCTCTTTAAAGGGTTAATTGTAAAAGAACTGTGTTAAGGGAGTGTTAAGCAGTGTTCAGTAGTGTGAGTGTTTCTCCTCCTCCTCCTCCCTGGAATCTCTCCTCAGGAGCAGAAGTTCCTGGCGGCGCAGAAGGAGAAACTGGACGCCCTGCTGAAGAGCATCACGGCGAAGAACAAGCAGGAGATCTCAGAGACCGAGCGGGAGTGCCTGGAGAAGAAGCAGCGCCTGATCCGAGGTGCGCCAGCTCTCCCACACCCGCTCCTTACTCGCCACGGATAGGCTTAGCTTAAAGCCCCGCCCCCCCAGAGAAAGGTCAACGACAAACACTCCCACCCCCTCCCCACGCACTGAGGTTAATACACACTTGACCCCCACCCACCCACCCACAGAAGATAATCGCAAAGCTCTAGGGCCCGAGTGCATCATCATCCGGACCCTGGAGGCTGAAACTGGCTGAAGTAACGCTGGATCGAGTCCAGCACGGAGGCTATCCCCAGCTAACACGAGAGCGATCTCACGCTGCTGCTGTGCTGCGCGCCGCTGGGCTGGCTTCTGTCAAATCCCACTCCGCTTCCCGAGTTATCATCCAAACGATTTCTCCATTAAACAAGGCCACAGTTTCATTGATGCAAAGCACCACGCACACCCGTACTTGTGCCAATAGCTCCCCCATGTGGAGAATCTTCAGCCAGCTGAATGTGAGTCAAGTTAAATACTTGAAGCAAGGGCATTACAGCATTTACATACACTCTGTTGTGTTAACTTCCCTGTGGGGGTGTTTAAGTGACACACCCTCCCTCCCTCCCTTCCCCCCCCACACACACACACACACACACACACACACAGTAGTACACCACATGCACTGTGTGTCTCTGACTGCTACAGGGATTCCGGAGGGGCCTCCTGGATTCTTCACAGACTCTGATTTATTCTGTTACCGTCCTACTACCCAAATACACACACTCATCAGGTCCTCACTAGTGCTGGTTGCCCCTCTCTCTGGAATGCTAAATTGTCCTGTGCTCAGAAATGTTAGCTCATAGACACACTTTCCTTCTCCCTCTTTCTTTCTCTCTCTCTTTTTACACACACACACACTCTCTCCCTCTCTCTCCTCTCTCTTCTCTCACTCTTTCTCTCTCTCCCCCAATCTTTCGCCCCATCCCCTTTCCCTCTCTCTCTCCCTCCCTCTCTCTCACTGAACCTCTCTCCTCTCCCCCTCCCTCGCTCCCCTCTCCCCCCCCCTCAGAAAGGGAAGCTGCTATCTGGGACATGCAGGAGCATAACCTCCATGAGAGGCACCAGCTGTTGAAACAGCAGTTGAAAGATCAGTACTTCCTCCAGAGACACCAGCTGCTGAAGAAGCATGAGAAGGTACCGTGCTGAGAGAGATAAACTGCCCCTGTTTACTCATCCATTACTGCTGTTTCCAGTGTGGAGTTATCTAAACATTTACATTTTTCATTCGCCATTCAGAAACCCTATCCACAAGTTTGTTTTTTAACGTGTTATCAGTGTCTACGGCTATTTGCGGAATTAGCTTGTAAAAGTTTCCCTGCGTGCTTGCGTGCGTGCAGACATATGTTCAAGTTAATGTTGCAATTTTAAAGATCTGTTTGGTTTGGTGTATTTAAGATATTAAACTCTTTCTTTCTCTGTCCTTTCTCTCTCCCCTTCTCTTTCTCTCCCCCCTCTTTCTGTTTTTGTGTGCATGTATGTACATATGTGTGCCTGTATGTATGTGTGTGTGTGTGTGCATATGTGTGTGTGTGTGTGTGTGTGTACATGCATGTTTGCGTGTGTCTGTGTGTATATATGTGTGTATGTATATGCACGTTTCTGTGCGTGTGTGTATTTATGTATGTGTGTGTGTGTGTATGTATGTACATCTGCGTGTGTGTGTGTGTGTTTATGTATGTATATGTGTGCGTGTGTGTGTGTGTGTGTGTGTGTACATGCGTGTTTCTGTGTGTGTGTGTACGTGTGTGTGTGTAAATGCATGTTTCTGTGTGTGTGTGTGTGTATGTACATGCGCGTTTGTGTTTCGTGTGTGTGTGTATGTACATGCGCGTTTGTGTTTCGTGTGTGTGTGTATGTACATGCGCGCGTGTGTGTGTGTGCACATGTTTGCGTGTGTGTGTGTGTACACGTGTTTGCGCGCTGCAGGAGCAGGAGCAGATGCAGTGCTATAACCAGCGCATGGTGGAGCAGCTGAAGGCGCGGCAGCAGCAGGAGAAGGGCCGCCTGCCCAAGATCCAGCGCAGCGAGGGCAAGACGCGCATGGTCATGTTCAAGAAGAGCCTGCGCATCAACTCCACCGGCAGCGCCGCGGAGGACCGCGAGAAGATCAAGCAGGTGCGTCTGCGCGCCCGCCAACTGCGCCTGCACCCGCCCGTATACCACACCCCGCGCCCCCCAACTGCGCAGACGGGCCGCCGCCCGTTAGCCGTGTCCGCACCCGCCCCTGAACCACGGCCTGTGCCACGCCACGCTGCCAGGCCAGTGCTCCGCGTATTTACAGGGGTTCCTCGGGCTGTTTTTGTAGGTCTCGTTCAGTTAATAGGGGATCCAGAGTTTTTGGGTGTGTAGAGCATAGCTGACCCTGTTTTCCACGGTTTGGTGTAGGGTGGGTTGTGACATTATTCGACCTGCTGCGTGTGCACCACGTGTATGTGCCTGTCTCCGGTTCAAACGGAAAAACTGACACCATTGCACTCAACAGCTTAAAAAAACATTGTGTGATATCAGCGATATCGTAATTAAAAATAAATAGTTTGCACACAACAAGACCAGAAAAAGTCACTTTCAATTTATTTATTCTCTTAATCAGCTGGGGAACGAGATACACAAACAGTAATGATTGTGTATCTTGTTCCCCTGCTGCTTGAGAGAGTCTTGCCGTGTGCAAATCATTTCTCTCTGTGTCTGCAGTTCAGTCTGCAGGAGGAGAAGAGGCAGAAGGCCGAGAGGCTGCACCAGCAGCAGAAGCACGACAACCAGATGAGGGAGATGGTGGGCCAGTGCGAGAGCAACGTCAGGGAGCTGCAGCAGCTGCAGGTACGACCACCGCAGACACCGCTGGTCCACTGTGTGCTGGATGATGATGGATGTCTTGGTCCATTTTGTTCTGGTTGACAATGAATGTCTTGGTCCATGGTTGATAATGGATGTGTTGTTTGATAATAAATGTGTTGGCTGATAATGGGTGTGTTTGTTGATAGTAGATGTTTTGATTGATAATGGATGTGTTGGTTAACAATGGATGTGTTGATTGATAATGGATGTGTTGGCTGATAATAGATGTGTTGATTGATAATGGACGCGTTGGCTGATAATGGATGTATCCCTCCTATGTGTGCAGAATGAGAAATGCCACCTGCTGATAGAGAATGAGACCCAGCGGCTGAAGTCTCTGGACGAGATGCACAACCAGCAGCTGAGAGAGTGGAGGGAGCTGCTCAAGCCCAGGAAAAAGGTCCGGACCACGCCCTGTCTGCCCCGTCCCACCCGAAACACACCCCTGTCCCAGCCGAAACACACCCCTGTCCCACCCAAAACACACCCCTGTCCCACCCGAAACACGCCCCTGCCGCCACCCGAAACACGCCCCTGTCCCCACCTGAAACACGCCCCTGTCCCACCCGAAACACGCCCCTGCCCCACCTGAAACACATCCCCGTCCCACCCGAAACACGCCCCTGTCCCACCCGAAACACGCCCCTGTCCCACCTGAAACGCGCCCCTGTCCCACCCAAAACACGCCCGGTCTGTCCTTACCCCTTCCTGTCTGCATATAAGCACTCCCACCTGAATCCACATTCACCAAATATCCTGTGCAGCGCAAGTACCCCTGCTAGCAACTCCTGTCTGCATATAAGCACGTACTTCTCACAGATGCCCCTGGACATGCCCGAGCTGTCTGTGTACTCAGGTGCACTGTGTGCCTCCGCGAACGTGTTCCCCAGTCATGTGACGAGTGCCCTCGCTTCACCCGCAGGCCCTGGAGGACGAGCTGAACCAGAAGAAGAGGGAGCAGGAGCTCTTCTTCAAGATGAGCGAGGAGTCAGAGTGCCAGAGTCCCAGCTCGCCCAACAAGCTCACCAAATTCCTCCCCTACTCCGACTCGTCCACCACGTAACTCCCAGCAGCCCCTGCGGCGCACCTCAGGACCAATCGCGGTCGAGCCCTCCGAGACTCCACTAGGCGTGGAATTAACCAATGAAGTCCAGTTTTTTTTTTTTTTTTTTTTTTTTTTTAAATAGTCGTATTTATGTTTTTAAGTAACGTTTATATATTTTCATTTGATTAACCGATGCCAGGCTTACCTTTGTCTGCCAGATATTGTTTGAAATTCCACCCCCCTCCCCACACCCCCCCCAAGCCCTTCCCAGGCTAGCAGTATTTCTGTATCTCTGCAGTGCTGTTCGGTCCTTGCGGATGGATATTGTATCAGATACATCCCCGCCGCCCCCGTTTTTTTTTTTTTTGTTTTATATTTCCTGCTGAACACCCACCACCCCCCCCCCCCCCCCCCCCCCCCCCCCCCATAATGTGCACAGTTCCTGTTCTATCCCAGCCTGTCGTACAAATCGATGGTGTCAGGTGTATTTGATGGGGGAGTATGGCGGGCAGGGGGGGGGGGGGGGGGGGGGGTTGGTTGGTTGGGGGGGTCCAAACAGAGAACGTGTTCTGTTCTTTAAGTGTTGGGTGTCGGACAAACAAAGTGGAACATGTGTCCTCAGTTGTTCTGTTCCAATTTAAGCGTGTAAGTGGTGGGTGGGATAAGGGGGGGGGTCCCAATGAGTGTGGGGGGGGGGGGGGGGGTCCAAGGAAACTGCTGCACAATTCAGCGAGTATGACTCATTCCAAAGACACCTTCCCTTTAACACAAGCCCGCTACCGTGCGTTTAGCCTACAAAGCACGTAATTTACAGCTTGTAGCTTTAATTTGCCATTATGTGCCTTTTTCTACCAATACTTTCTTCCCCCCTCTGGTTTTTATGTGTCTATCGGGCGAATGTCTCGCTGCCAAAAGTGCAATTATGTCTCATTGATTTGTATTTTTTTGCTAAGTGAAGTATGCAGAAGCAAGCTAAAAAGACTGGAGCTGCTAGCCTAGACGATTTACCACCGCTTGGTCACCACAGCGTTTTTCACGCAGTTCAGTGCACACGGTAAATAGAAGTGCTTTCCATCGTCTAAAATTGTTTCAGTGTGAAATATGAACCAAAAAAAAAAAATGCTGAAACTTTTACACAATCACAAAGTTAATGGGGTGGGGGGGTCACTGTTCACTGTTTCCACAATAGTTTTGGCTACAGCTCCATTAGCTTGTTTTGGGGGGGGGGGGGGGGGGGTGGCATAGGGAACAGACTGCTATTTTGGCTGTTATATTTTTCATCCCATGTTTTATTATAACAAATGATTTCTTTTCAGGTTGTATGAAGGACGTGTTCGTTTTCTCAATGCCAGTTTGACCTTGGCAGTGAAAAACGTGTCGATGTCGAATATCGCTTTGTCGCTAATGTATTCCATGAAATCTTCTGCCGCTTAATGGGGGCTGCATTACTGTAATGGCGGCACCATTACCGTAGCGGCGGCACCATTACCGTAGCGGCGGCTGCATTACCGTAATGGCGGCTGCATTACCGTGACGGCGGCTGCATTACCATAATGGCGGCTGCGTTAGCGTAACGGCGGCTGCATTACCGTAGCGGCGGCTGCATTACCGTAATGGCGGCTGCGTTAGCGTAACGGCGGCTGCATTACCGTAGCGGCGGCTGCGTTACCGTAATGGCGGAACCAGCACACTGGAGAGGAACCGACGTAGCTAACGCTGTGTCGCGCTAGAGCCAAAGTATGATACTTTTAGTTTGTCGATAAGCTTGAAGAATATAGTTTCTTTTGAAGAATCTTTAAATATTATATTATGCCGAAGTATATATTTTATTAAACATCGAGTTTGATTTTTATCGTAACATAAAATGCACTGTTAACTAACCAAAAGTGCAATATGTTTTTTTTTCCATCAGTTTATTCCACCAAACAAGCCTCACTTTTTCTTTGATGGAGAGAGTACAATTTCTTTTTCTTTTTTTTTTTAGTGGTCACTTTTATATACTTGTTATTGATTGTTTAATCAGGTACAATCAGATCTGCTTCCTTTCTTTATTCCATTGATATATTTTGAGTTGTTTTAATGTTCAGTTCCTGTAAACCTTTTGACTGCAAATATTATCGTTCTCTCCCTTTGCCTTCAATAAGTGGAATTTGAAGTGTTTTCAGTGAGGAGCTGAACCCTGAAGAAGAATAGCTTCCAAAAGCCGAAGGAACCACTATTGTACATAAGAGTCTAATAAACACATTTTCTTATGCAGTCTTCCTTGTTCTTCCCCTCCCCAGAGAGTTATGTCTTATTCGCGAGGATAGAACATTCTGCGGAAGTGTTTGTGCTGAGTGATGTTTGTCTGAAACCAGACTCGAAACAGCAGGGTCTGCTCCGTTCGTGTTGATCATCTTGGCTTTCTCGTCACCATCTCTTAATTTTCATAGGCAAAGATTAACACACAGAACCGAGCTATTTGAAATGTTTATTAACTTCATATTAAAAAAAAAAAAACGATGATACAGGAAGGAAGGAGTCTGAAGTGTGAAATGTTCTGAGTGTCTTCGAAATAAGTGGGAACAAATGGCGATTACAGTACTGTGATGGTTTATCTGACAAAGAAGGTTGAATGACCAGCACATCATCTTACAGAGCTCGCCATCCAATGGCATTCTGCTCGTGTTCAATAAACCGAGAGAAACTGCTTTTCAGAGAGAGCAAAAGAACTTTGTGAAAGTTAGTAGGAGGGATCATATTACCTTTCCTTGTCGTGGACATATCTGAGCCAATTCATCTTCAATTCCCTTGTTCCTACCTGCACAACTGGAGCGTCTTAAAACTTCAAAATGCTGCATCTTCTTCAAACCCATAACCTTCAAACCTTTCATATTCCAGACGTGGTGTTCAATCTAACCGCAAAACTGCATCCAGGACGACCGTGTGCGAATGGGACGAGGCTACAAATTCAGGAAATGGAATGTAAATGGAATGCACATCCCACCATCCCTACATTTTCCTCTCTTCAGTGCCTCAAATTCCCCAAATTATGGAAGTCGTGAAAAAAAATATATGAAACAAGATTTCTGCTGCGTCAGAACTGTCTACTAATTTCTTTGGTCATATATGTCAAGGAAAGACAAAAAAAAAAATTAGGTCTTCAATAAAAAGTTAGTAGCGGTTAGATTGAACAAGTCCCTTCAGATTGTCTCATGTACAATTCTATGAATTCTATGACTTAGCATTTCTTTTGTAATAAAATGTTTCTTTTATGTGTTTTATCACATAAACATACTGCTTTTCTTACCGTTACCCTCCCACCCTCCCTCCCATTGCATTTCTGTTTCACAATCTGCACATTAAATTTACAATTCTAATGTAAAATATGATGTAGTATAGGTTTAAATTTGATCATTTTCAGCTTTAAATCAGTGATCCATCATTATAGTGAATGTTAGTAGTGTAGAAGCACTGGGAAATGCGTAGTTTGGTTTCCATACTCTTGAAAGCCCCACCCAACCCACCCAAGGAGGGAATTGTTTTTTTTTTTTTTTTTTCCCCAACACTGGTCCTTAACCGTTTGAAGAGTAGGTTTTTTGGAATGCTATTTTTCAAGATTCTAAGCCGGTGTTCTGGAACTCCAATGCTTGCGGTTGCCAGCAGTGATTGTGACATCAGCATTAGAATGTTCAGTCAAGAACAATGGGCAGAATATCCTCTTTTTCAAAAAAAGGTGTGGTTTTGGAAAGGCTAGAAAATTGGTTGTCAGCAAACTAGAAAACCAGGAGCAAGTGGGGAAAATTCCAGCATACACGAGTGAGCGAGCGAACAGGAAGTGACTGCCGCCTTTTTTCTGAATCTGCGGGGGTGCGTTCCACACCCCTCCGACCCCCGTTCCACAGATCACGCTTTCCATAAACACCGCTTTCTCTCACTCGAGGACCCACGTCCCAGAAGCCCCGGCAGGAAGCTCAAACGAGCGACGAGAAAAGGAGCGACAGAAGAACAAACAACAAAAATTCTACGTCGCTACACCAAGCTTGAAACCAGTCAAGCGAACATCAAAAATAATTCTAAGAACGTTGTATAGTTGAGAGACCTTTTTGAGATTTGGTGTATGCAACAATTCTGACTTTTTGCATCAGAATGTGCACACACGTGCGCGCACACGCACAAATGCGCATACACACACATCTCAAGAGCACAAGTTTTTGCTTCACACATTATTTTTGTGGATGAAATTAAGTTTAGATTTAAGATATGATGGTTCTGAAGGACTGAGGTAACCATAAACCCCTCCCACAATGCTATCACAGTAGAATTCCTTGGGAGAAAGTTAATAAAAAGTACACCTAAATCTTAAAATGAAGTTGACTCGACTATCAAACAATGTACGTAAATGTACGTTAATCATCCTCATAACACGAAGGCTTTCTGCTAAGTTGATGTGAATACTGAGATGTGTAAACTCAGGATGGTGCAAGTTCGTTGTATGCGTTTTGAGAGCATACTTCACATAAAAAAATAATAATAAAAAATAAAATAAAATAAAAAAGCCAGAGAGCATAAGCCTGAACTACTGGCCATGTTGAAAAGTGCACATCTGTCATTCTCCAAAATCACTTTTAACAATAATATGCAGCTTTAAAAAAATTTTTTGGACAAATTAAAAAAAAAAAAAATTATTCACAAACACAATGATTGAAGTAAAAAATAATGGCAATATTAGCACTTAACAGTACTAGGCCAAAGTTAGTACTGTGGTTACTTCCCACCCAAACCGTTTTCACTGATTTATCCAAGCATCAGCTGGATTTAGGCCCGTTTTGCCAGTCCAGTTCAAAATACTCTCATTCCTTTGTTCCACTGCATTGTCAGTTACAACCATCCTCGTTACGTTTCAGCTATAGTGAAATATATATACTGACGAAGACAACCTTGCTTGCATATATTTAAGCTTGGAACACCATTGTGATATACTGAGGCACAATATTATGAAGGCATAATACATATTGCTTGTCTACTGCAGCTTCTGTAATACAGTTATAAAATTACATTTATAAACCTGTGTAATATATGGCACACAAGGTGTATATGATATGAATCTAAAAATGGTCTTGTTCCAATGATGCTGCCTATCATCATTCTGACAACCTTTCTTCAGTCCTAATTAACACTGTTTAATAAAAAAAAACAGGGTCCAATAATAATACCTGCTTGAAGGACTGTCCCCCTTCGCAACTCAAGCTTGAAATGAATGGAATGTATTAAAAAGGCTACTATCGATGTACCACCTATAAATAAAAAAAAGCTAATTAAATACATAGTAAAAATAAAAAAATGTAAGGTCAGAGGTCGGGGGTCAGTGACTAGGGTTTCTTGGCTAGATAATTGGAAGGGATCCAGCCCTCCTTCATCGGTCCCCCGCTCACGTTCTTGCAGAACCACCAGCCGCTGGTGTTCTTCTCCAGGACCTCGAACACTGTCCCCTCCTTGAACCCGGAGGTCTGCTCGTCGCCGTCGAAGTCGGCCAGCGCCAGGTACAGCTCCTCCCTGCCCGAATCCTTGACCAGGGGCGGGAGCTTCTCCCGGGGGGGCTCCGGCTTGCTGAAGGGTTTCGGTGGCAGGGGCTGTCGAGGTTTGGGGTCCTCCTTGTCCTTGTCCTTGTCCTTGTCCTTGTCTTTGTCCTTGTCTTTGTCTTTGTCCTTGTCCTTGTCCTTGTCCTTGTCTTTGTCTTTGGGAGGGGGCAACACGAAGGCCTTGGGTTTGGGAGGAGGGGGTCTGCCCTGCGGGACCCCCGGTTTGGGCTCCGGCGGAAGGTCCCTCGGGGGGGGTTTGGTTTCCGTGGGGCTGGCGGGTTCCGAGGTCTTTTTGGGAGGGGGGGGCCTCCTGGGGGCGAGGGCGGGCCTCCCCGGAGGCTCTTTGTGGGCGGGGACGGGGGGTTTGGGCAAGTCCGGGCCGTCGTGCCCGTTCTGCTGTTTCGGGGGGCGGGCGGGCTCCTCGGCCCCTTTCCCGTTGTCGAGGGCGTTGTCGGCGGCGACGGCGGCGGCGTCGGGTTGACCGGCCTCGCCCCCCGAGCCGATCTCGGCGGGCCGGGGGGGCCGCAGCTTGCTCCTCAGGTGGGTGATGTCCAGCGGCTTGCTTTCGGGCGGGGACTCCGGGCGGGCCGCCGCGGGGGGAGGCGGTTTGGGCCGGAGCACGGGCTTGGGTTTGGCGAAGGGCGACGGCACCTCGGGCCGCTCCTCCGGCGGCTCGGGCCGGGCCTTGGCCGGCGGCTTGGCCACGGGCTTCAGGTTGAACTTCTTCACCTCCTTGGCGGAGACCTTGTGGCCGCACTCCAGGCCCATCTCGTTCTTCAGGAGCAGCGGCTTGCCCTTGTCCTCCCGCCGGGGCTCCGGGGGCTTCTCGGGCTTGAGGGGGGCCGCTTTCGGGGGCACCAGGGGCACGATCACCCCGGCGGGGGCGGGGGGTTTCGGGGGGAGGGCCTTGGACAGGTCCATCCTGGGCTTCTCCACCGCCTCGGCCTCCAGGCTCTTGTTGATGGACTCCCGGCGCGGGGGGAGGGCGGGCTTTTCCTCGGCCGGGGGCAGGGCGGGGGCCGGAGGGAGGGGCCCCGGGCCGCTCTTGGGGCCGCCGGACTTCCAGTCCCGCAGTTTGGGCCGGGCCGCCGAGTCGGAGCTGGCCGACGGCTCGTCCGGCAGCGGTTTGGACCAGCTGTCCTCCGGGACGGAGCCGTTGGAGGCCCCGTCCTCCAGCTTCAGCTGGGCCATCTCGTTGGGGAGGGGGGCCAGGAAGTTGGGGCGCGACGCGTTGCTGGTCTTCTTGTATTTGTCGATGAAGGTGACGGGAGCCCAGCCTTCCTGCTCCTCGATCTGGATGTACCACCACCCGCTGGAGTTCTTCTCTATCACCTGAGGAACGGAGCATGAGGCATCGGAATCAGAAACACCCAATCAGAACTCCCGATTATGAACTGGAAGAAAGCGGATCATGAACCTTGGGGAATAAATATACAACTGCTGAAAATAATAATTGGGGGACCTTTAAATCTTATATACTCATATACTATTCTTATGCGGTGGCAGTGTAGTATAATGGGTAAGGAGCTAGTCTTGTAACCTAAAGGTCACAGGTTTGATTCCTAGGGCACTGCCGATGTACCCTTGAGTACGGTAACCCGCTTAACCTGCACTGCTTCAGTATATATCCACTGTATAAGTGGATGCAGTGAAAATGCTATGTTGGAAAGTTGTGTAAGTCACTCTGGATAAGAGCGTCTGCTGAATGCCTGTAATGTAATGTAATGTAATGTAATGTAATGTAATCATTACAGTCCCCGTTACATGCGCTTCTTTCCTCCTGAACGTTAGCGCCGGGCTGGCAGCAGGCCTCACCTCCACCTTCACCCCCGCCTGGAAGCTGATGCCGTCGGGGATGGTGGTCTGGAAGTCGGCGATGGTGTAGTACTCCTCCTCCACCTGGGGCGGGACGGGCGGCCTGGGCAGGTTCGCGCCGCGCGGCTGAACGCGAGGGGCAAAATGTTCAGTACAGCAGAGAGTTTAAACATGGAGGGGGCATTTAGGGGGCATTTAGGGGGCGACATAGCTCAGGAGGTAAGGGCGGTTGTCTGGCAGTTGGAGGGTTGCCGGTTCGATCCCCCGCCCTGCGGCATGTCGAAGTGTCCCTGAGCAAGACACCTAACCCCTAATTGCTCCCAACGAGCTGACTGGTACCTTGCATGGCAGCCATTGGTGTGTGTGTGTGTGTGTGTGAGAATGGGTGAATGAATCAATTGTAAAGCGCTTTGCATAAAAGCGCTATATAAATGCAGTCCATTTTTACCATCCATGTGAGACCCATGTTCAGGATAACATAGAGTTTAAGGGTTATACATGTGGGAAGGTTTAAACAGTGTATTACATGGTCTTTTTAATGGTTTGGTGTTGGTTTGAAAGGAGTTTGAACGTTATGCTGTATTTACTTACAATGGTAAGAGATCACGGCGTGGTGGGGGTTTTTGTCTCAGAGCAGCTTCTGGAAAAAAAAGAGAAACAATTTGTGACACTCCTGCTGTCAGATATGATGCTCCAGGCTATAATACAATAGATCAAATGCATGATAAAATGTTCAGCTCCGAGTGATAGCTGCAAGAACAAGAAACTGAGCTTGTTTAGTCAACTTTAGTCAAACAAATTTAAAATTAAACTACAATTAATGCCCTTATGACAATTTCAAGAGCTGTTTTTTTTGTACTAAGTACAGTACAGAGTTGAATAAAACGTATAGAGCTAGTTGGAGACAGTACTAAGTTGAATACAATGTATGGAGCTAGTTGGAGACAGTACTAAATTGAATGAAACCTATGGTGCTAGTTGGAGGTGGTACTAAGTTGAATAAACGTATGGAGCTAGTTGGAGACAGTACTAAGTTGAATAGAACGTATGGTGCTAGTTGGAGACAGTACTAAGTTGAAGAGAACGTATGGTGCTAGTTGGAGCGGTAAACTGTGAAAACAAATTTCCCCTTGAGGGACTAATTGAATAGTATTGTGCTAGTTGGAGACGGTACTAAGCTAAATAAAATGTATGGAGCTAGTTGGAGACAGGTATTAAGTTGAATAAAACGTATGGCGCTATTTTGGGCTCCATCGCGCCCGGTGTGATCTGCTCGGGTTGGCGGCGCGGCGCGGGCGTGTTTTCTCCCGGACAGGGACTCACTGCGCTTGCTGTCGGTGATGGGCGTGAAGCGCAGGTCCCTCGGGCCGTCGCGGTTGTCCCGGCGCGCCCTGCTTGGAGACGCCGTCCAGGTCGTTGGTGCTGGAGTGCGCGGCGGCGCCGGCGGCCAGCTTCTGGGTCAGGATGTCGGTCTTCTTCAGGTAGGACGCCGGGGCCCAGCCCTCCTGCCCCTGGTGCCTGCGGGGAAACGGAGCACGGCTGTGACACGTTGCCCCCTGCTGGACGGCGGTGGGAAACGCGTCGCTGATGGGTCTTTACCGAGCGGGCCGAAAAACCGGGCTGCGTTTTTTTCCCCACGACAAAATGTAGTCGCAATAGGTGTTTTTATTCGTCTAATGTCTCCCCATGCACACACTGAAGTTTGTGTCATTTGGACAATATTTGAATATTTTGTGGATGAATCAGGGACAGTTTCTGCTGAGTCACCATCTCACGCACTCAGTGGATGACCTGGACTCAGCCGGACTTCATTTAAGGGTCCCCATTTTCTCTACTGTGCAGTTTCTGGCTTGTACAAAATGGCAGCGCCCAAAAGCTGCACTTTCAAAACGCTTTTGACCAGGCCCACGGGGAGTCAATGGGTGACGTCACAGTGACTTGGTCCATATTATTCTCTATAGTCTGTGGCCTTTACCTGATCTTCCACCAGCCCTCCAGGTTCTTCTGGATCACCTCCACGGTCACGCCCTTCACCAGATTAATCTCGTCTTTATCTCGAGCCGTGTAGGGATAGACCACCGTGTACTTCTCCTCTGGAAACATCACAGGAAAAAAACAACACACATTCAATACTGTTTGAAAATGAATATGCTGTACTGTAAATACATTAGCATACACAGGTACAAAGGTGCAGGTATGCAATTAATCATATGAATCATAATGCAAAATACTACAAAAAAATAAAAATAAAATGATATTTTCACAACAGAATGTGGAGTCACACTAATATGACATGCTAAACCACCAATCTTCATTCCAGGTCCTGGCAGTCTGCTGGTTTTTGTTGTTACTCTGTACTTCATTGATCAGTTAATGCAGTCGATTACACAGTTACCTCACCTGGTTTCTTGGGTCTGAATTGATTTCTGACATTAAGGTGAAAACAAAAACCGGGAGACACTACGGCCCACCAAGATCAGGAATGAAGATGACACTGCGATGCAAACTTTTTGCCAAACGCTTAATTCTGATTGGCTAAGATTACACCCAATGACCCTCCTTCTCGTGAGGACGACCGAGGCATGACTGGCAGGTGTAAAGGACCATGTCTGTAGTATTAACCTTTATGACAGCCCAGGACAACTTCACAGCGGCCTCTAAAAATCACACACAGCCGACCAAGGCAGTTTACACCTGCACTCAAACTGCCCTGTCAGTCACGATTGGGGGGCGTGGCCTCTCCATGGCTACAACATGGGGGCGGAGTCAGAAAATAGTGACAAACCAGACTGCAGTGCACGTGACCTACTCTTTAAATTATTCAGCTAATATTCCCAAAGTGTATTAATGTGGTCGGGTAGTCACCCAGCGCTACAGGGGTGGTGTGGATTAGGGGGTTGTGACTGTAAATCTCCACTAAGAGACCGTGGCCTCACAATTCGGGGAGTGGGCAGAACTGTGTGGAGTGAGAAAATCTGGAACACTCATGCAACCAATCAGCACGCAAACGAACACCTTCAGCAACACAGACGTTTGTTATTACAGCCTTTCACATAACAAATGCATGTCTTTAAAACTACAAAAGTTTAAAACTACACCAAGCCTAATGGATTATAGAACACCCCATAGGACTCCATACCTGTTTGTGGTCAGTGTCATACACAATTCAGCCACTCATTCATGCACACTTTGAGTAAGCAATCAAGGCATGACAGTTCCAAAGGAAATGGGAACACAAATCAAACGCACATCCGTGAGGGATTAGTGGGAGGAGCTGAACGTCATGCCTGCAAGCAAGCGTTAGTTTGGGAAAGTTAGTCATAAAGAAACCCAAAAAACTTAAAAAAAAAAAAAACGGGGACGTGTTTGGTCCGTGCCACACGCATGCTCCACACGCCATGCCTCGGTCCCGCATGCCAGGCGGGACACGCATCACGTGACGCGCCACACGCCACACGCCATGCGCCATGCGCGAAGCGTGAAGAAGAGGAAAAGGGGCGTGTCCTCCACCTTGCCCAAAGCCCGTGCCGAACAGGTCCCCTAACGTTCGCCGACGGCCCACGTGCCTCGGCAGCGACCAGTACCTCCGCGACGCTGAGGGCGCGCGGCGGGCGGCAGGAAGTGAGCAAACAGGAAGTCAGAGCGGTGAACTTTATAATTCCCCTTTTCTTTACACCACTGACTGGAAACAGTGATTAAGAACGGCGTGAAGAAATGGAAAATTAGTTTGTCATTTCCACATAAACCATCTGCATGTTTTCCCCAAATGTGCACGTCTGTCCTCTACGGAAAAATGCAGCCGCTGTCTACAGATCCCTTTACTCATCATTTCGATTACGTGAGAGCACACACATTCAGCTCGTTTCAGTTAAAAAAAAACAGCAGAGAGTCAGGACGTCTACTCGGTTCATCCTGAGCGAATTTCCAGCTAACACAAAACGTTCTCACAATGTTATTTGAATGTTTTTTGCCAATGGATTAACATGTTGCTACATTGCGTTGTGAGAATGTTTTGTGTCAGCTGAAGTTCGCTCGGGATGAACAGTGTCCGACTCTGTTGTTCTGTAACAGTGGGGCTAACGTGAGGGGAGGGGGCGGGGCATACGGCGGAGGTGGGGCTACCTTCCTCGGCCGGCAGGGAGAAGTCGTCGGGGTCGTCCTGGGCCTCCAGGCAGGTGGCGGGGACCCATCCCTGGGCGTCGTCCGAGCTGACGAACCACCAGCCTGCAGAGCGAAAGCAACGCTGCTCTTACCAGGTCATGAGTTCAAAGGTCATTAAAAATCCAGGTCACAATAGAGGCCTGCACTAGCCTGTGGAGCAGACCGGACGCAACACTGCTCTTACGACCAGGTCATAAGTTCAGAGGTCATACAAAAGCCAGGTCACAATAAAGGCCTGCACTAGCCTGTGGAGCAGACCGGACGCAACACTGCTCTTACGACCAGGTCATAAGTTCAGAGGTCAGCCAGGTCACAATAGAGGCAAAGCCTGTGGAGCAGACCGGTCACACTGCTCTTACAGAGAGGTCCTGCACTAGCCTGCACTAGCCTGTGGAGCAGACCGGATGCAACACTGCTCTTGCGACCAGGTCATAAGTTCAAAGGTCATATAAAAGCCAGGTCACAATAGAGGCCTGCACTAGCCTGTGGAGCAGACCGGACGCAACACTGCTCTTACGACCAGGTCATAAGTTCAGAGGTCATATAAAAGCCAGGTCACAATAGAGGCCTGCACTAGCCTGTGGAGCAGACCGGATGCAAGACTGCTCTTACAACCAGGTCATAAGTTCAAGGTCATATAAAAGCCAGGTCACAACAGAGGCCCGCAGCAAGCTGGCCACGCCCACGTCCGTACCTGACTCGTTCTTCTCGATGACCTCCACCACCTGACCCACGTGCAGGCTGACCTCCGAGCTCTCCTGCTTCTCGTAGCTGGTGACGGCCACGTACTGGTCCAGCAGCAACGGGTCGGACGAGCTGGACTCTCCTACTGGGGGAGGGACAGAGCGGAGGGCATCAAGCCGGCCCTGCTGTCACTGGGGGGGGGGGGGGGGGCATGGTGGGGGTCGGGGATCAGGGTGTAGGGGGAGGGAGTGGTAGGGGTGATCTGTGGGGTAGGGGGGTGTAGTGGGGGAAGGTCGGGAAGTGGGCGATAGTGGGGGGGGGGGGGGAGGAGGGCGGGGGGGGAAAGGGAGCAATGGTGGTGGGGGGGGGGTGGTGACGGTGGATGGTGGTGGGGGTTGTGGTTAAAGCAGATGTGATTGGAGAGATTTAGGGAGGAAATTGCATTGAGAGAGAGAGAGAGAGACTGTTCTCTCATACGATTATTAAAGGGTAGGGTAGGAGTGGGAGAGAGAGGGTTATTGTCGATCACTGACATGGCCGCACGAGACACGATAAAACAAAAATAAAAAGGCGATTAACAGCTGAGGCCAGGAGCGAAGCCGTGTTAGGAGCTGAACCTCACCCACGGGCGACCGACGCCAGCCGCCCAGCCGCAACTGGCTACAACAGCCATCTGCACGACTCCTCTGACACGGACACACGTGACCAAAAAGCCATTTCCCCTAGCTGAGCTCATTAACATAATTATACACCGAGTTCATTAAGTTAATTACATACGATATGGTCATCACTCAGCATGTACCTTACCTTAATCAAGTAGTCACTCTCTCTCTCTCTCTCTCTTTCTCTCTCTCTGTCACTCTCTCTCCCTCTCCCTCACTCCCTCCCACTCTCTCATTCCCTCTCTCTCCCTCTCCCCTCCTCTTACTCCCTGTCTCTCTCTCGCTCTCTCACTCGCTCCCTCTCTCTCTCGCTCCCTCTCTCTCTCTCTCTCTCTCCCTCTCTCGTGAAGTGCACATCTACAGTTATCTGTCTTCGATGCAGTAAGAACACTGCCTTTCCCAAAAGCATAAAAGGACAAGAGTGCAGTGCATCACGTCATGTGCTCACAGCAGTACATTCAACGTTCAGCAAGGGCACAATCTCACACAGGTGCACTGCACATTAGCCTTAAGTCCTGTCTAATTATTACTATTACTCATTATTTATAAGGCCCATCAAAATCTTTTTTTTTCTGGTACAGCACCACCTGAGAGAAACGTTGATCTGTTGAAGCAGCTGCATACGTCACGTTGAAAGAGAATTTTTTTGAGGCTGAAACCTGGGATGTCTTTGAAACCTCACATTCTTGATTTTTGGGAAGCATCAGCAAAATAGGAAAAAAGGGGGGAATAGAGAGGAGTGTTGCATGCAAAAAATCTGAGGGTGGGGATAAATCCCAGTCCCAAACGGGTTCAGAGAGGTAAAGGTATCCTTTATGAACTCTTACTGGAAGCCACCAATCAAAAAGGGCCATGCAATGAGGTCACACCACACTTATAAAGAGAGCACCAAGCTTGCCCCCCTGGCCCCGCCCCCCTACCTCATACTCCCAATTCCCGTTCACATAGCAACCACCCGCCTATACCCAAGGCTGAACTGTACCATTAGCAACCCGCCCAGGAGGGGGGGGCGGGGCGGCGAGGGGGGGGGGGGCACACACACACACAGCGTGGCCAAGCGAGTGTGTGTCACTACCTCTCTTTAGGAAAGAAGACGCTCTCTCCACAAATCCTGATGAAGAAAATGAATGAAAGCAAATGTAAGGGAAACGTGAAGGACACTGACGGGTTTGGGTTACACGGACATTCCAGAACATTCTCTGAGGTGTTTTTCCAATTCACAAAAAAAATGTACGGGCCCTGGAAGGGGTGGGGTGGCGTGGGCTGGGGGGGTTTTATGTGGGAATTTAATCTAACTGTCCTGCAGATCTGTTCTTTGAAAAAGTTTTTCTTTTCACATGTCTGCTCAGTGTTTCCAGAATATCTGGGTCATGGATTTGTCGTCACAATAAGAATCTATAAAACATAAAACCTGCTTAAAGTGAAAAAAAGGGGAATATTCTGCGTAAAAAAGCTTTATCATACTTTTAAATGTTTTTCTCCATACACTCCGTACAATGTATTTACTAGCATGTATTTGCTTGTGTGTACAACATCACCACTAGAGGGTGCTCTAGCCTTCAATTTCATATGAAAGTTCAACATCAATGGAAAGAATAACTATGATCTTTACCCGTTGCTTTGTGAACAGTGGGGAAAGTGGCTTTGTTGAGGTATAAACTGCCTCTGTTTGTAGGTGCAGTATTTTTCCCAGAAAAAGACTACATGCAATGAGGGAAGAAACACAAACTGCAAGCGAAAATGTCAAACTTACCCCTCGAGAATTTAAATTCAAGGGGAGAAAGTTGCCTTACCTGACTTCTTCTTTCCAATAGGCTCACTGTAAGACAAGCAGAAGCCAAAAACGTGGTCAGTTCGCTTATCACAGTGACAAGACTGTCATCAGTCAAACAACAGAGAAGACAACCACACTAATTCTCAAGATGTACTACACATACAATCTGTCATAGAACAGAGAGGAGGCAAAGAGAACCCCACTTTCTCTCAAGATGTACTACACATATGATCTGTCATAGAACCGAGAGGATGTGAAGAGAACCCCACTTAGTCACAAGATGTACTACACATATGACCAGTCTCAAACTGATGCAAGAAAAACTGATGTGTGGAAATAGTGAGTACAAAATTTGACAAAAAAAAAAAAAAAAAAAAAAAAAAAAAAAACACCTCGTGAAGGGCCTTGTGAAATGTCTATCAGGGTATTTCCCAAAAATAATCACGCAGAGACAATAAAAAAGTGCAATCATAAACCAACTGAAAATAGCTGTACAAAGGCCTAACCGAACTGCAGATTACTATAAATGAATATTATAAAATACTAGCCTGCATTAACAACACTTTCGCTCAGCACTAATGATCTGGGAACTGAAATAGGTTAGTCTCTGTGCTCTGTGTTAGCGTTTGTACAAATGTTTGCGCCGAACGAGGTATGAAATGGTTAAAGTGAAGTGGCTCGTAAAAACGAGGCCGTATATAAACACAAAGCAGCATCTGTTCCGTTTACAAAACAGCAGTCCATCAGTCCTACAGCCTGTGCCAATCCCAGGCCTGCATGCCAGCAGGGCTGCTCCTAACTAATGGAGCTCTCCCCTGAGACCGCTGCTGTCTCTCTCTCTCTCTCTCTCTTTCATGTACACTCTCACTCTATCTATCTCTCTCTCTCACTCCCTCTGTATCTTTCTCACACAATATCTGCTCACTCCCTCTGTATCTCTCTCACACACACTATCTTCTCACTCTCTCCCTATCTTTCTCTCGCACACTTTATCCTTCTCTCACACATACTATCTATCCCTCACAAATTCGCTTACAAATTCCCTCTCCATCTCTCCCTCCCTCTCTTTGTCTCCCACTCACACCATCTTTCTTCAGTCCCTCTCTATCCCTCTCTGACACACACTCTCTCTCTCTCTCTCGATTGGTTCACACTGTCCTTCATTTGCCTATATTAAAGTTGTGCCCAATCGTGCGAGCCCGGCCCTGTTGGATATGTTCTTCATTTCCCAAGGCCGGGTGATAAATCTAAGTCCATTAAGAGACTGCGGGGGGGGGGGGGGGGGGCCCAGCCCAAACAATCCCCCCTCAACCCCCCCCCCCCAACCGCCCAAGCCGGAGATCACAGGGATGCAACGTGGCAGAGTAATGGATCGGGCTTTCAGTCAGATCCTCCGCCTCATTGAGCTGTACCTTACTGTACTGGATTTGGGAGCTGGGGGGGGGGGGGGGGGGGGTAGGGGGCAGGGCAGGGCAGGGCAGGGCAGGGCGAGTGGGGCGGGGCAGGGGGGAATGGGGACGACGACGCGGGGGGGCCACATGGTGGCACTGATGCCATTCGGTTCAGATTGCCACCTCTAATTGGAACCCGGTCTGCACAATATTGTCGCAAGTAGTACCTGATCATTAGTTTTCCTTATGGTTATAATTATATTTAAATATATTATCAATATAATACAATTTCACAAATACAAATTATTGGCACTTTCACATTATTTCAACACATGACATTGCTGTGAAATAGATATATCATGAAAAATTAAAAAATCGAATAAATGTGTAATATATTCTATAATTTCCATAAGATTTATTAGCAAAGCACATCAGCAGAAGTTGGTCAGGCTAACAGTGCTGTGTGATTATGAGTCTGAAAAGTGCGATGCTGCTGCTATCACAGCGTCATCCTGGCCAGAACCGCGTGACGCCCCAGACAATCACAGTTACCGGAACTGTGTACGCACCACGGGCCAAAATGGCCTCTGTGTTGCTCAATTAGCTCCTATTGGGAAACGAGACAGCTGCACGGGCAGCACGTGTGTTCCTTTATTTTCTGTGCGGAAGAGGCGACCAGAGTAGACCACACATCGCTGCCCCCCCCCCCCCCCCCCGCCCCCACCTGAAGGCAACCCCCCCCCCGCCCCCCCAGCCTCCCCAGCCCGGCAGCCAGTGTCCAGGCCTGCTAACTCTCTCTTTCTGCACTCGATATATGAGCTGACATATTTATCGAAAAACAATTGAATTCCCCGAGGGGTCGAGCCGGTCCTCTGGCGCGAGGACAAGTGACAAAAGCCTGAACCGAGGAACAGTCCTAATCCAATTTTAATAAAGACAAACCAAGGTCTTTTCTGCAATCCCATTTACCACTCCCCCTCGCCCCCATCCGCTCTCCCCCGTCCCGAAGCCAGACGCTCGGGGTTTGTCTCAAAACTTAATAAAGAATGTGACCTTGGCAACAGCCGAATTTAGCTCTTCACGCTCTCCGTCCTTTTTGCGGAAGAAGACAGAAAAGAAAAGTTCCGACAGCGATCTGCCCGTGAGGAGCCTCTCTTTCTTTTTCTCCCCCCCCCCCCCCCCACAAATTCCCATTCCCCAGTTTTCCGTTTTCCGCCGGGCTCTCTGAAGCTCGCGTTTCATCCGCCAACAAAACCGAAAACCGCGCCCCCCCCCCGGCCTCTCAACGTTCCGTGACGCCACGTTGCCCCCGGCAACGGTCTCATAAATCAGCCGGCGGGCCCGACGCTGGAAGGACGGCCCGCGTCGGACTTAATTAAACCGCGCGGCTCGGATCAAAGCGGAGATCATCGCGACCCGACCCCAGCCTCTAATGAGCGAGCATCGGCCGCGGCGCTCAAGAAAAATAAGAACATTTCATTTATTTCATTTATTATTATTTTTTTTTAGCGGCTTACGGGGGAAGGGAAAAAAAAAAAACCCCCCCAAGTTTCCCTCAATGCTTTAACAAGCTTAACGAAACAGTTGGAAAGGCTCAACGCATCCGAGAGCTCCGGAATCTTCCGCCCGCGCAGCTGGTAACAGGGCCGGGCCCGAGAGGTGTCGGGTTTAACAGCGTAGTGCCTTTCTGCTCCTCGGACACCTTGAAACCGTTAAAAAAAAAGTGAAGAGAAAAGCAGAAAACACGTGTACAGCTGGAGCCCTGCGACCATGGCAACCCCCGGCAACCCCCGGCAACCCCCGGCGCTGCGTTTGTACTGCCGAAGCGGGCTCTGGTTTAGGAGAGCTTGTAAAAAAAAATAAATTAAAAAATCTACTGCTCAAACTGCCGTGACGTTCCAAGGCGTGCTGGAAAAAGCCCCATTCAGCGCTGGAGCCCAGGGCCAGAGCACACAGACCGGAGCCCAGGGCCAGAGCACACAGACTGGAGCCCAGGGCCAGAGCACACAGACCGGAGCCCAGGGCCAGAGCACACAGACTGGAGCCCAGGGCCAGAGCACACAGACTGGAGCTGGTCGGGGCCCCGAAAACTAAAGCAGGCCTTTCAGAAACTCAGAACAGAACAGGGCTGGGTCACCACGGAAACAGAGGAAATAAGCTTTCCTGGCGATAATCAACCACCACCCCCCCCCCCCCCCCACCCTTGAGAAGCAATGGGAATGCATGCTGATTAACTGGCTGAGCACCCCAACCTGGGGACGGACGCCTTGTAACCCACCGTTTGGTACCGCACCCCCCCCCCCCCTCCCCCCACCCCCCCCCCCCCACCTTCCCCACACCAGTGTGACTTTTGCTGCACAGACAAAAGGTCTCCCCGTTTTCCCCAGGGGGCCTTGCCCCCCCTCCCAGTTTTTCCGCCAGGCCACTAAATGAAATAAAAAAACACACAAGGGCAAGTCCCATGGTAAATGACATTACAACCACAGGACATTTGCATGGTTAAGTCCAATACGGCTACATAATAGAGACCGATAGGGCATTTCCTCCTGATATAGGGTATTTCCTCCCGGTGGCTATAAAAGCATGCATCAGTCTCCATTATGTGGCTGTACGGGGACTTCAGCACACAGTATCCTGCAGGTGATACGTCAGTTTCCATGGGCTAGCCCATAAGTCCCAATCTGCCGCTCGGAGGGGACGTAGGCCCGTCCGCGCCGTGACTTCCTGTTGACATGCTGTAACTGTCAGCGCGTGATGACGTTAATGCGCTCGGGGACCTTTGTAAAAGTGCCCGTTTGACGCGGCTGAACTTGTGCAGACTCAGCGTTTTTCCCCGAGGGGCCCGCTGCACTTTCGACCGCTGCCAAGGCAAGCATGCTTCCTCATTTCAGCCAGTACCGCGAAAAACTCTCAGGCTGAACTTGATTAGCTTGTAACGGAATGGGTCAATGCAACAAAAATATATATATCTTTGTTTAAGCAGAATCCTGTTCATTTCAGCCTTTTTTTTCTCGATGTATAGCAATTTCAGGGACACCCACTTACCCCCCTTGAAGTGTAGGCTTTTTTTTCTTCAAAATTCCAAGCCAGTGTTCTAGAACTCTTTCACTGCTTTCGGTTACCAGCAGTGACTGTGACATCAGCATCAGAATGTTGAGTTCAGAACATTCTAATTGTACAGCATCTATGATGTCACACCTTAAAGGGTTTATCTGCGTCTGAGCCAGTGCTGTGTGTACTACGGATTCCATCTGTTTACACAACAGCACGTGGAGCACCTTTTCAGAATCCACACTAGATTTGCATGCGCCACAGGGGTACGATGCGCCTGAACACAGAAGTGCTCACACACTCTTCAGGGGTGTTGAGTCTGAACACAGGGGGGCTCACTTACTCTTCAGGGGGGTTGAGTCTGAACACAGGGGGGCTCACTTACTCTTTAGGGGGGTTGAGGTCTTCGGGCCGGGTCTCGAAGAACACGCGCACTTCCTCGCACTGGGAGATGTAGACCGGCAGCTGGATCAGAGCCTGCACACAGAAACATAAGCATTACATCACATTATGTCACGTTACATTACATCACATTTCATGTTATGTTACATTACATTGTGTTACTTCACGTCACATCACATTGCATTATGCTGCATTACAATCACTTATCCAGAGTGATGAATGTTACTGGAGAACCTCAGTGTGACTCTCAGGACAATGCAGTATCACAGAGGCCCGTTTATAACCCCCTAAGTGTACTTTCAACCAACAACAAAAAACCTCTGGGGCTTTCTATACCGTGCTCTCTGCTGAAGCACTGGATACAGTACAACCACTTGTATCAACAACCCTGAAAAGCAACCTGAGGATAACACACTCCAGCTGCCCCCCCCCCCCCCAGCAGCTGTGCCTGGGGGGCCAAAATGGTGCTGTGTCCCATTCAGAGCTCTTCAGCTCTTTCCTACTCTCATCGATTTCCCTCCTGTCTGCTTCCCCCCCCCCCCCCCCCCCCGGGAGAGGGGCCTACCGAGTGTCATGCGACGAGCGGGAGGGGGGGGTGGGGGGGGGGGGGCAGGCGGTGGGGTCGTTTCGCGGGAGATGAAAGGGCGGACCCCGCTGGGGTTCCTCTTTATCGGCGCGGGTAGACAGGAGAAAGGGAACGGGCTCCCCAGAAGCAGATCACACGCTCCGCGAATATAAACACGCCCCAGAAGCTCCGCGCGGCGCAGGGGAGGAGGCTAACGCTCGGGTGCAGGGGATGAGGCTAACGCTCAGGCTAACGCTCGGGCCCAGGGGAGGAGGCTAACACTCAGGCTAACGCTCAGGCACAGGGGATGAGGCTAACGCTCGGGCGGAGGCTAATGCTCGGGCTAACGCTCAGGCACAGGGGATGAGGCTAACGCTCGGGTGGAGGCTAATGCTCGGGCTAACACTCAGGCACAGGGGATGAGGCTAACGCTCAGGCTAACGCTCGGGCCCAGGGGATGAGGCTAGCGGTTGGGCGCAGGGGAGGAGGCTAACGCTCGGCCCAGGGGATGAGGCTAACGCTCAGGG
Source organism: Anguilla japonica (assembly GCA_025169545.1). Classification (NCBI taxonomy): domain Eukaryota; kingdom Metazoa; phylum Chordata; class Actinopteri; order Anguilliformes; family Anguillidae; genus Anguilla; species Anguilla japonica. Next base: position 3,666,452 of record CM045891.1, read on the forward strand.
TAACGCTCGGGCGCAGGGGAGGAGGCTAATGCTCAGGCTAACACTCGGGCGCAGGGGATGAGGCTAATGCTTGGGCGGAGGCTAACGCTCAGGCCCTTGAGGGGGGAGGCTAACGCTCAGGCCCAGGGGATGAGGCTAACGCTCGGGTGCAGCTGTTAAATGTCTCAGAGCCGTTTATCACCGCGGCTGCACATCCTGCCTTTAATAAGGATGAGTGCTGAGGCTCCGTGTCCTTCCGTAAGGACGGAGGCTCCTCCCCCTCTGACTGACTGACGGACGCTCCGCAGCCCGACCGCCATAAAACATGGAGGACAGCGGGGCGGGGTGCCCTTGTCCAACACGCCCGTCTACTTTCGGTTATAAACCGCCCCCCGTCGGGGGGGTGGGGGGGGGGGGGGGGGGGGGGGGGGGGGGGGGGGGGGGGGGGGGGGGGGCGTGCCAAGCACTCACGCTAACAACAGTGTGGGAAGACTGCCACGGGCAGGGTGGGGGGGGGGGGGGGGGGGGGGGGAGGGCAAAAATAACAGCACTCTGTTAGTGGGAGTGCGCTATTATGTGTGCGCTGGTTAGAAAACATTTGTTTTAAATGGCTCAAGGTCATAAAGCTTTTCAAACCTTTTTTAAAAAAAATAAATGAATAACAGCTCTCTGTTGGGCGTACACTATTATTATGTGTGTGCTGGTTAAATAAATAAATAAATAAATAAATAAATAAATAAATAGCTCAGGATTAGCATTTTTTTTCTTACTTTTTCATTATAACAAGACAGAAGCTGTGTCTGAGCAGGCAGAAGAAAGCCCCCTCATAGCCCCCCCATACCTCCCCCCCCCCAGGCAGAAGATAAAAGGCTTTGATGTCGGCGCTGCCCCTGGATCGGGCCCGGCTCCAGCGCCGGGGGGGGGGGGGGGGGGCGAAGACGTTGTCCAGACAACCGCGCTGCCCCCAGATTTATGTCGCCTCCCCGGTGACCTCCCCCGGCTCGTTAGCATTCTCCCAGCAGCCCCGCCGGGCGCGGAGGCACATTACCGCTAACGGACGCCGCCGCCGCCACCGCGGCTCCCCCGCCGCCCCGCGCCAGCATTAACCTGATTGTGTGCGCCGGCGGGGAGGACGCCGGGACAGGACCATGAATACAAATACAGTCCCCTTTATCCAGACTGAAGGACACAGGAGCCCCATCCACCGATAATCACATCAGCAGAGGACCTTTAGAGTCCGCATGCTAGCAGACCTAAGGTACTGTACGGGCTTTTATAAATATTTAGTAGTGACCCAGCTTCGTTAAATGTAAACGATTTACGCGTGCTATTTTTGGAAAGGGCACGTCCTTTTTTATAAAGTCGTGAGAGAAACAGAAATCGGCAAACAGCCCCTTTCCTTTGAGGTCCCACAGAGGATATGCTGGTGATTTTTTTGCAGCATCTGTTGCTGCCCGAGATCAATCTTGTTTCCGCTCCGCCCCCAAAATCCTGCCCCAACAGCCACAGAGCACCCAAAACTTGCCTAAAGGAGGCAGCACGGGAAACACCCCCCCCCCCCCCGCCCCCCCACAAAGTTTCATTTCATAAAGTGCACATGTGAGTTTAATAAGTTAGCTGTAATTCCAGCGGGAGTTTAGCTCATGTGTTCCCTTTGTAAGACCGGCACACGCAGGCAGCGAACAGCCAGACTGCGTTTCAGAAGACAAAGGACGGAGCCGCCTCTTCGCTTGTTTACGCAAGCGCTCTCAGCTGTGGCTGACGTAGAACGCGCTCGCACCCTTACCCAGATTTCTGACCGGCCTCAGTTTCCCCATCCCCAGCTGGTCTTCCCGAGGTTAGCCGGCCACAAGGCCTGCCCCTCCCTCTGCCCCCCCCCCAACCCCCCCCCCCCCACCCCCTCCTCCAGAGAGCAAGATAAACACAAGGCCGGGACAGAAAGGCGAGCAAGCAAAAAAAAAAATCCCCAAATCGTGCTGTTTTTTTTTTCTTTTTTAAACCAGAGGGGAAGAACATGGTCTATTACGAGCCACTTTGTGAATTCCCAAAAAAAAGCAAAACAAAAGGGGGCTATTAGGTTCAGAGAGGGCTTTTAAAAACAGAACGGGAGGCGGGCCCGTCCCGTCGAGCTGACTGGAGCTAGCTCAGCACATCGCGGGCCTGGATCTGATAGAGGCTCAAACGCAGGAGGAATGCCGATTCCTGACCGTACTCGTCCGCGGGCGGGGGACCGAGCCCCCGATAGGATTTCGCCGAACAGATGGAAATGGTTTGGCTTGCCGTAAAAAACACACACACACAAAAAAACACAACTAACGTGCTGAATTCCAGACTGCCTTAATCAGAAACAGGACAGCTGTAACCGTCCTCGCTGTTGTTTAGCTCCAGGGATGCCACCATTTAAGATCAAAAATGCAATTTTGTCTTAAATGCCAGCCTGTGCCATTTTTCCTCATTAAAAAATGGTTTGCCACCATTATGAACTGCAAAATTATTGAAAAGCACAAAATAACACAAATAAAAGAATTATGATCAACTGGTTTGACTGGACAGCTCACACTAAGTAAAGTTCTGGAGGAGTGCATTTCGGTGTCCCCCTCCAGATCACATCACTACAGGCATTGAGCTTACAAACAGTGGTTCAAGTTAAGGACCATGTTCAAGGCCACAATGGTGGAGCTCCACCAAGGTTTTGAACTATCTGGTAAAAACTGCCCCAAAATGTAGGCCAATATCACCCCCAAGACTCAGAAAAGGAGAAGCAGTTGAGTTCAGGAGTCCTTGATCCAGCTTGACCGGACCGGACCGGACTGAACCGGACCGAACTGAACTGAACCGGACCGAACTGGATCAAACCCGGATGGCTTGCGCACTCACCCTGCAGTACTCGTTGATGGGCCTCAGCCGTTTCATGGCCACATCCCTGATGTGGCTTCTTCTGAACAGGATCTTCCCTGAAACAGACACAGGAAGGAAACGTTAATTAAACAACCAGCGCAATATGAGCATCCATGTTGTGCACTGCAAGAAAAAAAAGTCTGTCTTAACAAGTTTTTTAGTTTTGTAATAAGACTTAAAATCCTTATTTTTTCTGTCCAGCAGAAAATATTAGCTTGTTTTAAGTTTCATTTTGCTTGACAATTAAAATTTTTGTACCCCACTGGGTAGTCTTGAAATGAGTAAAACTGTCTCACCTCATTAGCAATCTTTTTGCCGTTTTTTTAGCAAAAAAAAAAGGCATAGAAATAAGATTATAAGACTGAATATAAGGCTAAAATACTTGTCAAGATTTATTTATTTTGTAGTTTTTGCAGTGTGTCACTGTGAGCTCTGGCAGCCCATTCGTCATCCATTCACCGATTCGGGCCGTTCAGTTTTTCACACAACAGCTGCTTACGCAGAATACATCCAACAACTCCCACCCATACCACCCAAAGACGGGAGAGAGAGCTCGAGGTAAACTTTACAATTAATTACCGTCCAATCGGCAGGTGCCCTCGCCTGGGATGTTTGAACAATTACAGGCGGCACCCTGGGGGTCACGGCCAAGCCAATATAAATCCCCAGCAGTGATCTCATTATTACAGTATTAGCTGTGCTGCTAAGTCAAGGTTAGCTTCCGGTGGGGGGCGGCTTGTTTGCCAAACTGTCCGGCTTCCAGTTCTCACACAGCAGGTGCCACGGAGGGGGAAAAAGCCGCCGTTTCTCATACCTCAGACCGCCTTTATATCGTTCGGAAATTGGCATTTGAACCCCCCGGTTGCTGTGAGCTCAACCACCGCGGTTATTCCCCCATAGTCCTCTGATTCGTTCAGCCTGCATTACCGGGAAGAGTCTTTACTGACTGAGCCACTCAAGAGCACTTCCCCCATGCAACACAGCAGAAACTACCACACAGAAATAGAGAATGACGTTATTTTTTTAAAAAATTTTTTGGGGGGGGGGAATTACAAGTTCCCATTTATCATGCATTAATCAAAAAATATCCCTTTCCTAAAGTTGACAAGAATTGTTGCAGTATTGCTTTTTTTGGGGAAAAAAACCACAAGTGCTGCAAAGCACAGCAGGTTCAATGAGGAAGAGGCTGAACAAAATATCAAACCAAAATCTTCCGGTTTAGTGTTCAGATTTTTAATTGTTTGTTACTCGTTAATACAATCAGTTAGTTCTTAAAAACCAGAGGAGGGACGTCCAGGGGTCAGAAAGTAAAAGTCCTGTCATGCAGGCTTCTAGCTTCCAAGTAGTCCACGATTCAGTTGTTTTCCTCTGATTAACATAAAAACATAACTGCTTAGCTTGGCAATCCATAAACATTTCAGCGGGCCAGATATTCTCATAGCAGACCAGGGACTTACATTCTCCTCAGTGATTATTGATTCCACCCTGAGAATGAACAATAACCAAATTAAATATCTGTGAAGGAAACGGGACTGATGTTTCCCTTGGCGTTGCCGACTGAGAGGCAATTCGGGGGACTGGTCACTATGAAGGATAAAGGCGATATGAGGCGATATCTCATTCATTACAGAACTTTGAGCCGGCTGATAGCGAAATATAGCTAGCCTAGCCGCTCAATGAGTGGACTTCACTCAGAAGTTATTAAAGACAGACAGGCCAAAGTCCGCATATGATAAATAAATATGGGTAAGTATGGGCCGTGTTCCTTACAGGAATCAGCTGGCAGGCCACTCACCTCCTGAGCCACGGACACGACAACGTGAGAACGAACGCAATCCGGCTTCCAAAAAGCTCTTTTAATCTTTTATGACGTTCAGGAAACTCGAGGGCCATTTGTGATTTTTTCCGGCTCCTTTCAACCTCTCGGGCTGTCTGTCCTCGCCAGGGCTGGAGAGCTGGGTGTAAACTACACCCTGAGTGCAGCCCTGACCCGGCCCGGCGACAGAGCCAGACGTAGCAGCCACGGCTTAAAAGGACATCCCCTCTTCACAGGGGCTCACGCAGCCTGTGGGAATGATACCGGCTCCCACGTCTCAGAGAGGGGGCAGCCGTATCATTCATGGGGGGTGCAGGATCTTGTTGCTCATTCTACCCAACCCCCTCCCCCCCCCCCCACTCTCACGGCCCCCCCCCCCAAACCCCCCAGCAACAGCCACATTACACTCAAATGGCTTAAAACTTTTTTTTCTTTTAAACACCTATAGTTCCAGATGTTCCAGAGCAAGAGGGTCTGCTAAGACCTCTCGTCCCACATTACAAAGAGGATTTAATTTCCTCCGCATCGCTCACCGCCACCGCCGCTGCTGACTCAGGCTGGCCGGGTAGGGGAACGAGGGGGGGGGGGGGGGGCGGGGTGAGGGGTGGGCGACAGGGAGTGACCCAAAATTGGGTCTGCGTAGCCCAGCCCAGCCCAGCCCCGTTGCCGAAACCGCCCATACGAAGAACAGTCACCTTAGAATGTCCCGTAAACCTCAGCCGGCACTGCCTTTTCCCCCCACAGCTGCGCTGACGCAAACACAGCACGCCTGCTGCTCATATAAGGAAAACAAAAGGAACGCTGGCGGCTGGCCGGTCGGGCCTGGCCGTCCCGCCTCGCCGTCCGATCCAGACTCTGGGCGCTACGGATGAATTAAAAAAAAAACGCCTCGTAGTTTCACGTACAGGAAACCGCTCGGTCAGGGAGGGAGCGAGGGAGGGAAGGAGGGAGGGAACGAGCTCGGTTTGACCTGGGAAGGTGGTGGTGGGGGTGGGGGGGGGGGGGGGGGGGGGGGGGGGGGGGGGAGGGGTCACAGGACTGAAAAGTGCTGAACGAACAGACACTCACATATACGCCTACGGGACGGACCGGGTCACAGCAAAGTTCTGAATGTTCTAGAAAAACGCAGCGCTACACACTTTTCGGTCCCCAGCGCAGCGGGTACGGCGATCCAGCAGGCCTTAAAACTCACGAAATTAAGCTATGAATAATTAAGAAACCACTTTCATATTCAAATAAAAAATTCTAACTGCACACTCAAAAGGTCTTTGCCCTTTGACAGATCATATAAAAAAAAGAACCAGAACTTTTTAATGGTCCCTTTTCATTTTGGGTCTGGCTTTCCAGGTTTTCCCAGGTAAAAAGGAGCGCTCTCTGCACACTGTGCTCTTTCACATAAAATAAACAAAACAACCAAACTAAAAATATAAAATGTCAGCATGTAGACCTGCACTGGCACTGCAGACTGCCTGGCAACACAGTAACTCTCTATCTGCAGTGAACCAATCAGCTTACAGTACCGAGTTACAGTACAGTACTGACTTTATCTGCAGTAAGGGGGGAACGACAGTTCTGCACCAATCAGCTTACAGCTCTAACTAAGGGTGGGAAAGTTCAGTCGAGGAAACAAACACGCGCCAGTAAACACTAAAACGTTTAGAAAATAAAACGTAATCGGAAAATCAGATATAAGTTTCCCTCCCAAAATCTTTCAAAATAACATGAAACAGGTCAAAGCGTGTTAAACAGCAGACAGGCTTGAAAGCCGTGCCGGTTACAGTTCAAAACAAGCGAAGGACAGATCAGATTGAAATTTTTAGTTTGAAAAGCAGCGGGATTCAACCCAGGAACCCCCAGCCAGGCTCAAATCATTTTAAAAAGGGCTACGTTTAATATGTATATACAAAACATTTTCGCCAAATCTAAAGATAGTTATTGCATATCAAGTCTGGTCAGGGACCCCCCCCCCCCCCCACAGTATCTTCAAACACCCCCTGTTGAAAATCCAGGGTTGAGAGAAAATGGTAAGATATTCCACCCCTAGTGCTAACGTAGAGTACTGATTACCTACAGCACTGAGTTTATTTTCATAAAAAGGGGGGGGGGGGGGTCATGGGGGGGGGGGTGTAAAGCCCTTCTCTCAACACCCCCTCTCTGAAAGCCTCCGCTATCCAGGAAACAGGCTAATTCTGCCCTCTCAGCGCTCAGCTGAACACACTTCCACCTCTTTAAAAGCCGATGAAATCATCCAGACACGCTGTAAAAATCCTTTTCCAGGGCAGCCTTGAGACTTGACAGCGAGCTGCTCACAGAAAGAATGCCAGCAAGTTAACCCACTCGCTGCTCTGAAATATGTAAACCAAGTTTAAAAAAGATCAGATTAAGGTTATTTTGAGACTTCAATTTGTACTTCACCTAATAACGCAGCAAACCAATGAGAAACAGTGCAGTACAACACAGGACATCTCACAAAGCCCCACAAACACACGCCGCAAGATGGCAGGTATACCTGGCAATAAAAATAAAACCCAAACTAACGGCTACAGTCTGGCTTCTTTCCATTAAGGTACATCTGCCATCGCTTAATTCACTCGACTGTTTACAAAGAGAGCTGATAAACGAGGGAAAGAATGGGATGAAGAGGCAGAACGGAGCAGCCCGAGTTCGGTAATAACAGGGTCCTCTGCTCAAATCGCTCGCCGGCTGCTGACTCATTACCTCACAGCCACTTGTTAAACTGTTGTGAAAAGAGCAGGTATGTGTTCAGCACATAGCAATCTCAGGCAGTTTTCTGTTTTATAAGGCGAGGTAAATACTTCGGTCTGAAAATTCCATTTAAGAGCAAGACAAACAGGGCGAGCTTAAAACAAACAGAGACTAATGAGGGAAACGTGGTAAAAACTAGTACTCTTCTCATCGCGCACGCAGGCACGCACACACACGCACACACGTACACACACACACACACGCACGCACACACACACACGCACACACACGCACACACGCACACACACACGCACGCAGACACACACACGCACGCATGAACGCAGGCACGCACACCCACGCACACACGCACACACACACGCACGCAGACACACACACGCACACACGCACACACACACGCACGCAGACACACACACGCACGCATGAACGCAGGCACGCACACACACGAACACGTACACACACACACACACGCAGACACACACACGCACACACACAAAAACACACACACATACACAAACAAAAAAACATGTACACACACAGAAACACACAGACACACACACACACATACAAGTACACATACTCTACACATACTGTATAAACGCACACAATACACATTTACACATACACACTATACACACACAAACATACACACACACATTGCAAATACGTAATTGATTTGAGGTAAAGGTCAAAGGAAAAGCAGCTTTTGATGGGAGCCTGAACCCCTATGAACCCCTAAATGGGTCATGAACCCCTAAATGGGTGGAACTATCAACAATTCACCATCTTGAGCCAATAAAGTGTTCTGCAAGGAAGACCTGAGTCTTTGGAAGGGTTCACCCACATAAGTAATCGACAACACACAATGTTTCCAACGACTACAGGATCCTGAAAACTCTTTCTCATCAGTGGGTGTAGCCTGCAATCCCCCTTGAAATATTAATGCCATTGATTGCTTTCTTTCACAAAACCGAACAAACACTACAGACAATTCCAGACTTTCAATCTCCAAGAGATTACCCACCCCAGTCTGCACAGAGATTTAACACGACTTATTTCGTAATTTTTTTTATCAAAGCTATTGTACAAGGTCAAGCTATCCTTTTTCTAGGGAACCATGTGTACAGATATGTCAACTTGATTGAAACTGAACAAGGAAATTTGGCCTGGCTCTTAGGTATGATGCAATTTGGGCTTTGCATGAATGTAGGACCAACGCTGAGTTGAAAGACTAGCCAAAACTGTTCCAAGCACATCACTCAGGATCTCTTTTTTTCTGTTCTTAGTGAAACAAAACCCTAACAGCCTCCATGCCAGAACAACGCTCTCTGGGCGGGAAAAAAAAGTGGATTCAAGATGGCTGCCGCAGCCTCGAGGAATGCAGGAGAAGAAGCTGAAAGTATCATTGCAGACCACACTGCTGAAGTAGAGGCAACAGAACAGAGCGTAGCGCAAAAGAAAGAGGATCTAAACAAACCCCAATGCCCCAACAGGAAAGCCACCGCTCCACAGGTTTGGGCTGACCTGACCAGATTTTCCCCCGACGGACTCAACTAAGTTCAACCTAAGCATGTTGACTGAAATATTTTTAAAACGTTTTTTAAACTGCCCTGTCTTTGTTTTCCTAGGACCAGTAGCATATAAATCACAGGCTGGAGCCTAAATAGGGGTTCAACACCAGCAGGAAGCCTCTGCAAGACTGGATTCTTGTCATTTTAGCCATATTATGAATAAAAATATTTGGAGGAACAAAAATAGACCCACGGAAATCCGAAGTATGCTAAATTTCTCTGGTAAGTAATGTCTATGTAAAAACAATTTTTTTTAAATTAAAAATATAGACGATATGGAGATACATTAATACCCAGCCAATGTGAGAGTTCTGAACACAATTAGCTGATTGCTTATAGCTTGTCAGAATCATAGCTGATTGGTGAATTTTGTTTCCTGGCAACCATGCACAGTAAGCTAAAGACAATGGATCATAAATATTAATTTTTCCCCCAAGCTGTAATATACTCTTCCGTTTTTTGGGTAGGCTCGATCCTGGACGAGGGCACTGATTTTGAGCTTTTGGAGCCCGCTACTCTGGATCAGATTCTCCGAGGAATTTCACTCATTGTCCGTAGACCTGTCTGACGCTCCAGACGTGTCTGCATTTTCTTATTAACTGAATCAGCAAGCCTTGGTACGCAAGCATTCCCTCCTCAGCTGATACACTCCAGGAACATTAGTACAAGAACCATTACGAGCAATTTCCACACACATGAACACAGGCATGTACACTCCATGCCTGGAAAATATGCTGAACGGGAGGAGAGTACATTACATTACATTACATTACAGGCATTTGGCAGACGCTCTTATCCAGAGCGACGTACAACAAAGTAGAGTAGGGAAGAGAACGGGGAAATGCAGTGAAGAGCCATTCAGAAATGAATAACTCCTCTGACAGTTATACTGGGTGTGGCTTTGGGCCTACACCAGTTTACACACAGCTGTGGAAAAGAAGAAATTTGAGTAACATATGTCAAAAGTAATGTGGGGAAGAAAAGAAAAGAAAAGAAAGAAAGAACCAACCAATAAAGGAAGAAGGAAAGAAGAAAGAAGGGACAGAAATGAAAAAGAAATAGGAATGAAAGAAAGAAAGAAAGAAAGAAAAGAATGGGTTTCCATTGTGAATGAAGCCTAAAACTGACTAAACACAGCTGAATGGAGAAGTGCGGGGGAGGGGGGGTGCAGAGCTGGCCCAGTCTCTCTCTCCCTCTCTCTCTCTCTCTCTCTCTCTCTCTCTGCACGTCCATTCGGTTACATAAACACAGCTGAGGGCATCTGAGCGTTCTCTCAGAGAAGTCTAGAGAGAGAGAGAGAGAGAGAGAGAGAGAGAGAGAGAGAGAGAGGAAGAGAGGACAGCGTACCCCTCCATAAAATTCTTCTGCCACAAAAATCTTCTGCTGTCAATCACAGCTTTTTCATTGTGTAGGAAAGCACGTTTTCATTCTAACTCACAACCTCATTTGGAAAAAAAAAAAAAACAAAATGGAAGGCACCAGCCTGGAATTAATCTCAAATCAGCTCAAAATGCTAAAAGAAAAAAAAAAAAAAAAAAAATAAATCAACCATCCCATTTTTTTGGAGGGAAAATGAAATAAGAAGTGGTGGAAAGTGTGAGATCACGACAGTAGGAAGGTTCACTTCTGTATGTACTGGAATGGAGACAACAGGCAACCCCACACTCATCTCACAGTCATCCAGCACTGGGGTGCTATGGGGACACCGCGCGGGGTAACACCCAGCAGGAAACTGACGCATTTCAACCTGGCGGAGAGGAGAGGGTTCCACTAGCCTGTCATACAGAGGATTATTCTGCTAACCTGTCAAAAAGAGGATTATTCTTCTGACCTGTCAGAAAGGGGATTATTCTACTAACCTGACAGAAAGGGGATTATTCTACTAACCTGGCAAAAAGGGGTTTATTCTACTAACCTGTCAGAAAGGGGATTATTCTACTAACCTGGCAAAAAGAGGATTATTCAACTAACCTGGCAAAAAGGGGATTATTCTACTAACCTGGCAGAAAGGGGATTATTCTACTAACCTGGCAGAAAGGGAATGATTCTGCGCTTAGGGTCCTTCTGTCCTCCTTCAACAGGGAACTTATCCAGAAGCTCCATCTGAAAAGGAAAAAAAAAAAAAAATAAAAAACTTGTGCCTCAAACACAAACACAAACACACACACACACACACACACACACATACGTCCTCGATAAGCCATTTACATTTCCCAGTTAAGATGTTCCATTTGTAACTAACGATTAAAAATGGATATGGCTGATGCCATGTTTAAAAACATTTTTGCACGTTAATTTATTAATATTTTTGTTGCGAGTTCAGCGTGGGCCGTTGGTGAAAGCTCGCTGACACAGTGGAATATTCCTCTCTGAAGTCCGGTCCTCAGGTCCTCCCACAGCAATCCCACAGTGCTTTGGGGTTATTTTCTTAAGCGTGAACGCTCATCTGAAGGCCCTGCTTTCTTCCCCCCAGGCCCTGGAGGAGTTCTGCTGACGGCCGTGTGCTAAGCTAACGGACACCTGGCTCCCATCAGGAGGAAACCCGAGGCACTCACACGCTGGGAGGCCAAGCACGCGCTCGCGAGGGCACAGCAGAGCTTTCGCCACCGAAGTCCAGATCTTTGAAGGAGTTAAAGGGGCACCGTGTTCAGCCAGCTGTCTTAACACATTTTTTCCAGACCTTACCCTTTTAAGTACAAAAAAGCAACTTCATGAACAGAGATACACGGAATTCAGACATTAAGGTTCATGTGCTCGGCCACATAGCAACGATCAGACAGACTGTCTCACACAGACCGATATACTATCAGACATATGAGCCAAAAAAGCGCCTTTTGAAGATAGCTTTATCCCAAGATCACTCCTCAACTAGGGATTTTTAGAAAAAAATCAGGGAACCAAAAAAACACATGCAAATCCTTTGGAAAAAAAAATGACTGAAATGCAAACAATGAGTATTTCAACCTCAGCATGAGTGCCAACTGTGTTCACCGATTTTTTAGGTACATAAACGCTGCTATCAGAGTACACCTCAATTGATTATTAGATTTTTAGGGGGTTAAACATGACACCCCTACAGACACAAGAGTAGTGTGGAAAGAGGGACCTTAAAGAATAAGTCGTAGTATGTAAAAAAAATGGAATGGCCACTTCTTCAGCTTTGGAGGCTGAGGACTCATCCGTCTCCATGGATTCCATGGAGCACATCCCCAGTCCAGAGTCTGAGTCAGTGCACAGTCACAGTGACAGCAGTCACAGTCACAGTCACAGTCCGCGATTCAGATGGCACACAGTGGACAGACATAAGCAAACACTACATAATGGAGGTGAGGATGAAGGGGAGGGGGGGGGGGGGTGAGAGATAATAGAGACAGAGGTAGAGAGAGTGTGTGTGTGTAACACAGAGAGAGACAGCAACAGAGAGAGAGAGAGGGAGAGTGAGATAGAGACAGAGAGAGAGTGAGAGAGAGAGAGAGACAGAGACAGAGAGAGAGAGAGAGAGAGACAGAGAGGTGGAGAGTGTGTGTGTGTGTAAGAGAGAGACAGAGACAGAGCAAGAGGAAGAGTGAGAGAGAGAGAGGGGGAGGAGGGGGAGGGGGAGAGAAGGAGAGACAGAGAGACAGAGAGACAGAGACAGAGAGAGGGACAGAGAGAGAGGGGAGAGGGATATGGAAGGAGAGATAGAGAGGGGGAAGAAGGGGAGAGAAGGAGAGAGAGAGAGACAGACAGACAGAGAGGTAGAGAGTGTGTGTGTGTAACAGAGAGAGACAGAGACAGAGCGAGAGGAAGAGAGAGAGAGAGAGGGGGAGGAGGGGGAGGGGGAAAGAAGGAGAGAGAGACAGAGACAGAGTGTGTGGTATGTTCTCCAGGGCAGCTAATGTAATAGCGTTAGCAGAGCTAACTGAGGGTAACTGCCAAGCTGGGCAGACGCCACATTAGCTCTTGCTTGCGGCTCAGTGGTGTTCAGATCATGATTTTACAAAAAAAAAGAGTCTGTTGGCATGCAGATTTATGATAGTAATAATCACGATTTCTATAATCTGGACCTGCAGAAACATGTCGGGTTTTATGTGATTCAGTAGCTATGGTTTTTCAATGTTTATGGACCATCATATATTTTTTTTAGTTCAGGATCAATCTGTTTGAAATCCTTGTCAATAAAGCACTTTGTCTAGACACACCCTCCGTGGAAATGTCCTCCTTAGTGAGATTAAAAGACATCTTTTCCATGATCGTAAGATGGCAATACCTCATACAATTACAGTTGGCAAGGAAAATATTTAGGCCTCTAATGGCCAACAATTAACCACTATAGTCCTCCAACGGTACAGAGTACAGCCAACGTCATATGTCGTGCTCAGAACCTACGTATAGTGTTTCAAAGAAAAGGATCTTCACAAAGATAAAATCAGCGTTCCTCTCTTCCTCATACACCAAAAACGAGCCAAGAATAGAAGGCCTCTGCCCTCATCGTGTCACTTCGTTACCAGGAACCGCCGCGGAAGTATTTCAGGGCAGCGCAACAAATAAAGCCACAGCGGGATGCTTCTGCAGCTGGGATTTATGCGGAGGAGACACACAGCCTCCGACGTCTGATTTACGCGCTTGTTTTCAGTCTGGAGGAGAAAGGGGGAAGTGAAATCGAGCTCAAGAAGGTCTACGTGGGAAGTACTAATACTCAATATACGTGCTATAACAAGCCTTCTGAATGATGTGAAAGGAAGTGAAGTAATCGTATCAGACGCATTTAACTACACTCAGCAAAAAAAAAAAAAGTCACAGCCAGCTTCATTGTCCATGATATAAACCCAACCCCCCCCACCCTGCCCCCCCCCCCCCCCCACCCTCACCATCCCCCTCACCGCTTCCTCTTACACCACCCCCCCACTCCTCACAGCGCTGTCTATATCATCGTCATCACTCTCACACCATCCGTAATCTCTCTCCAGATCTGAACTTAGACCAGGACCACAGACAGAACGTCCATTAATGGATTCATGCTGTGAGTTTGTTTCCAGATGATGCCAGCGTGTCAGGCATTCAAGCTATGCCGGGTTTCGACCTGCACGTTAGCAAGCGTGTACACATGTCTGTCTTCTGCTCTGACGCCTACAGTAATTACCCACATTAAAATGACTTACTGAGAGTGAGAATCAACATTTCACAACAGCCTGGGATCCAACTTTAGGTCCTATAGATAAGAATTATAATCAGCTCTGACCCTACAGCTTTCATCTTGTCTGTTTTCCAAACCTACACTTCCCCCAACGGAAAGCATCATTATTAGTCTCCACAGTGAGAAAATCCCTGATAATGGAGGGATTACACCCCACTGAAAACAACTGCCATAGCAAAAAAAAAGAAAAAAAAGAAAAGAATTTATAAAATAAAATAAAAAAAGGTTTTCGTGGACAGGCAACCACAGCATTCCTCTGCACAATGAATGCTGAGTCAACATGTTGGGAAGCAGTTCCGTAGGAATTTTAAAACTGAATGCTGCACTTGTGAGGACAGGACAAGATGCCTCCACTCCAGAAATGAAAACAGTGTTTACTGAAAGAGTTTCTCTACTCCATCTTCCTGAGGGCTCTACAGTGATTTATAAATGCACCACTTGCTTAAGTTTAGAACTGAAGTTTGGCACATTAAAATCCAAATCTACCAATCTTTATTTATTTTATTTTATTCTTTGCCTTGAGGACAAGGACAATATAGAGCATAACCATGATGGCACACTACCACCAATAAATTAAAGATAAGATTATAACATAATTACATTCTCACTTGGCTGAGCAAATATAATAACATTCTTGGACTTTTTATTGTCACTTCCAGTCATAGGGTGGCTTGTGGTTCTTGATGAATCCAGCCTCTGCATTTCTGGGCTATTCTAAAAAAGAAAAGAAAACAAGCCAAGACACACTGACAGCTCTACAAAACAGCCATCTGCCTAACTAAAAGGACAGGTGCACCCTGACAGTTCACTGACAAAACTTTTGAAAAACCCCACATACAGTCAGTGTTTCCCAGTTTGTCAACAGCCACGCCCTGTCTCTGCTACATTCAATGTTAGTTTAACCCAATATCCTCTTGAGACTCAGAAGAAAAAAAGCTGAAGTACTTACTTAAAAAAAAAAAATAATAATAATAAACGGGTGCCTTGGATGCCAAAACATATTGCAGTGAAAATATTATTTTAATTTTAATTTTTTTCCAATCTCCCTTGTAGTGTAGTTTTCAGCATAGGAAAAATACATGGTTCTTGAGATCAAGACCAGAGACTCATGTCCCCTACAGGGGACCAAAAATGAAGGATACCATTATACTTTAATTAAGACATACTGCTAAAACAGTACATTGTCAATAATCCAAACATATCGAATACATACTGTACAATCGCCATTACAGCTTTTTTCTTTTTAAAAAAAGCTGTCCCTTCTTTCCAAACTCAGCTTTGTTAAATGCAGCATCATCATTATGTACAGAAAGCGTAGAAGTGTAGAACACGGGCAGTAAACTACAGTACCCATGACTAATAGCTGTGAGCAGGAAGTGCTCTGCAGTGTCTCTGAAAACTCCACTGCTGGAGTCATTAATCTTTCTGATGTAGTAACAGGTTTATGAGCATTTCCACTCCTGTTCATTACAGTCCCCTTGAGTTGAGGAATTGGCATAAATAATTTTATAGACGGATTCAGTATTCATAATCACACATAATCATGTGAGATTTCTTTTCCTGGCACTGTTTACTGCAATCTTACAGTGGAACATGATTTGAATGGGTGGGCGCCATGGCTAACTCAGTATGTCTGAGTCCTATAGCAACCACTTGACAGTAAAAAATAAAAACTAAAAAATTATCCTGATAACACTGGTTGAAGAGGAACTAGGGTTGAAAATATGTTTTGTTTCACTATTATGAAACTAAAAAAGAACAAAATTGCCATTCATTTTCTATTATTTTCTTTTACTCTAATGATGGCAATGTGTCATTCATGTTATCTTATCTCACCTGATGAATGGTGAGATATTCTGCTTATATTCTGAAAATGTATAAAATGTATCTAGAATGAGACCACAGCTAATGTAAATAATCCACTGCAATTTCCATCACCTACAAATTCTTTATGAATGAACATTATTTATGTTTCATGTAGCTTCCATCACTGCTTGAATTGGAAACCTTTACAAAATATTCAAGATAACAGAATGAATTTACTACGCTCATCAAAAAAAAAAAAAAGAAAAAAAAAAAGAAAAAAAGAAAGAAAAATGAACAAAAAACTATATTCAGTCACTGCCGTTGTGGTATGAGTGTATCCGAGGATCCCAGACAAATGAAAGCCACAGGATTTGATTGGGTACCAGCCACAGGGGAGCAGTTACACAGAGCTGATGTCACTTCCCCTGCTGTCCCCTCGCTGAACCCCTGGCAGTCAGGACAGGCCCTGGCGTGACCCCCGCGGATTCGACAGCAGATGAATAATGGCGGGTAACGCCGCGGTGACCCGCCGCTCCCCCGCTGCTCCCCCGCTGCTCCCCCGCCGCCCAGCCTCGGGGTCCGATGGATCGCACCGCCGTCGCGCTCAAAACTTCCTCCGGATAATTAATCACCCGTAACGCATTTGGAGCCGGGCCAGGGGGGGCGAGGCGGACGTTTCTGAGGTCATAATTCGTCTGGGCCGCATCCTTTACCCCCCCCCCCCCCCCCCCCCCCGACTCACCCTCTAGGAGACGGACGGCCCACACAAAAGGTCATTCTGTGCGGAGAGCCGCGCTGGTGGTGCGGCAGGGGTGGGGTGGGGGGGGGACCGAAATGAACGAGCACGCTGAAGTCTTCTGACAAGGCCTCTCCTCTTTTCTTCTTCTTCTCCTCTCTCAGCTTTAGAGAGCGTCGCAGCCGCGGGCAACGAGGTCACGACCGGACGAGCCGTCCATCACCCGCAAGCCACGGAGAGTGGCCACGCCCACCACCACCACCCCAGGGCATGCTGGGAACACACACTGAATTCCAGCCACAGGCGATCGAGGGCATTATCTTAATCATTTCCGGGGGGGGAGGAGTTTGCTTGTCAGCATCAGCTCTTTTACAGCTGCACTGAAGACCAACCCCCCACCTCCTCAATCCCAGCCATCACTCCACCCCCCCACCCCCCCCACCCCTGGAGACTGAGGGAGAAACTGGCTGAGGGTTTTAATGGAGCAACATGGCTGCCCTCACTACAGGGGAGAGAAGGTGGAACATGTGTGATGTGGGTAGAGAGAAGGTCACTCAGGGTCAGCTTTCTCTACAGGGACTGCAACCCATTACAACCCAATAGATTTACACTCATACCACCCACCTCACAGTCCCACAGTCTAACGCTCCTTCGTATCGTACCCTAAGCTTTTTTAGGATTAGTCTGAAAGCTACGCTTTACTCCAGGGCAAGGAATCTTTTTTTCTCTCTGGATTTAACAGGAAGTATTCCACCTTAATGTGTTTTCTTTCACAGTCTTAATCCCACGCACCGAAGGACAACAGGCCCCACGGATAAAGATGACTCCTGAAGCCAAAAAACTCCAGTCACTGTGAAAACACCACAAAGCCACATCGAGCAGCAACGACAACAACAACAACAACCGCACAAGAGACGACTTGTCTCAGACGCTCACGTCCTGCCACGGCTTCTCCCCCTGCTCAGAGTGCTGACTCAGCACACCGTTTCCCAAAGCGCTGGTTTTTTAAAAGAGGTGTGTGTGTGTATACATGGGTGCGTGTGTGTGTGTGTGTGTGTGTGTGTGTGTGTGTGTATATACATGGGTGTGTGTGTGTGTGTGTGTGTGCGTGAGTGTGTGTGTGTGTGTGTGTGTGTGCGTGAGTGTGTGTCTGTGTGCATGTGTGTGTGTGTAAGAGTGTGTGAAGAAAACTCTTCTGTGAAACAAAAATCTCACTTTTCATGTCTGGCATTGTGGTGCTAAATGTTGCCGGGAAACCACAGGGACCCCAGAGAATGGGTGGGGCCAATGTAGGGGGGAGGAGCATGTCCTTCTCCCCCATTTTCTGTGGTTCTGTTAGCAGCTACAGCACTCTTCACTCTGGGAACAACACAGTCGCAAAAATAATTATGATAATTTCCTGGATATTATTTTATTTCAATGCCAGTAAACTCTTGTTATGGAAATTTAAAGCAGGGTTGTGGTTGTCATTTCTGTTTTTTGCCAACTTAGCCAATTACAGTAATATGTCAACGTAAAACTATATATGCAAGTCATACAGTAGATATGAACATCCTGCTAATTGATAACACAAACTGTAAGAGACGGAAGCCATCCCAGCGCTTCTCGTCTGAAATCCAATCAAATGAGAGATTCAGCTCATCCACGTTTACATGATCCCTACCCAGAATCCCCTCTGGCGGAACCCCACGCATCTCCGTTTAAGACACAATTCAGGCCAGCGCATATTGTTTTATTTACAGACGCACGTTTCCGCACTTGAGTGTTTCCTAAGCGATGGCACATGCAATGCGCACATGTAATCGTTTACAGAACAGAAATAATGCAGGAGATGCAGTTTTACAGAACAGAAATAATGCATGGATGCAGTTTTACAGAACAGAAATAATGCAGGAGATCCAGTTTTACAGTACAGAAATAATGCAGGGGTAGCAGTTTTATAGAACAGAAATAATGCAGGGATGCAGTTTTACAGAACAGAAATAATGCAGGGATGCAGTTTTACAGAACAGAAATAATGCAGGAGATGCTATTTTACAGAAAAGAAATAATGCAGGGGATGCAGTTTACAGAACAGAAATAATGCAGGAGATCCAGTTTTACAGAACAGAAATAATGCAGGGATGCAGTTTTACAGAACAGAAATAATGCAGGGGTTGCAGTTTTACAGAACAGAAATAATGCAGGAGATGCAGTTTTACAGAACAGAAATAATGCAGGAGATGCAGTTTTACAGAACAGAAATAATGCAGGAGATGCAGTTTTACAGAACAGAAATAATGCAGGAGATCCAGTTTTACAGAACAGAAATAATGCAGGGGTTGCAGTTTTACAGAACAGAAATAATGCAGGAGATGCAGTTTTACAGAACAGAAATAATGCAGGGGATGCAGTTTACAGAACAGAAATAATGCAGGAGATGCAGTTTTACAGAACAGAAATAATGCAGGAGATGCAGTTTTACAGAACAGAAATAATGCAGGAGATCCAGTTTTACAGTACAGAAATAATGCAGGGATGCAGTTTTACAGAACAGAAATAATGCAGGGGTTGCAGTTTACAGAACAGAAATAATGCAGGAGATGCAGTTTTACAGTACAGGAGCGAAACCTGGGCTGGGTTCACTGCTGCAGAAACGCATTCTGCAGCTGCAGCTGTGCAGCGATCTCTGCGCCAGGCTGATGCCTTTTCCATGTTTTCAGAGGTCAGGCCCCGCAGTTACTGCACGTGGAAAGTATGCGACAGCTGTATAATTTGAAGGGGAAAAACCCCACAGCGCTTGGTATTTATTTACGTCAACACAGCTGAGTGAAACAAACCCATGAGATATGTTTTTGTTTGGAATATTGTAAATAAGAGGGAGAAGTGTGTTCAGGTTAACATTGAGCCAGGTGGGTTGACGAATACTACTGGGTATTCCCTTTTATTTCCTCAGCTTGAAAAAGGCACACTCCTGATCGGGCCTCCAGAATGATGGCATCTGGAAAAGGCCTTTGCTGTTGAAGCAGTGATGTGTCCAATGGTTTGGACAGAATACAGGCCTGTCAGCATGAACTGTACATGGGAGTACTTCTGGGTAGAGCAGGGAGGGAGGGTTTCAGTTGGCAGGGTACCACCATCACTATGGGAACTCCTCTGATTGACAGGGAGCCTGTAGCCTGAATCTCAGCAGTCTTTCCAGTGTTGGTGTTTTTTTCAGCTTTCATCCTCATGGGGTGTGTGTGTGTGTGTGTGTGTGTGTGTGTCTGTGTATGTGTGTGTGTGTTTGTGTGTGTATGTATGTGTATGTGTGGGGGGAGGGGGGTGAATGTGTGTGTGTGTGTGTGTGGCGGGGGGGGGGGGGGGGTTTACATTAGCTGGACATAGCATCACTTCCTCCTGCTTTTATGTAGGAAGGAATGCGTTTCAGCAGCATCATCAGCCCCAATGACAGGGTGCCTCTCACTGTGGCCTGCATCAGGACTGGCCTCAATTAGACTGGGTAAACAAAGCACACACAGTTCTGCAGGTTGCTAAACAACTCCGGAAAACAGCCGATCGGGGTGGGGGGAGGGGGGGGGTAAAAAAATACAAGCAGAATTGTTGCGTTCTCGTTGGATTGGTGTTAATAATCAGGGGTCCAAGTTGATCTATGCGGTTGTTCCCTGCAATTGGACCGGTACTTCTCTCTAGGGTTTTCGTCACACTTGTTCCTGGGCCAAATGCCTGTAATGTAATGTAATGTAATGTAATGTAATGATTCTGTAAACCCTACTTTGTGCTCCAGGGCCAGTTTCTTTACAACTCATAACCCAGGTATTTTCCAGAGATTTCTAAAATATGCTGTCCAAAAATCAAGGTCAGGGTGACATTGGACAGGTTGCAGCATGGCAGCAGTTCAAATGAAATATGCATGTAACTGCATGAACACAATGTAATGCAAATTAAATCCTGGTGGTGACTGCAATGAGACAAAACAATGGCCCATAAAATCTGCACGATCAAACCCTTAATCAGCGTTCTGCTCTCAGTTACCAGTGGTGATTGTGACATCAGCATTAGAATGTTCACTTAAGAACATTCTAATCACACATTTGTGACCTTACCAAGCAGGTTTACAAAGAACCTGACACCAGAAAGGGTTAATGAATATGCAAGTAGCCACAGAATGGCCTAAAGCAGGGCGTTCCTGCAAAAGAGCATCCGTGCTCAGTGAACCTACTCCCGGGTAAATAAAGGTTAATTAAAAAAAAT
Organism: Anguilla japonica; assembly: GCA_025169545.1. Classification (NCBI taxonomy): domain Eukaryota; kingdom Metazoa; phylum Chordata; class Actinopteri; order Anguilliformes; family Anguillidae; genus Anguilla; species Anguilla japonica. The sequence continues at coordinate 3,687,391 of CM045891.1, forward strand.
AAAGAAAGCCAGTTCTTTGTGGCCAATGTGAACACAAAAAAGGCTTGGCTCGGCTCTTAAGTTGCAGTTAATAACACCGAGTGCTGTTCTATAAATTAGAAGATTTAAAACAGCACGCTGAATATGGATTTAAACATCTTCCAGTTTGTTTCTGCCGAGGCGGTGCCTGATCATGCAGGACGGGCGCCAGCGAAGCAGAGCAGAGCGATGCTTTCGGGGGTCCAGCAGGCAGCTGTAAAACGGAACTGCTGTGAAGGGCCAGGGCACCGGCTAACAGCCTGAAATGCAGAGAGAGGAATGAGAGCTGGGACTGAAGAGAGGCGGACAGGGAGGTCTGGAGCCAGAGCTGGAGAAAGAGCGTCCCGTACAGAGACAGCGTCCCGTACAGAGACAGAGCGTCCCATACAGAGACAGAGCATCCCATACAGAGACAGAGCGTCCCATACAGAGACAGGGCATCCTGTACAGAAACAGAGCATCCCATACAGAGATAGAGCGTCCCGTACAGAGACAGAGCGTCCCATACAGAGACAGAGGGTCCCATACAGAGACAGCATCCCGTACAGAGACAGAGCGTCCCATACAGAGACAGCATCCCGTACAGAGACAGAGCGTCCCATACAGAGACAACATCCCGTACAGAGATAGAGCATCCCGTACAGAGACAGAACGTCCCATACAGAGACAGAGCGTCCCATACAGAGATAGAGCGTCCCATACAGAGACAGAGCCTCCTGTACAGAGACAGAGCGTCCTGTACAGAGACAGAGCTTCCTGTACAGAGACAGAGCATCCCATACAGAGACAGCGTCCCGTACAGAGACAGAGCATCCCATACAGAGACAGAGCGTCCCGTACAGAGACAGAGCGTCCCGTACAGAGATAGAGCGTCCCATACAGAGACAGAGCGTCCCGTACAGAGACAGAGCGTCCCATACAGAGACAGAGCGTCCCATACAGAGACAGAGCCTCCCGTACAGAGATAGAGCGTCCCATACAGAGATAGAGCGTCCCGTACAGAGACAGGGCATCCCGTACAGAGACAGAGCCTCCCGTACAGAGACAGAGTGTCCCATACAGAGACAGAGCCTCCCGTACAGAGACAGAGCGTCCCATACAGAGACAGCATCCCGTACAGAGACAGAGCAGCAGCAGGGAGAAGGCTTCCAGAACAGCTGTCTCAGCTGGTTAACTGTAAGGCCCCCAGGACCCAGAGCACAGATGGCCCGCGTCCCGTCTGTGAATCACCGTGTCCCGGGAATGTCGCGGCCGTCCAGGTGGGTCAGAGCGGGATAACGAGGAAATTACCCCGCCCCGGGAACGTCGGGAACGTCCAGGTGAGTCAGAGCGAAAAAACAAGGGAATTACCCCACCCCGGGAACGTCCAGGTGGGTCAGGAGGAGTAACAAGGGAATTACCCCACCCTGGGAATGTCCAGGTGGGTCAGAGCAGAATAACAAGGGAATTACCCCACCCCGGGAATGTCCAGGTGGGTCAGAGCAGAATTAACAAGGGAATCACCCCACCCCGGGAATGTCCAGGTGGGTCAGAGCGAATTACGAGGGAATCACCCCACCCCGGGAACGTCGGGGCTGTCCAGGTGGGTCAGAGAGAGGGAACACTGTAATGCGTTCCCAGAGTCCAGACCCTTACTTGCGTATTTTGAAATTCCATCTTAGCGGAATTACGAGACCGTCATGGCATTCCGACTTGGAAGCTACAGCAGCACAGGGAGGAGCCGCAGGGATAAGAGAAAAAATTCTCATGGTCAGCAGTTTGGCATCGTCTCTCCGTTTGAGACGGGGAAGCCCCGCCTCCTGGCAGCGCTGACACCAGTCAGCCTGACCAGGAAGGAGTGCTGACGTGCGTTGCTACGGAAGCGAAATCGCGAGGATGATCTTGATTCCACCTGATAAGCCACACAGGCACTGTCAGCACAGGCAGAGCCAGATTAAACCAGGCAAGGAGGGCCATTCTTACCAAACTACTACAAATATCACATTACATTTAATGAAGAAAGTACTAAACAAACCAAATTACTTGCATTTGGTAAAAAATTCTATGTATTATTAACACATATTTAAATACGGGGGAAATTGGAAGTAATATGAAAAGACTAAAAGGTTCAAAAGGACATGAAGAATAGGACTTAAACTGTTAACACTGATAACTCTATTAAAGTATAAAATTTTTAACACACAAATGAGAAAATTAGTATTACATCCTTAGGATACATTGAACATTACACATTGACTTTTGTAAATGCCATTTTTGCGGTTATCTCTGAAATCTTGCCCTTTAGAGCCCCTTGGGTTTTACTCTCAGCTCTACTCATATAATTAAGAATGTCACACGGTTCAAATGGCCGCCAAAATTTTCGCCAGACTTCCTTGAAGTGTCGCTACGGTTACCGCAGCTGTAATTCGTTCGGGGGCGGCTTTGCCCGAAGCCGACGGACTGAAAGCACAGCGGCGACGGCGGGAGACGCACCTGGAGGTCGAAGAACTTGCTGTAGCGCCGGAATATGACTTCCGTCGATCCGTCGGACCAGCAGACCTTGATGATGTAAACCTGGAAGAGGAAGGGCGAGAGGAGAAAGAGGACACAGTGAATTTTCGGCAGGTGTCAGATCAGAGAGCAGGTCCCTGCACTGAGACACGGCCTGGGTCTACAGTCATGTTCGCCAGAGCCAGTGCTGGGCTTAGAGTCACACCTGGCCTTCCAGGTGGGATTTCAACTCACTACTGCCCCCTCTGGTACTCCCAAAAAAATTACTGAGTATACAGCAGACAAGCAAACTTTTAACCAATTATACTTAACCCTTTGATTCCTTAAAATATATCAGTGTAGTCCACTATACACCTGGACTATGCAATAATGTTTTCTGCAACTCACTGTGAGACCTATTTTGTTTATTTATTTTTTTAATTAAAAAAAAAGTTATTGGCCAAAGCCAAAAGGCCTTAATGAATCTTCGATTTTAGAGAGTCACCAAGCCCACCTGGTGGGGCACTAAGGCCATCAACCAAATTCAGGTTTTGGACCCTGCTAATAAGGTGGATACACAGTATATGGTTCAAATAATTACAGTAGGCATTACCTTCCTAAATAGTTAAAAATGAAATAACCCATAACATACAGTCTATATAGAACAGATAACACAATGACATTTATTCCACAAAATAGGTCTAATGGTGTTGATGTTTTGGCTGGACCGCAACAGCGGGGCCAGCCCTACAAACGCGAATGTCTGTGACTGACTGACTGAGTGACTGAGTGATGAGTGAGGAAGTTACACCATTGGTCGGCTGGATCACGTGTCTTAGGTCCAGCCATTTACTAGGTTTTAACCCGGTCTTGTTATCAGTAGCAAACATCAGCTAGTGAAGCAGCTAACTGTGGGGCCTTCGATTGGCCATGTGAACCGGCCCACGCCTCACATTTCCCATGTTCCTTTTACCAGATGTAGCCATCTGGCTGGTGGTAGATAAAATCATCAACACGTACGTGAGCATGACCAAATGTGATCTCATTGCACCTGCATTGTCTTACCCCCCCCCCCCCCCCCCCCCCCTGACCCCCCACTCATGAGATGATACATTCTGCTGCCTCTTTCCTGTGTGCACAATATGAGACAATCACATTATTAGTGAAACCGAACCCTGGAGTGAGAAGAGCCTAATTTGACTACTCTATAAGTGACTGGAAGAGACATTAAGCTAATAAAGGACCAGTCTTTTTTAAGACAACCAATCTGATCACCGAGACCTTGTGTTTATGAGAAGTGAACATCTGCATTCCTTCCAATATTAGTATCTAGCAACATGTATAATAATAATAACGATAATAATAATACTTGACTCGCACATGAATTTTATGCTAATAAAAGCGATATGGTAATATTATGGTTATATAAGCTAATATGGTGGCCCACGCCATGCACCTCAGCCCATAAAAAATTTCTGTGTACACGCACACATAAGCCCACATAACAGTGTATTACAAAATATAGGCCTAGAGGGATTTATTAATGGATGAATTACCACACGCCTTGCACCAACCCCCACACCCCACACCAAAAAAAAAAAAAATCAAAGGACAAAAAAGAAGAAGAAGAAAAACATATTTTGGCCGACAGTTTTAGGAGTGATTCATGACCACAGTGGATGACCATGATGTGGATTTATACAGGCAACGCCACGTTCAGCGAGCAGAATCTAGTGAGCAACCAGCTCGATGCGGCTGCAGCAGACATCTGGACACGGTGGAGATGCCCGACTCCGGCGCACTTCAGGCCCGCTCCTGTGGAGCTTCTCAGCAGCGCGCTGCTGACCAGGCGGAGTCTTCGCCGATGACGGGTCAGGGCGGTCGTGACTTGCTTCCTGACCGCTTCGTACCATCTGGGCAGGATGAGCTTCCCGTGACATCACCGCTTCCTGACGGGGGAAACCGCGCCACGTTGCACGCTCGTGCGACTCGTTCACACAGCCTGTCACTCAAACGGCAAGCGGCTGCGCTCCGAAACGATTTAACGGCTGCAAGCACAGCAAAACACGAAGAAAAATGCTTAATCGCATGTGGCGTGCGCTTTGATGTTTTTTGGGTTAAAAGAAAAGAAATTCACTTCTGAATACCCAACCTGAAATCCTGGGGGGAAAAAAACCCAGACAGGATTGAAATCTGAACCAAACAAGCCATAAATATGGGCATATAGGCCTATGAGAAACAAAAGGGTTTTCAGCATCAAAAAAATCTTGCTCTTTCTTTGTTGCAATGTATTCGTACAGCTCAATATGTGGATGAAAAATGCAGCATAGCAGGGCGTCTTAGGCTAACTTGGCTAACTGCCCGAGCATCTGCTCTAATCACAATCAGGACTTTGCAGGGTCACCATTAAACCAGCACAAATAACTGGGAGCAGCATTTTTTTTGTTTCAAAATAAATTCCTGGAAAACTGAAGTATATGAAAAAAAACAGGCTAAGCCAGAACAAATGTTGAGCAAGTCATTCCAAGAACACAAAGTCCTTAAAAGGCTTTTATAAACACTTAGCATTTCCAAAAAACCCATTTTCACCCCAGCCCCAGCTCCCCCCCCCCCCCCACCCCAACCCCCAACCCTTTCCACTTCTAATTAAGAGACCTTTCGTGCCCTTTAATGTGAAATGAGAAAAAAAGTAGGCTACACAATGCAGAATTTCAGCCCTGAAGACATCAGGCCTAATGTTTAACAGAACTCGGTCTCTGCCAATAGCAAGTGTAACCGGTTGCCGTGGTTACCCCCAACCCTTCCCTGTATTTTCCCTATCTGAGTTTGACAGCTGCAACCTTCTGTGTGTCCACATGATCAAATTCCACGGGACGTTCAATAACAGCCCAGAAAGAGTGATGTCATCTGGCAGGCCCAGTGCAATCCTCTGTGGATGACCCCGCCTATGGCTCGAAAAATAAAGAGCACAGAAAACATAGCCTACACTATACCGCGCTCTCCGTCGAACCATGTCTGCGTTTCACATTCTTCCCCTTGAAAATGGCATGAATTCCCTTCAGATGTAAAGTCTGTACTTTACAAGTAAAATAACACTTCATGCTGCACTTTAAGGGCACATGAGGATGGACGATGGCCTATTTTACAAATTGTGTTAAATCTAACTTTCACTTAAGCGATATTGATGTGTGTGCCGCCCTAAACTGACCGAACACAAGCCCATACCGCTTTCAGCGAAGTCAATAGGAGAGGCTATATTCATGCTACTCACTTTGAAACAGTACCAGCCCATGGGCTCGTGTTACAATGGTAGCAGCTCCCTGGCGGATGCACAAGCACAACAAACACTTTCAGAAAGGAGGAGGAAGAAATGGCAGGGAGGCGACCTGAAACGATGCAATGATCGTGTTGGTCTGAGGACTCTGGAGCTGTTTCAGGAGCCCAAAGCCGCAAAGGGGGACTAGAGAGAGAAACCAGCTAAACACTGCTCTGCTCATCACTGACACATACACACACACACACACACACACACACACATGTACACGCACACATGCACATACACACACATACACACACACGCACATACACACACATGCACACTCACAAGCATATAAATATTTAAGCCCCATGTAGGCCATAAAATAACCCTACACACATTGCCCTATATTTTAATTAATGTCAACATACAAACAACCTAGGCGAATAAATATCCTTACATTCTAAATAACGTTTAATATTGCACCTAAAATAAGTGGAAAACTTTAAAGGTCGCTATCCTCAAGAGGAACTATTACTACATTTTATACTTAACGTGCAATTCATCTGGTTTTAGTTTCCCACTGAAATCTAGCCTGCATCAATCTCATGCACGCGAGTCTTAGCAACATGAAAGGATCTCCACGATATCATACAGATCCATCACAATAAAGCATCGTCGTTTTATCTCCACTCAGCCATATGCTGACAGTCTGTCGCCCACTCACACACACACACGCGCGCACACATACACGGACGCACACACACACACACATATGCACACACACACACACACGGACGCACACACACACACATATGCACACACATACGTGCACACACACACACACACACACACACGGACGGACGGACGCACACATACGCACACACACACAGACGCACACATACACACACACACGCACACGCACACATAACACACACACACACGCACACATACACACACACACACAGGTACAAACTATAACCAGCAGCAGCCTCACTCCAAACACACACACACACACACACACATGTACACGCACACATACATGCAGACACACACGCAGACACACACACACACACTCTCTCTCTCTCTCTTTCCATAGTAACTCCCACACTGCTTCGCACAATAGAGAGCCAAACTCCAGCTGTGATCTCCACCCCTGCAGGACACCCCTGCATACATAATCTGAAACAGAAACACTGAGGTGGCTGGCTAGAGCAGACAAAAGCATACGTGCACTGCCTGCTGCTCGGCCACAAACTATTTACCACGGAAGATGTGTTTATAATATATTCATGTATTTGTTATCCTGGGCTTGTGCAAAGTATCAAGCCAACCAAATCCAAATGAAAACAAAGTAAAGACGGACCTTGTGAGTAGTCACGACTGTGAAGTGGCCTAGGGTTTTATTTCATTCTTAATTTATGGGAGCGGAAAAAACAAGACCATTTCCTCCTGCTTTTCAAAACAGGAGAAATATCCAAACATGTTAATGAAAACTCGGTACACCATGTCCATGTTGCAAAGAGATAGGGGATTGTGCAACTTGCACAGAGAGGGAAAGGACGGGCACTGTTCAAACATTCAGTTCTGTTCATTTCCACCAGAGTTTTGTGTGCAAACCCAGGGCCTTACACACTACCCTTCCTGGTCAGTAATGTGCTTCCATCCCAACCCACAGTACAGGCCCAGCTGAGCTGCCAGCAGGCCACAACCACACAGGACGTCCTTCGCTGTTATAATCCAGGAGTAAAACTTTCACCGGTACTAAAGAATCAAGAAGAATGCGAAAAGCACCTTAAGGGAGTGCAAGCAGCATCCCAAAAGAACTGTCTCCCTCAGTCAATGGCAATGTAGTAGGCACACTTATTGTACACACAAGGGCTTCCAAAATTATCATGGGATTTGTCTGGACACCATCCATCCAAAAATAAATCCTCTTCCTGAGTCCCCCAGGCATTCTAGCAGTAGAGATAATAAAAATGCAGATCTAATAGTTTAAGAGTACAAACTGAAATGTCAGACCCATTAAAACGTCTGTATTGCCAGTAAACTGCAGGTTTTGAAAAGAAGCAGGATGAAAAGTTCTGATTACATTAGGTCACGGTTCACATAAAAAGTGATCTGCTTGTTCTTTCCCATTATGGATGAGCAAGAAAGGCTTGGTGGGTATTAAAAAAATATTTATTGGCTGGTTTCACAGACACAGATTGAGCTTAGTCCTGGACTAAATGGAACTGAGTTTTGTATGAAGAATCTCCATTCAAAATTGAATTCAGTCTAGGACTAGACTTAATTTGTGTCTGTCAATCTGTGTCTGTGAAACTGGCTCAAAGTATCCTCGAGCGTCTTGAGCCCCTGTAGATCTTAAATGCATAAAGTTGGAATGGACTAAATGAGCATACTATTACAAACAGACTATCCACACATGGAAGCTTTAAAGCATGTCGAAAGTCCTGAAAATAATCCATGCCTTTTTAATGTCAATACATTTCAAAGTAACATTAACCTACTGTTTGTCACATTGATAAATGAAGGCTTGGAATAAAGCCACTGCGCTCGAGACCACTCGGATAAACCAATGCACTGTTACCTAAATGTGGTCTTAAGTCGTTACAGCGTTCAGTCTTTTAAAAATCGATTTGAATATTTTATCTGCACACCACTTTTATAGGATTATAGCTACGTTTAAGCAGGCCATATGTGGTTGTGTGGAGCTCGCCGACTAGCCAATAACATCACAGACCAGCACTACCACCAAAGCGCTTATTACAGTATTGCTCAAAGTTGGGCTTTGTTGGCATCCTAAATTTAACAATCCGACTTCACAATCCGTTTTCAATAGTTCTAAAATCGAACGAATCCCACTGGCTATACACCCAGTACCCGCATTTAAGTACATATGTTACATTTACTTGGGCTACGTGTACAAACTATGCTGAAGCGTAATTATAACACCGTACCCGCACACTACACGAAGAACTGCAGCTCCGCCACTTACAAAATTCCACTATTTGCAGATGTTGACATCTGTACATGAGGCGAACATTGCCGTTATTTTTAGCTCGAGTGTAAACGACAAGAATAAGATACAAAGCGACAGAAAAATCACTTTTTTGAAAAAACCACCAATCCCAGACACCGAACCTTGTTATGCGGATAGAAAGCTACAACAGACGTGCTGATTTCCCCAAATAAACTCCTTCCGTTCTCTTGAACTGTACAAAAGCACAAAACTGTTACATCTGTTGCATTACCAGTTATTGTTCTGTATTCTTGCACAGATTATTCGGAGTGAAAATCGATTGAAAATTGGGATTGGGGGCATTATGATTTAGATAAAGCGATGATTCAGTTCAAACAAAGAAAACTTGTTGCCAAAAAACAAAACAAACAAAAAAAAGCAAGGTATATGAACAAAAAAGAAAATCTATCATCTTTAAAAATTAAGCATTATCATTTAATTGCATGACTTACATAGTGTTTATTGGGATTTCTCCTCTTTTGAACATCTTGAACTGTTACTTCTTGTACTACCCGTCTGGGCATGGTGCAATCCGTCCGAATCTCAATAAAAAACAGCAGTCCAGTCTTCCAAAGATCAGAGCCAGTAACAAAAGTTTCCACGCGCAACTGATGTCATCCGCGTGGTTCCGATCTGTTAGAGCTTGGTACGTGGAAAAGTCTGGTGTTAAGTTTAATTTTCATGCATGAACCTGTACAAATTCCCTGTGATACATCCAGTCCTTTCTTCTCCTTTCGCTCTTCTTAGGCTACTGGGGTCTTACAGTATGCTGGTCGGCCCTGAACCGAATTCCCAGCCTATCCCAGCTCACCGACTGCAATTTCATTACGAAATGACTTCCTACTTAAAGGAAAAGGACGACGACCGTCCAAGGGAAAACACATGGCTGACGTGTCAAAGGAAAACGTCAAACGCCAAAAATATCAATTCTCTTGTGCTTTGTGTAAATGTGGGTTCGTTTTTCTAAGTTACTGAATCAAACCTTTTGTTTAGAAAAGTTTTCCTGTTACTTAAATTCAGAGACAACCACTAGGGGGCGCAATGAGACAACCACAACGGGAAGTGATCATGTATGATTTTGATTTCTGAATGAGTGATGTATGACAATGTATGAGATCATGTATGATTCTTGATGTGAGGTATGGAGCATTATTCAGCCCAAAACAAAATTAAAATTTAAAATTTTAAATTTAAAATTTAAAATTTTAATTTAAAATGTCAAATTTTAAATTAAAATGGGAAATGGAAATTTAAAATTGAGCCCAAAATAAACATCATAATGGCCCATGGTGCAGGGAGCAGAAGTAGAGGCCAGAATGGAAGAGGTGGCATCGCCAGATGTTATTCGCCACTCAAAAAGCCTGTGGACAACCCCAGCAGGGCTAGTGAGAAAAAAAAAAGATGGCTTCCTCCGTTTCTGCATGGACTACAGATGGCTGAAGGCAATAACAAAAAAGGACTCTTATCCCTTCCCTGCATTGACAATGCCCTCGACAGCATAAGGGGCTTTCCATGGTGCAGTTGACTAGATCTGCAAAGCAGCCACTGGGAGGTCCCCCTCTCTGCAGCAGCATGCCGAAACACAGCCTCCACGGTGGGGAAGGTCCTGTGGGAACACCGTTGTACCGGTTCGAGCTCAGCGGCCGCCCCTCAGCCTTTGAGAGGCTTGTAGAGGCGGTCCTACAGGGTGTTCCAGCTACAGTATGTGTACTGGGCCTCGGACAACATTCCGGTGCACGTCCCCCCGTTTCGACAAGGCGCTGGCTAACCTGCGGCCAGCGCTACAGCTTATTAACAAGGCCAACCTTCGGCTCAATCTTGCCTAATGCCAGTCTCTTTAGAAGAGAGACTAACTGCCAGGGCCAGTTGGGAGGGGTGGGGGGGGAGGGGAGGGGGAGGGAGAGCAACTGACCCCGCCAAAGTGGAAGCAGCAAAAAACCGGTCAACCCCCTTGTCACTAAAGGAGGTCCACAGCTTTGTGAGCCTAGCGTCATACTACAGACACTTTATCAAGGACTTCACTAGCATCACCGCCCCCCCCCCCCCATGTGCCCTCACTGCAAAGTCCACCCTGTTCAGGGGCTCTCCGGCATGCCAGCAAGCCTTCGACCGGCCTCCGCAAAGTCCTGGTCACAGCCTCTGTCCTCGCCCAGGTGTGCTCCACCAAGCCCTTCATTTCAAGCACTGACATGAGTAATGCGGGCAGTGGTGGGGTTGCTGCCACAGCCAACAGAATACGGGGGGGGGGGGGGGGGATAGCTGCTTACTTCAGTCCTGTGCTTAGCAAACCAGAGCACAACTACCATGTTGCCATGCAGGAGCTTCTGACAGAGGTAGCAGGGGTGCAACATATCCAGGTGTATTTGTTGGGACAGGAGTTCCTTGGTCCATGCTGCACTGCAATGGCTGCTGAGACTCAAGATAGCCTGTTGGATCTTGAGCACCACCTAGGGGACAGGCACAGTAACGCCGACAGCCTCTCATGCTGTCCCTGTGACACAGTGCCTGTGTGAGCCCCAGGCTGCTTGCTTTGATTGACAGGAGGGCCACAACCTCATTTAAGTACATACCTATTTCTTCTTTTTCATTTTTTATGCAGAGAAAATAACACATTAAAAATAAACCAGTCTTTTAAACAGTTATTTTTTCAGGTCACATGCATTCTTCAAGGGAGCTGTATCATCAAGCGAGATTCAAACCTATGACACTGCTGATATGCTTATTATGCCATGCTTTTAACGACATCATACCTTAATGTCCTAATGACATTAATAGCAAATTAACTTATGAACAAGAAAGGAACAACACCAGTTGTTGGATACATATATGACTAACACGTAAGACAACAATTGTATCTGTAAATACAATCTTTAAAATCACCTGGTGGAATAAAAGACTGCTAAATGCAGCAATTCAACATACTCATAATAAATTTATATGTGAATAAACCGGTTAATGGGATTTATTTGCTAATAAATGTATTTGTATGACTAGTTTGCCCTAATGGCTTCAGTTTTAGTTCCGAGTTAAACGAGGTTCCTGAATTCCAGTCCTGAATGTTTTTGTCGTTCCTACTTTACTTTCAATCAATAGCTAAATTATGAGTTGGAAACAAGGTATGTGAACTCTTTAGCCAATTAGGATGTTGTGAAAGGAATCATGTCTACACTTTAATAAAATCTGAGGCCTGAGCCATGCTCATATAATGTTGCACTTATATCGACTGAATAAAGATCCAGTACAAATTCAAAACATTTCCCCCCATTCATTTCCCCATGAAAACGTAACTCCCACAATTTCGTCCAAGTATCGACGTCATGAATCCCCATTCATTGCTGGTTTCCGCCATGATGGCAACCTGTAATCCATCTGACGCCAAGAGGACGGTTTCCAGGTATGGGAGGCTAGTTTATTTTCATGACAGTGTATACAACAATTCAGTTTGTCACCGCAGTGCATGCAATCTGAATGGACTCGGATTCGCACAGCGGGAAACATATATTAATATGGATTACCTTGTTAAAATATGCGCCTTATCGTTGAAGGAAACAACTAAGCGTAAGTTTGCAAAAAATTTGCCTTCACTCCTTGACTGAAGTTAGGCAGCCAGATGGCTACTAGGCTACTATGGCAAAATTGGCTTGCTTACTAAGTCGTTTGTAACTGTTTCCTTGGTAATTTATCTAATTTGCAAGTTTCTGACGAATGATTCTCATTGATCTATCAATCCTTTAGCTAGCCGAGTAACTATAATGTTTGTTTATTATGTGTCTCTTATGTTAGCTAGTGTAGCTGATTAGAATGGCTTGTGCTGTAGCTAAATCGTCAGAGGAGCACAGTTGTGGCAAATGTTAGCGATTTCTAGTCTTCAGAGGTGTTGCTGCATTGGAAGCAAGTTAACCATATTCTCGTGGCACGCGCATTAACTCTGTCAGGTAAACATTAATCAATAATAAAATTAACAATGTGTAATATTTGCCGTGCCATTAATTCTCTAGCTGGTTGGTTCGCTTGGTTATCTTATTTGTACTTTCTGAGTTAGTTAACGCTGTATAAATAATATTATAGCTAGCTAGTTAACTTGGTTATCCAAACAGGCCCGGCTCCATATTAACTACAGTGTTTCTCTCTATTATTATTTTTTAATTCCCCATATAATTCAGTAATACAAATGTACAAAACATTCGACCTAGCAACATGCAAATCGCCAGGGTACCAAGCTTGTGATTGGTACCTATGAAAACATCAGATAACCCATTTAAAATTGATGGAAAACAAGGTAAATGTCATGAATACTATAATTCAAATGCAAAGTAATATGTATGAGGTCATTTAAGAAACAAAAAATGGTTTCCCTAAAAAAACATGCATTTATTACACATTTTGTATGGTCATAGGCAACACATGCTACTAGAGAAATTTTTTGGTTCATTCAAAATCATTAACAAACCCATGTCCTAACCTTTCTTCAAGCTGCTAAACACAACCGTAAACTTGCCTCAACCCTCAGACTTACCGTTTTCCTAACCCTAACCCTAGCTGACCCTAGTTTGAGCTCTAAACCCTAATTGAAGCCATTGGTACCATTGAAAACATCAGAAAACCCATTTAAAATTGATGGAAAACAAGGTAAATATCATCAGCCCTTTAATACAAATGCAAAATAGTATGTTTGAGGCAATTAAAAAACAAAAATGTTTTCCCTAAAAAATATGCATTTTTTAGACATTTTGTATGGTCATAGGTCAAAATCATTAACAAACCCATGTCCTAACCTTTCCTCAAGCTGCTAAACACAACCGTAAACTTGCCTCAACCCTCAGACTTACCGTTTTCCTAACCCTATCCCTAACCCAAACCCTAGCTGTACCCCAGTTTGAGCCCTAAACCCTAATTGAAGCCAGGCCCGGCTCCACCGTTGGGCCAGGTTGGAGAACGAGGCGCCGGAGTCGTCGCGCGACGACGCGCCAGTTGCGTGTGATGACTCTGGCGAGGAGGACGCCGTTCCTTCCTCCCAGTTAGCACCGGCTATGGGGACGGCTAACGCCCCAACCCCGCGCTGTGGAGGTGTGCGAGCGGGCCGCCGCCCGGCCTCCACATCGAATGGCCAGCCCTCCAGAACCCCGCCGATGGGGAGCGGGATGTTCATGACGGACCCCCTTGACTTCAAGCACGGCCTTTCCAGGCCTAGAATTCGAAGACATGGCCGCCCACGCCATGGGGGAACCCCCCCGGCTGTCGAACCCTCCGTAGCTCGACACCTGAACCCCATGGGGGGGGGGGGGGGGGGCTTTTGGCGCCACCAAAAGCCGCCCTACCAAAAAAAGATGGACCGCTTCACAGCCTCCATTCACCAGGCTTCCTACAGGTCCTCAGCCCTCGCTGTTCGAGCCCTCAGTGGCTCCTCTCCACTCTCGGTTTGCCAAGCCAAGCTCGACGATTCAGAGAACCGTAACCTAAAGTTTTCCAAATTCAGCGCCCGTTTCAAAGCTCGGGTTTATATGCTAACAGCCAGTGGCAAATGCTCTCATACAACGGACAACATGTTATTTTTTGCAGCTTGGGGAGCAACGTCCACTGATCTGTTCAAAGAAAAAAAAAAAAAAAAAAAAAACCCGGCAGATACAGAAGCTGTAACGACACAGTGACTCACCGTGTACGGATTTTCTGTTGCGTGCGTTTGGACTGTAACAGAGATTGCGCTCGAGACAGAGACGGTCATGAGTGAAAGATGACTCATATTTAAGGGCACGTACGTCTGTGAAAGTAGGTCTGTGGGGGAACCTCGGGTTGAACTGAATGGGGCACTTCATCCCATGACTAGGAACTACACGCACGCATCAGTCTCGTGGCCAAGTTGATGAATCTTTTTAATGGTTGCCAGTTATATTAATAATGTAATTGGCATACCAAACTACAAAATACATACCCACATGCCATGCCAAAGAAATGGATGCATGGGTTACGTCTGTGGGTGTTCCACCATGTAAAGGCATTTTTAACTCTTTCTTCTGGGAGTCATCTCTTCACCTAATACTGAGGCAGGACAACTCTTAAGATCAACAGGAATCTTCAGGGTGGGAAGGAGCTCTTTGGGAGAATATCTGTCAAGTAAATCCTAAAACTACAGATTATCTAGTTTATCTAACCGATTAACACGCTTGCTAGCGCGATGGTGTCCTTTTCATGCTACCGTCAGGCGGATGGGTCAAAGCAATGGGGACCGTCTGCTGCTTTACCCGTGAAGGTTTATACTCATTCACAAGGTTCAGTGCTGTTCATGCTAGTCTCTGTTTAGGCTGGGGATCAAATCTCGGCCGTGGTTCTTTGTGTTGCTGAACGCCGGTGTGCTGTTGTACTCGGCCTCTTTCTGTTGTAAATCAGGTCTGGGTATTGGATGGGGGCTCTGGGGATCGAGCACTGCGCTGAAGGTCTGGCTCGCCTTGCTCAAACCAGTTGTTCGTGGACAGTAATGAAGAAAAATTCCCTGGGGACGGCGCAGTATATCACATTCAGCAGCTTTACGTTCCACACACTGCACTGTACGCACACAGGGCTGTCGCCTTAAAGCATGCGATTACTGCATACAGCAAATTATTTAAGCCAATAAGCCACTAATAAATTAAATATCGGGAACCGCTGTACAGTTACGTTTGAAACGCAGAACTGTAGTGGGGTGTGAATGAAAACACAAGCCTTTCTGTAGCTTATTCCACAACTGAAAAGATGGAAACTCACAATTCTCTTTGAAAATGAGACCTGAAGGACTACCCACCTGAAAAGACAGGCTGTAGGTGTGTTGTGCCCTGAATGATAATTAGCAAACTATTTGAACTATTCAGATTAAAATGATTGAACTATTCCTATTATAAGACATTAGCCATTGTGTATTCATAAAAAGTGCACATTGAGGAATTCAGCAAGTGTCATCCAAATGCAAACCTTACATTAGATTGGCATGCCCTTATTAACCCACATTGCTGTAACCTCTCACTGAATTACATCCTTTTATATATTCCTGCTTTGCTAAAGCTTTCAGTCTGAATTATTAACCTTCATAACCTTCATTTATACAGGGTAGGTTGACTGAGCATGCTCTTGTGCAGCAGCATTCTGTGAATGCCCCCCCCCCCCTTCCCAAGGAGCCTAACCTGCATGTCTTTGGACTTTTCTGCATCATTTAAAATGGCCGTGTGGGGGCGGACTGGGAGGGTGTTGTGTATTTGGGGTCAGACCGTCTCGGCGCGAGGGAAAGCCTGCTGCAGTGCCATCGGAAGGACAGCTGGGGTTCTGGAAAACTGAAAACTGGGGTTTGCGGTCTGGTGACAGACGAGCGAGGCTTGAGTAAGCATCGCTCGCTCGCTCGCTCTCTCTGCTGATGTCATCAGTGGTCTGGACGTCATCCCGCGCTGAGCGAGAACGCCTCCTCAACGCAAGCTGCGCCAGCTGTTGGCGGGGGGGGGGGCGCGCGTCTGCAGCACCCGTCCCGTTTCAGACCGCTCCGGATGCCTATACGAGGGGGAAGTTTTGGGGATGGGTTTGGTGCAGCTCTGACTCAGAAGTCATGGTGTTGGGATGTGGGCTTGAGAACAGGTCATGGGGGGAGTGGAGTTGAGGTAAAAGAGCGAAGTCGTGTAATTGGTCGATCGGCGGACGCGGGAACGAATCGCACCTCCCTGCTCGCCGCTGAGAAGCGCGACCTCCGACCCGGACGGCCACGCCCACTCTTCCTCTGAGGGGCGACGGGGGCCAAACGCAAGGGCAGGGTTGCCAGTTCCCCGCGCGATCCCCCCCCCCCCCAGCGGACGTCCCACGGGGAGGACCGGGGGAACCTGCCACACCACGTGGTCCCGCAGGTGTTCCAGTACCTGTCACTGGTGGACCGGGCCGGGCCCGGGCCTCGTCCGTGCGCCGCCGCTGGAACCAGGTCTTCCACATCCCCGACCTGTGGCGCAGGTTCCAGCTCGAGCTCGAGCTCAACCAGCCCGCCACGTCCTACCTGAAGTCCACCCATACCCTTGACCTCATCCGGCAGATCATCAAGAAGCACGCCCCCAGCACCTGCAGTACGTCAGCGTCAAGGTGAGGGCCACGCCCATTTCGCTGCCCGTGGGCGTCGGCTCTCTGGGTGTGGCTGAGGCGGGGTCCGAGCCTATGTCACGATATTAAGCCCTAACCTGCTTATGACGTAAAAGGGCAATTAAAAAAATGCTAAAATGTAGCCTTGCAGTCATTTATTTGCAAATGTAGAAAATCAGGGGATCAGTTTCACTACAGTGGAGTCTTAATTTCCTCCCTCATCGCTTCCAATTTCCGGTGCCTGTGTGCGCGATATTCCGCTTCTGTAATGAAACGGTTGGTTGATTTTAATTTTGTAGAGAGTCAGTTTTTTTCCCCCCACTTTTTCCAAATGAGCATTCTAAGCATATGCAGGTTAGGGCTTTGATGTATTTGGCTTGAATTTGTTATTCAAATGCTTGACAGTTTTCACTGAAATCGAGTGCGCACAATCCAATCTCATTTCATTCCTGTGTGCCTCCAGTTCCCAGAATGAACTGTGAAGCAGGCTGTGGCGCTTCTACCTGTTAGCACAAGGCTAGCGGCTAACAAAGTGAATGTCAATTCAAATTCTGAACAATAAGGCACATGACAGCTCGGTGTGTAAGCAATGGCTGCTATCTACCATTACACAAAGGGTTAGTGTGTGTTTGTGAATTTCTGTTATCAAACGAGGTTTTGGAAGGCCAGGCGATGACATTTTCAAAAGGATTTTCTCTTGTTTTTGGACAAGTCAGCTTGAGGTAGCGCACAAAACCCGCAAGATTAATTCAAATTGTTTTGTGGTTTTTGTATTGACACAACCAGTAACCTTTACAACGTGTCTATATCATGTATGTATAGTAGGATTAAGGATCAACATATTAAATGCAGACCTTTCCCTTCAGCTGTCGCAGGTCTAATACTGTATTTATCAGCGTTGCACAAGCAGAACGGCTATATCACGCCCACGCACGTGTTCTTCGGCCGGGCGGTGAGCAGGGCGACGCTGGGCCGGGTCGGCCTGTGCTGCCCCCGCCTGGTGGAGCTGGGGATGTGCGCCAGCGGGCTGGAGCCGCTGGACGAGGAGCTGAACCGCTGATCCGTGTTGGTGGGAGCTCGTGTTGTTTTGGTGTTAAAGTTGAACGAGCTTATCACGCCAGCTAATGTAATACACTCAACAACGTCAGAAATGCACTGGAAGGACTGTTCTCACTGTGTATACGTATATTGTAATATACACTTTTTCAAAATAAAAAAAGCTATAATGAGAATGATTTAAATTATTTTTTATTGATTATGACTGGTTATTATACACTGGTATTTGCACAGGTTTACAGAGCCTAGCAGCACTCACTGAATTAAAAAAATTAAAAAAGAGAAAGAAAATATATTTGTAGCCAAAGCCGCCCCCCCCCCCCCCCCAACTCCCCCCCCATACACACGCACACACTAGGTATTCTGCTGTGATGTGAATTCATGAGGACGTGATCATTGTAATTATCTGAGTAATGCTATGTGGCAGGTATTGTAATTCTTTTGTAAAACATGACATAGACAAATTGACTTTTAGACAACAGACAAATGCACAGTCATGCAGTGTTTATACAGTGAAGTACCTTTATTCTGAAAGGGAAAAAAAGCTGGTTTGCTTTTAAGTTCTGAGCAGTGTTGCCACCTTGTGGTACATGTTAGCCACTGCAAGTCAAGCCTACAGAGTGGTACATGACCGTTAGATTAAATGTGACTAGATGTGATAAGCAGCTGACTGGATGTGATAAGAACTACATGTACAGGAGTGCAATCTATAGAGGTGTGCAAGGTCGAGACACAAGCCAAAAGGGGTCCAGTGTGAGTGGTATAGAGGTGTGCAAGGTCGAGACACAAGCCAAAAGGGGTCCAGTGTGAGTGGTATAGAGGTGTGCAAGGTCGAGACACAAGCCAAAAGGGGTCCAGTGTGAGTGGTATAGAGGTGTTGGAATTTGCTACTCCGTAAAACATCTTTGTGACTGTTCTCTGTAAAAAGCACTCTACAGAAATAAAAGTTAATTTTAATTGAGAATTTGATAAGGAGTAGTAATACTGCGGTATAATCAATCGCTCTGGTTCAAACCCCTAGACCACAAAACTGCATGACAACTGGAATGGCTGTCCCCAGCTGTGAAATAAGGATAAGCTGTTCAAGTTTTGATGCAGTTCTGTGGTCTTTCAGCTTAAACCTGAAATTGAACTGCAGCTGTGCTCGCTGCAGTTGACCCCACGTGTTTTAAATCCGCGCTCTCTCTGCGTGGATTTTACCGCCGTTTCAGAGCGATCCCATTGGCTGAGCTCAGATAAAGGGGGAGGGGTCAGAGCGGTCACACATCTGCACCTGCAGGTGGGAGGTGATGCCGGAGAGTCTCTCCTGGAGGGGCAGCAGGTACCCCAGCGGCTCTCCCTGTGAGACCCCACCCCCGTAGCGGTACGGCCGGACGTTGAAAATCCTCACGCAGAACTCTGCCAGGGGACAAGAGGCAAGCGTGCGCCCCGTGTCACCAAAACGATGAGGTATGTAACGTGCCCTGCCCCCCGCAATCCCCTTCACACCCAACAGCGCCCACTCTATTTACATCTGAGGCATTGGGGCGGCAGTGTAGTATAATGGGTCAGGAGTTGGTCTTATGACCTGAAGGTCACAGGTTCGATTCCTGGGAAGGACACTACCGTTCTACCCTTGAGCAAAGTGCTTCACCTGCATTGCTTCAGTATATATCCAGCTGTATAAATGGATGCAATGTAGATAGTTGTGTGAGTCTCTCTGGATACATGTGACTGCTAAATGCCTGTAATGTAATGTAATTCAGCAAACTGAGCTCACGTGTATTTACATACAGCCGGGGCTGAGCTGGAAATTTCAACGAAGAAATTAATTTTAAACGCCTCGCCCGAGAGTGCAGTGGCTGAGCACCACCAGGGAATCGAGCCTGCAACCCCTGCGTTATGAGCCCAATTCCCAACTCATTATAACGCACTGCTATCGATTTCCTGTCCGGTAACTCAAGGTGACTTGCATACCTTACCTTTTATGAATGTTAATTTACACAGGTGAATGTTGTATTAAATGAGACAACTCAGATTGCCTCCTGCTGTAGGGTACAATGGCACTGACCCTCCAGGGAATAGTCCTTGAGCCTTCTGTTACAGCCTGGGCCACGTTACCCTTTTACATGATATTACATTGCATTCGTTTAGCTAACACTTAACCGGGTCCTTTTACGGAGTGAAGTACAAAAGTGCCTTTAAGAGCAGCAGTGCTACAGAAAATGATTGGGAACACTTTTAGAACAGAAGAGTCATCGCAGCTGGGATCAATTGCCAATGTCAGCTATCCTGATAGATATATTCAAATGATATAACCCTTTGAAGAGTATGTTTTTTTGGAATGTTTTTTTCAAAATTCTGCAGCTAGAACTGAAACAACCCATTGCGTTCAGCTAACAGTAGTGATGGTTACACAGGCAATAGAATATTCAGTTGAGAACATTCAAATCCCGTATTTATCATCTGACATCTCAAAGGGTTAAATGAATTTCCAAGATTGTGATGCATTATCCTTGTCCTGTGGCACTGTGGCCTTCCTTTTCTTCCTCATATGCTGTTAAGCATTTAACATATAAAGCTGTATTACTGTATATTTATAAACCACAATAAACAAAACTATAAAACTAAACCAATAAATTTTATTGTCTGAAGGGCAGCACACCGTAAGGAATTTATATTTCTCCAGTTATTGGCATCAAGAAGTTCAGATCGACGTTGGTCGACTTTGCCCTTCAGATCTCCACGCGCAAATCAGAAGGAGCTTGTTTATTCATGCGTCCCGTAGCCAAGGTTACGGAGACCGAAAACGCATTTCAATTAGCGGCGGTCGCGGCGACTCTGTCTCGCGGCGGCTGTCTTGTCTGCGCACGAGCCACTGCAGATACCGAAGGCGACGTGCGAACGCGGAACTTTTAATGACGATCGTTACTCACAGATGTTTACGCGCCTCTCCGCCTTTGATGAGATTTCGAAAGCCGTCGGGTGGTCCAAGTGTCACAGGCAAAGTAAAGTTCAGCGAAATCTCCGCAGTCCCGCTAATCCGCTTTAATCCTCGTAAACCCCGCCCCTCCTCCTGCCAGCGCTGGCCTGGCCAGACGTTAGCCTCGCATCAACCTTTCTTTCTCACGCGCAGCACGCCGGTACTCGCTGCAGAGAAAGCATTACGATCTTAAATGCGCCTTCCTAATAATAATAATAATAATAATAATAATAATAATAATAATAATAATAAGAATAATTATAATACCTTCCTTATCATAATACTATCAATAATAGTATTGGTATAATCTTGTTTGAGGAATTTTCTGAGAAAATACGGAGCTGAACTTTGAGTAATGAACTTTTGAAGGAGGTTTTATATTTTGTTGTTCGTTTTACACAGTATTTTCAGACTTAGACCATGACTGCAGAAAATTTTAGTGTGGGGGTAAGCACTGTCAACGCCAGCCCTTGTTGGATGGAGACCTGGGTTTGGCGAATGGCTTTGAGTGACGCTCGCTGACATGAACTGACAGAGACCGCCTACCTGAATTGGACAGTTTAACTCCGTCATACCGGATGCCGTGCTTTCCTCGCCACTGAGCAGGCCCCCGCAGGGTGCCCCGGAAGGGGGCCCTGATGACTGAGTAGTCATCACACACCACGTCCACCGCCTTGTGGACTCTACCCCCCCTGGAAGAGACAGAGGGGACAGCACTGAACCTTCCCTGTAGCACTTCATCAGAACCCCTGGCTGTACTAGCTCACTATCAGTGTGCTTTTTCAGAATGCAGGCCTGTACTAGCTCACTATCAGTGTGCTTTTTCAGAATGCAGGCCTGTACTAGCTCACTATCAGTGTGCTAGCTCTACTCACTATCAGTGTGCTTTTTCAGAATGCAAGCCTGTACTAGCTCACTATCAGTGTGCTTTTTTCAGAATCAGAATGCTGGCTGTACTAGCTCACTATCAGTGTGCTTTTTCAGAATGCAGGCCTGTACTAGCTCACTATCAGTGTGCTTTTTCAGAATGCAGGCCTGTACTAGCTCACTATCAGTGTGCTTTTTCAGAATGCCTGGCTGTACTAGCTCACTATCAGTGTGCTTTTTCAGAATGCAGGCCTGTACTAGCTCACTATCAGTGTGCTTTTTCAGAATGCCTGGCTGTACTAGCTCACTATCAGTGTGCTTTTTCAGAATGCCTGGCTGAAAACTGTGCACATATGCTCTAGTATGAAAAAGTATATCATACATTTAGTTTTTTTTTTAACCTGGAGCCAGACCCAAATGCCATATTACATTTGTGTATCGACACACACACTTGGTCTGTAGGTGTGCATATGGTGCTTATGAAAACTTACGCCACTTCGCCACCAGGGGGAGTGCTCTGTATTGCATTAGAGACCATACCGCAGACGACGCGGTTCTTTTTCTCTCCTCGCCTCGCCAAACTTAACGAGTCCCTTTTTTTGTACCTTTTTTTTGCCCTTCAGCCCTGTCGGGGGGAATGCTGAACGACTCCGCACTTCAGTCGCTGACAAACAGGATGAATGCCGCCGCCTCTCGTTTGAGTGAAACGCACAGCGAGCGCGGCGTACAGAACGGGGCATGCATCATAATTAGCGGGACGCCTGGCCGGCGCGGCGGCGGCTAGCCCGCTAGCCCGCTAGCCCTTAACCCGAACGTGGGTGGGTTATATTTTAGGCCGGGAAGCCGCTGCCGTGCCCTCGGGCAGGGCATTAACCTGAATTGCTTTAGTAAATATCCGGCGGTATAAATGTCTGACGTACAAAATGTAATTAAACAGAGGGTCTGGCTCACTGTGGTCATTACAGATCCCCTGGTACTTGCTACAAATCGGGGGACCCCCCCCCCCCCCCCCCCTTCACCCCTTACACCCCCCACCCCTCTGTTGTTGTCTGACCACATTCCCAATATGTCTCTCTTAAGTTGGCCAAACCAGCCGTTCCCGAGTTTAATTGGCTGTGTAAGCCCGTCTGTCTCCGCCTCGCTTGGGGTGTGGTGAACAGTCCCGGCTGGATAATGGCCGCCGGGCTTCACCTGGGCCGGGTACCTTTTCGAGCCGAAGGCCCCGCAGCCGAAGGCGTCGCACCCCCTCAGCCTGTTCCGATGGTGGCCGGAGCACAGGGCGCCCCAGGCAGCCGGGCCTGCACGGAGAGATTCGGGACACCCGTCACCCAGCGGGACTGAGGAACAGCCCGACTGCAGTTAGCCCACAGATTGCGTTTACACGCCACAGAAGCGGGGGAAGGAGCGTGACGGGCGTTACCTGGCACGCAGCACTGCCGCGCTCTGGGTCCGGCGCACCTGTCCGGCAGGTACCTGCCCTGGCATAGGTAGGTGGAGCGCTGGCAGATCCCGCCCGCGCCCGCGCAGATGGCATCGTTCCTCAGCTTTCTGCCCGCTTGGTCACCTCGGGACTCTGGGCCGTTTCTGCCTCTCCCCTCACTTTGGGCTCTGTGGCCTTTGGTTTAAGCCTCGCCTCTTTGGCTTTTGGTTTAGGCCCCGCCTCTTTGGTGTGTGGGTTAGGCCCTGCCTCTTTGGTGTTTGGGTTGACAACCACCTCCTTGACCTTTGGGTTAAGCCCCGCCTCTTTGGCCTTTGGGTTAGGCCCCACCTCTTGGCTTTTGGGTTAGGCCCTGCCTCTTTGGCCTTTGGGTTAGGCCCCGCCTCTTTGGCTTTGGGTTAGGCCCCGCCTCTTTGGTGTTTGGGTTGAGCTCCGTCTCTTTGGTGTTTGGGTTGAGCCCGCCTCTTTGGTGTTTGGGTTGAGCTCCGTCTCTTTGGTGTTTGGGTTAAGCTCCGTCTCTTCGACCGTTTGATACACCGTCACCGCTCGACCTTCCCCCTCCTCGTTCTCGAGACTGAGAGCAAACAGGAGCACTTGAAGGCAATCAAGAGGGAAGAGAGGAGATCAGGACCCCGAATCACGGCGCTGTCAAACCTCGCAGACAACGTGCTCAGAACCTCAGCCAAGTCAAACAGTGTGAATCCCAAGTGAAGATCCTAACCTCTTTTACTTCACTCACCTGCTCCCACTACGTGACATTTAATTTTATTTGACGGAGGCTTTTATCCAAAGCGACGTCCAATGGGTGCGCACCGAAGATCGTTGGAACAACTAACAGAACACAGGTCAGATAAGGTACAATTCTCAAACTGTCGTTTATATCCACGGCCATGTGAGCATCAACTCTAGTTCACGCAGTAAGCGCAGGCCAAGTCTGTAAAGTTACCTCACATCAGACACTGGAAGTGAGTCCTGATTACAAGAGATGTGATAAAGAGCTACAACACACTACAGCTGTCATACTGAAGACCCTAACCACCACGACTTCATCCATCTACACGTTACCTGTTCCCACAGGCTGGGGGTCTGTGGCAGATTTGGGGGACGGGGACGGGGGGGGAATAACGACTCCGGGTTTATAGTGCTTCTCTTCGCTCGGCCACCCATCCCTCCGTCAAATTGCCCTCCCTGACAGGTAATGAATTTCAATCACCGCTCCTGGCGGCCCGACACAAAGGCTGGGTGACTGCAACTGAAGGGAGCTGTTTATCACCGCCGAGTAATCGCGTCTTATTGGCGGTTCCTCCCCTGTCCGGCGCAGACGCGGCGAGAGCCGCGAGCCCCAGCGGAAGTCCGTCGTTCCTGAGACGGTTACGGTCTACCCCTGAAATATCTAATATTAATAAATCCTGTAAATGCAACAGCGGCGGGTTTTTAATCTCGCCTGAACGGGTAGCGTAACCTTTTAGCGTAGCAGAGACTTTCCGCTCAGTAAAATTTTTAGCTGAGGATTTACTGCTAGAAGGGCCCCTGCTTGCGTCCTGACCGATGAGGCAATAGTGAGGGTGAGTCCAATTGACGTCAGGTTGCGTGTTCAAATCCTGGCTGGGGACTTGCTGTGGTAGCCTACCTCTGAGGAATGTGCTTAACCAGACTCGATTCAGCAAACAGCTGTAACTGATCAGATGTAAGTTACTGAGCGCAAGCCTATGTAAGTTTATGTGCTGAATAATAATATTAACAATAATAATGTCTTTATGCAGTTTGTAATCTTACAAACACAGGCTCTGGTTCAGAAGTAATTCATCTAATGTTGCATGAAATATTCAATCATGCTTTAAACCG
Organism: Anguilla japonica; assembly: GCA_025169545.1. NCBI lineage: Eukaryota > Metazoa > Chordata > Actinopteri > Anguilliformes > Anguillidae > Anguilla > Anguilla japonica. Next base: position 3,712,403 of record CM045891.1, read on the forward strand.
CTCTAATTCCACCAACAAGCTCAGCCTTCTGGAATTCAGTCAACATCGCGTAAATACGCTTCTCTTCGTATAAACCTCTCTTCTGGAAACCGGCACTCTTGCTGCACTTGGATTTGTTGGCTGTGTCCCCGTACTTTACATAAAAAAAGGAATGTACATGCGTAAACTAAGCCGTAATATGATGGGGGAGGGGGGTATGGGGGGGGGTTTTAAAGTCCAATAATACAGTAATATGCGTAGCATTTAAGACGTAGGATACTTACGGCACGGAAGAACAGCAGGAATAAAAGAGGTCTTCGACCGCATTCTGACGGCCTCCTGAACGAACCCGGAAACAGCAAGGCAACGGCCAGCGAACGAGCGGCCAAGCTGCGTCTGTCACAGGGATAAAGTCTTCAAATACGACTCTCCTTGCAAAACGGATTTCAGAAAGCCTGTCTGAAGCTTCCCGAGTAATTAATTTACAGAGGTTGAGAGATTTTAATAGCTAAAAATGGACTCATTCCGTTTTTTGGCGGACGCTTTGTCGGGTGTAGAGCTTACCCGCGCGGCGGTGCCGTGAGTTAGCGCTCTGTGCAGCACAAGGAGAACACTGTTGGGATTCAGGTCAGCTCGTGCGCGAATGCGGTCCACTTCCGTCCACAGGATATTTGTCTGTGTCAGTGTTGATATTGGCAGTTCGAAGCGCATTACCGGACCCTTCTCAAACAGACCTGGAATGCCAGCTGCCCTATAAACAAGAATGATTTTGAAAGTCATGCAGAGGTGTGTGACCTGCAGTTGATTTCCCCACGCACAAATGCGAACAGGGTATTTTTTCTACCACCTCTTATTTGTTCAGAAGAAGCCATAATCCGGGTCAACCAAAGATAGCTTTTGTCATACATGCTCTCTCTATCCTATTGTGTAAGGGTATGTTTCCTGAATAATTTAAGTCCCTATTGATGTAACACAGAGTCCAAGAGGGACCAAATGTGATCACATGTCAAATCAGAATTTATCACCAAACTCTTTACTGTACAGGGTCCCCATCTGGAATCCACCCAGCAAAACTGAGATTATAATTATTATTATATTGTAATTATAATAATAATAGACTATTCATGGCATGACAGAACGCAGGCGAAAAAGACGATTTGCGCGATTGCAGCTAAATGCAAATGACCTTCGTGACCTTGCAGCGCAGACTACGAAACAAAAATGCGTGTTTTAAATCACATTGCGCATAATCTCGGTAAAGCGTTCGGATCCTAATTTGCTTTCAAAGCAAGCGGTAACTTTATGAAAGATGAATAATACATGTTCTAAACCCGCCGCCTCGCGTCTGCAGTAGCTACTACGCCTACAGACAGTGATGGCGGTACGTCAGGCACGTCACATATGAATTTGAAGGGCACACGTTCCAGTGCGTTACAGATTGCTGGTGCAGACCAGGGAGTGAAAACAGGAAAGCCGTTTATTTTCCTGAGAATCCCTCTGAGAGTTTCAAACCTGGGTGCCAGAGCGGTGATGTGGCTGCTGTGCTAAATTTTAATGTGGCCGAGGAATTCGGCGGCAGGGCAGCGGCAGCGAGTGCAGCGAGCTCGTCAGCTTTGATAATCAAACATCTTTTGCAGGGATTACGCGGTGCGGCGGAATCGATCGACCATATGGCGAGGAATTAGAAAAGAGTCGGCCTGCCCCTCGACCAGAAAATAAAGAAAAAAAAAAAAAAGCTTTCCTTGAGCGAATAAAAGTGCGCGTTGAGTCAAAGGTTCCTTCAATCCCCCCCCTTCTCTCCCGGACGGATAAACGCGGCGCATTGGAGAGGGTCATCTGAGAGTATGATGACATTTCACTCCGGCTTCACTTTCCCATCCAGTTTGCGCCGGCATTTCAAGGAGAGTGTGGAGATGCCACAAGTGTTTCCTAGCAACAGCCTGCACCACTCGCTCTCCAGCTTACCCTCCCCTTCCCCCCCCCCCCCTCTCGCCTCGCACGAGCTGCGGCAATGCACCACTAGCCACGGACCTGAAATACATTCTAATTCTCCTGACTCCTCCGCTCCCGTGCAAAAAAAACTGCGGGGCGGCGACGCCGTAGACCGACATTCAAGGCTCGCTGTCTCAGAAAGAGGTAAGAGAGACAATTCTCTCTGAAGGTGAACCGCGTCAATTTGAAGGAAACCGCTGGCAGACAAATGAAAGAGAAACCACTGTGATATTTCACCGGTCTGCAAGCCGGGCATATTTTTGGCAAGGCGGACTTGTTGGACCACGAGACAGGCATGCCTCGCGAACCTTTTTCGAAGCATTTGAATTTATGATGGATTGAATCGGCGTTTTGTGTAATCCATCTAGCTCTACGGGGCTGTAACTCACATTGCCTCCGCCAGGCTTATTTGTAAACATTTTTTTTTTTGGGGGGGGGAGACGCCGCAAAGGTGCTCCTCTGTTCTAGGTCAAAGAAAGACTGCGCTTCCCTGTCTCGGCCAACAGGGGGAGACATTGCTCAAGAAATTCGCTCAGCTAATCGGCTTTTCGTGTATACCCTGGGGAGTCCTCGTGGGACAGCGAATGTGCCGCAGTCTGGTCACCCCGCTGTTCCTCTTCCCACCTGCAGTAAAAACATTTTGGTGTGATCATCCTTAAAACAACACAGACAGGCTGCGCGAGGCCTACAGGTCAATGCGGATGTCTGCTGGAACATCTTTTTTTCGAGCCCGGCTGAGAGAAAATGAGGCAAAAAGTCACGCTAAGCACCGGTGTGCATTCGTTTCAGCCGAAGCTTACCAAGCAAATGCGTATCTCAGAAAGCCTTTCCTTTCATTACAATACAGTGTGTGTTTAAAGGTTAGCCCAGAAAACATCACACTGCAGCAAAATATTGCTTTGGCAGCATCTATTTCACAGCTGGGCAGGAAAGGGGCACAGACGTGGCAATACAAATGAGGTGAATCTCTTGCGCTGCTTAAAAAAAAACAAGCACAGCTCACATCACCTTCGTTAAGGTTTCACTCCCCTTAACCCTTTGAAGAGTAGGTTTTTCAGAATGTTTTTTTTGTTCCAAAATTCTAAGTCAGAGTTCTTGAACTCCACTGCTTTCAGTTGCCAGCGGCGATTGTGACATCAGCATTAGAATGTTCAGTTAAGAACATTCTAATCACATATTTGTGGATCTTACACCTTAGAGCATTAACGTTTAACTGTTAAAAACTATTCTGCCGGGAACATGATGTGTGCTGTACTGTGAAGTAACAAAGAGTAGCTTTTCAGCATGCTTGCATTTTTCAGATTTTGCGGTTACTCGGATGCGTTTGAAGTTATCGGTGTGTGTTTTAAAATGGTTGATGCAGGTGAGACGTGGTGCAGTTCGTAGGACGGCCGACCCTCGATGCCAAACGCTAATCTTATCCCTGCCAATAGACCATCTGGCCTGGCGTCCCTTCTCTGTCTGTCACCCCCTCTGCTTCCTCCAAACGAAAAATACAAAATTAGGATAGCCTGTTTACTGTCCACTTCTCATAAGATTGTTTAGTATAGCTGAAAAGGTCAACACAACAGTTGTGCCAATACACAAACGTGTTTCTCAACTGCGATCAAAATGCGGTCGGACCAGCTAATTGTTATGTGGTGTTAGGTGGTATATCCAGCCAAAGCCCCGACTCTTCCTGAATTCTGACCATGGCTATGGGTTCAGCTGAGTGAAACACTATGACATTGATCAGAAAACTCACAAAAAATACAAACAAAAAAAACAAAAAAAACAAGGCATAATAGGGAATTTGAAAAGAAAGTAAACACATTAGTCTTACAAGAACTGAAACCGTGGCCTCACCACCACTTCCAGCAACAAAACAAACATGAAACCCCATCAAAATCAAAACCTGCCATCGTGATTAATCCATCCCCTTATTATTATTGATATACTGCTGCATAATGTCACCGGCAGAAGTGGCTCGTTCAAAAAGATGCTTATCAATCATAATCCTTTCGCCGTCGGGCGGACGAGAGCTCGTAACATTTACAAAAAGCTGGCCACTGCTTGGTGACAGGTGAATTACTGCAAACTGCTGAGCTGGTCCAGCGCTTGAACCATCACGACATGGTGGACGCTCATACAGGCCCACTCGGTGAGAAAGGGGGGCGACGTAGCAGGAGGTAAGACCGATTGTCTGGCAGCCGGAGGGTTGCCGGTTCAAACCCCGCCCTGGGCGTGTCGAAGTGTCCCTGAGCAAGACACCTAACCCCCAACTGCTCTGGCGAATGAGAGGCATCAATTGCAAAGCGCTTTGGATAAAAGCGCTATATAATGCAGTCCATTTACCATTTACCAAATATGACCTTGACACCAGCCTGTCCAAGGTCACCCTTCCACGCTGTGCAGTTCTGACGGCAGGAGTCTATCTTTTTACTATATGGCCCAGTCCTGTTTCAGACAGCCACGCTGTAATACAGTAGCTGATCTTTTTTTAACCTTGTCATTACCACCGTAAGTAAAATAATGTTTCTCTTCACGATAGTTCCTGCCATTACACTTATGGGTAAAATAGCATTGCTGTTAACATTGGGTCCAACAGTAATTCACACACAACTCTTCATTTTAGAAAGGGCCTTGAAGACCTGGCCACTCCTGGGTTGGGCCTTTGAAAGAGATGCTAAACTGAGAACACGTCGAGCATTAGCTGCACTCATTTAAGGAAGCAACTATGACAAAAATGCCACTTTCCCAGGTATATTGCTACTTTAAAAATGCATATAGTCCCCCCCCCCCATTCAAAGGAAATGCACTGAAGAGAGTAATTCTAATAAATATTCCACTCTGTTTTTACATTGAAAGTTAATTTACTGTGTGCAGTGATTGATTAAAAATCTAAACCAAAATGTCTCGTTGCAAAGCCTGTACCCTAATGCATGCAAAATGGGGCTCTCGCAAAACTTTTTCAATTTCAAATGGATTCAAAAAACTTTGTTGTCAGGTTCAGAATTTGCATTTTAGCAAGCGTGTAGGAAAAAAAAAAAAAACCACAAGAAAGAATCCGAAGTAATGCTTCTCATTCCCTATGCGAGTATTCAGAGAGACTGCCAACACACTTTCTTTTAATGGTGCCCTCATTTATGTTTAAACTAAATAAGCCACAGAGTGAAGAAAGGGCTGTGTTTCCACGAATGAGACTCAAATACAGAGGAAGTTCTGAAGATTGCGCTTCAGAACCGGTGTCCGACTGGTGCAGTGGCTCAGGATCTGAGCCATAGTCACCAGAAGGTTGTGGGATCGGTGCTCCATCAACGTTCACCACTGCTGTTTGAGCAAGGTGATGAAATCAATCGCTAAACTAGTAGTACACTAGTAATATTTTATTGCTAAACTTGTACCCAAGTAATGTTTAATTGCTAAACCTGTACACTGGTAATATTGTATTGCTAAAGTTGTAAACTAGTAATGTTTAATTACTAAACTTGTACACTGGTAACATTTTATCGCTAAACTTGTACACTAATAACGTTTAATAGCTAAACTTGTACACTGGTAACATTTTATTGCTGAACTTGTACACTAATAACGTTTAATAGCTAAACTTGTACACTGGTAACATTCTATTGCTAAACTTGTACACTAATAACGCTTAATAGCTAAACTTGTACACTGGTAACATTTTATTGTTAAACTTGTACACTAATAACGTTTAATAGCTAAACTGGTACACTGATAACATTTTATTGCTAAACTTGTACTCGAGTAATGTTTAAAATACAAGACAGTGTTGATCATTGCATGGCACAGAGTGTATGGAGAGAGAACGATCCCCTGCAGTAAGTTAGCTGATCCTTTGCCTGCATTGCTAAGAGCGTAGAGGGCTAGACTGGGCTTGTTGGTACTGCTGAAAGGAGCCTCAGCCACATCAGGGTCTATCAGACATTGATCAGAGCCGGTGCAGATCGTGATGGATTGCCTCAGTGCACGGAATGAGAAGAGGGAAGGAGGGAGCGAGCGAGGGATGCAGTTGTTAAAGGAGGAGCACGTTCAGTTGGCAGTTGGCATTGGTGGGTGAGAGGAAGTTTGGTGTGACTCTGGCCAAGTGCTGCCAAAAGAGGCCAGAAGAACCATTGGTGTGGTTGGGGAAAAAAAAAAAGAAAAAAGATTTTGATATCGTGGTGAAAATCCCATATGTGCCTTTCGGAAAATTCATGTTATGGTGATAAAACTCCCCTTTACCTCTAGTATCAAAGGAAGCGACGTGCAAGGATCTTAGTTTCAAATGAATTGACCGGTGAAGCTCCTTTTAAGGCACATTTTTATTTAATATTTTATTGTTAAATGTATATAATGTGTCGGTGAGCCGCAGAGATGGGTATCAGATCTGGACCATGGCAGTACTGACAGTGCTGACGGTAGCAGCCACACAGGGCAGTGAATGATTGGCCATAGAATCCCCCATGGAGGGGGGGTTTCAGTCAGTGAAATGCCCATGTTTCCTCACGCATGCGCGAAGTCCTCCTCTGCTCAATCTGGCAACCACACAAGCTACCTGCACAAGCTGCGCATGGAGTTTACTCCTTCATTTTATTGTGTGCTTGGGCACTGCTGGTTAACTGTGGAGTGGACTGTGTGCCTGCAGACCATACCTCTTACACAAAAAATCAAGATTATTTCAATTATTTCTGGATTTCCTTTTGGAATACTGTTACAGTACATAGTTGGGCAAAGTTAGATTATCTGTCTAGTGGTATTTAAAAAAAAAAACGTTGGTTTGTTTGGTTAGCACTGCGCTCATTGATTGTAAAGGAAGCCTTCTTGATGATTTTGCACCGCTTTGCAACGAACACAAGTTGCTCTGTATAAGAGCACGTGCTAAGTGACTGTGATGTTAGGGGGATTTACAATCGACCATTTGCCGTTGGGGAAAGTGGGGTGAAATGTAAAAAAAAAAAAAAAAAGAAAATTAAACCATTTAACAGGATGGCAGTACAGTTACTTGCCCAATAAGCGGGGGGTAATTAAGACTATCTATTTCAGTGTAGTGAAAATGTGCTGGTGACACCCATCGCATCCCCCACAGGAATATGCACCTAACAATTACACAAAATAAAGACACTGCTTAAAACCAAGAACTCTTTATCTGTTTGACTCTAACGGCACACCTCACTCATTTTAAAACATAGTTCATTACGGAGCACCTAATTACATTCACATTATCTATAATTGCTAAATTTCCACATCCAGCTTTTCTGATAAAAAAACTGAAAAGACTTAAAAAAAAAAAAAAAAAAATCTGCTCGACTTCCTTCCAATGTACAGTAATTATACTCCGAGCCAGTGATAACAAATACAATTTAATTAAAATAAAACGGTTCCCCCTGTACCTACTGTATTCTGCCAAGAGGATAAAAAAAGAGAAAAGACTTGGAACAATAGCTTAAAGAGAAAGGGCGTACTTTTAATTATAGAACAATCAGTTTTATCTGGTCCTGGGTGGATTTAATGCTGGCAAAAGACCACATCTGGGCTGAGAACTCGAGAGGACGTGAACAACATTCAAATGCAGGGGGGAGGCATGATCTAGCGGTATTTTAATTTTATTTAAAAATTTTTTTTTTACAATATCGCACACTGGAACAATATCATTGTGTACTCTCATGGTGAATTTTAATTGCTTAGATTGTTAGCAAACCGATGCTAAGGTTTGCAGAAAAGCAACCTTCTGTGACACTGCGTTAGTGGAACGTGAGGCATTGCAAATTACCTCACGCTGTAACGGATAATTTCAGGTGGACGTTCTTGCTTTTAGCTCGGATAAAACCAAAACATATTACAAACATTAACGTTATCGGTGTAATAACTGAGTTTTTTAAGTCAGGCACACGAACTGAATTTAAAAGCAGTCATGAAAAAAGGAAAAAAAAAAAAAACCCCCGTGGCCTCAGCGTTCATTTTGTCAGGATAGTGGTAGTACCGGGCAGTGGCCACTAGATGGCAAGAAGGGTTCACCGGAGAAGGGTGACAGCACGTTTGCTGCAAGATGGAACGCAGAGCTTAATTACGACGTTTTCTCATGCAGGGCAACGTGATTATTTAAATGTCCCTGTTTAAAAAAAAAAAAAAAAAGAGAAAGAGAGAAAATGTGTTTGGTTATTAATAATCGGAGCTATCACATTTCTTTCTCTTTTTTTAAAATTCGTTTCCTTTTTTAAATAGCTTTTTATGTTTCAAACCGAATGTGACGAACAAGACTTGACTTGAACAAGCCGAATTTAGGGGGGGAAAAGCCGGTGACTTGTTTTCTCTCACCGTCAGATTTACGACTATGACCTCCTGAGATGCGCCACAACAGAAACAAGACTCAACCAACATCAAGCTTTTTCCATCGCCCTCCAGGTAAGTTTGGTTGTGAAACCAAAAAAAAAAAAAAGGTCACATCATTAGCCTAAATCATACAAAATTACTGAGTAGGCTCAGTCCTCCCATTAAATACGTTTCCATCGTTTGTTTTTTAAGAGATGACCTGAAATCTACGTGTATCCTGGATAATGGCTGCGCGCATGATTGGCCCCATTATGTGTTAGGCTGGGAGTACAAATACAACATCCCCTGTTACGTACAGGGTGCTGCATGATATATTAACTTCAGTGACGGTAAAGGTCAAATAAGCAGTTCTTCTCTATGGATAGGCTATTAACAGGCTTAAGGACCCCTCCGAGTCCACTATATCCAATGGAACATGTCAGGATCACCATTGATTACTTCATAGGTCGTTGAAGACAATGCATTTGAGGCCACTGCACAAAAAAATAAAATAAAAAAATAAATAAATTGAAACCCTGAAAAGACCTATTCCCATGCACAGGCTAAGCACATAGCTGTGTTCTTCTATTTCAGGACCAGTCTGCAGAGAGTCTTTTTTTATTTTTATAATAGAAAAATATCTTTGCTTAGTTGTGCAGCTGCAAGACGCAGTTTATTCGCTGCATATGCTCACACAGCCAGAAACGGAGAAAAACATTTTCACGTGCACACAATTTCTGCTACTTTCCTTTTCTTTTTCCTTTTCTTTTTCTTTTTCTTTTTGTCTTTATCGCGGGGGAAAAAAAAAGAGGAGAAGGCGGTAATTGGACAAGCGGCGTCTTTGCGATCTCCGCCACGGAAACACCAGGAGACAGATGGGGCCGGTGAAACGCGGGCGCGGGCCGAGGAGGCAGCAGCACACGGTTCCTCGCGCATCTGGTGGCCGACGCCAACTCGTGAAAGGCCCCCCCCCCCCCCCCCCTGCCTTTTAAATAACGACGCAATCGCGCCATTAAAAAACGCGCCCGCCGTCAGAACGGTTCAGTTCATCAGATGCTTTGCCAAACGAACCGCAGCAGGGGAAAAAAAAAAAAGTCGGAGATAACCGAAGTAGGGTAGGGTAGGGTAGGGTAGGGGAGGGTAGGGTAGGGTAGGGTAGGGTAGGGGTAGGGGAGGGGAGGGTAGGGTCGGGTAGGGGGTAGGGGAGGGTAGGGGGTAGGGTAGGGTAGGGTAGGGGAGGGGAGGGTAGGGTAGGGTAGGGGTAGGGTAGGGTAGGGAGGGGAGGGTAGGGTAGGGTAGGGTAGGTAGGGGTAGGGGGGTCGGGTAGGGTAGGGGAGGGGGGTAGGGGGCTCGGGTAGGGGGGGTAGGGTAGGGTAGGGGAGGGGAGGGTAGAGGGGAGGGTAGGGTAGGGGAGGGTAGGGTAGGGTAGGGTAGGGTAGGGTAGGGTAGGGTAGGGGGGTAGGGGGGCGGGTAGGGGAGGGTAGGGTTAGGGTAGGAGTAGGGTAGGGGGGGGGAGTAGGGGAGGGGGGAGGGGAGGGTAGGGGGTAGGGTAGGGGGTAGGGTAGGGCCAGGGTAGGGGTAGGGTAGGGTAGGAGGGGGGGTTAGGGTAGGGTAGGGGTAGGGTAGGGGGGTAGGGGAGGGTAGGGTAGGGTGCATAGGGTAGGGTAGGGCTAGGGGGAGGGGGGTAGGGGAGGGTAGGGTAGGGTAGGGTAGGGTAGGGTAGGGTAGGGTTAGGGTAGGGTAGGGTAGGGTAGGGGAGGGTAGGGTAGGGGTAGGGGAGGGGGGGAGGGGGTAGGGGAGGGGAGGGTAGGGTAGGGGGAGGGTAGGGGTAGGGTAGGGGAGGGGAGGGAGGGTAGGGTAGGGTAGGGTAGGGTAGGGTGGGGAGGGGAGGGTAGGGGTAGGGTAGGGTAGGGGTGAGGGTAGGGTAGGGTAGGGGTAGGGGAGGGGAGGGGAGGGGTAGGGGGGGGTAGGGTAGGGTAGGGTAGGGTAGGGTAGGGTAGGGGGGGGTAGGGGAGGGTAGGGGAGGGGGGGTAGGGTAGGGGGGTAGGGGGTAGGGAGGGGAGGGGAGGGTAGGGGGGGTAGGGTAGGGTAGGGTAGGGTAGGGGAGGGTGGGGGGAGGGGAGGGGAGGGTAGGGTAGGGGGGGGGGAGGGTAGGGGGGGTTAGGGTAGGGGAGGGGGGGGAGGGTAGGGTAGGGTAGGGTAGGGGAGGGTAGGGGAGGGTAGGGGAGGGTAGGGGTAGGGTAGGGGAGGGTAGGGGGGGGGTAGGGGGAGGGGGTAGGGTAGGGTAGGGGAGGGTAGGGGAGGGTAGGGGAGGGTGGGGAGGGTAGGGGAGGGTAGGGGAGGGGGAGGGGAGGGGAGGGGAGGGTAGGGTAGGGTAGGGTAGGGTAGGGGAGGGGAGGGTAGGGGAGGGGAGGGGAGGGGAGGGGTTAGGGGAGGGTAGGGTAGGGTAGGGTAGGGGAGGGGAGGGGAGGGGAGGGTAGGGTAGAGGGGAGGGTAGGGGTAGGGTAGGGTAGGGGAGGGGAGGGGAGGGTAGGGTAGGGGAGGGTAGGGGGGGAGGGTAGGGTAGGGAGGGAGGGGAGGGTAGGGGGTAGGGTAGGGGAGGGTAGGGTAGGGTAGGGTAGGGGGTAGGGTAGGGTAGGGTAGGGTAGGGTAGGGGAGGGTAGGGTAGGGAGGGGAGGGAGGGGGGGAGGGGAGGGGAGGGTGGGAGGGTAGGGGGAGGGTAGGGTAGGGGAGGGTAGGGTAGGGGAGGGGAGGGGAGGGGAGGGGAGGAGGGTAGGGTAGGGTAGGGGAGGGTAGGGTAGGGTAGGGGAGGGGGAGGGGAGGGGTAGGGAGGGTAGGGGGGTAGGGGGGGGTAGGGGAGGGGAGGGGAGGGGAGGGTAGGGTAGGGTAGGGTAGGGTAGGGTAGGGTAGTAGGGTAGGGTAGGGTAGGGTTAGGGTAGGGTAGGGTAGGGTAGGGTAGGGTAGGGTAGGGTAGGGTAGGGTAGGGTAGGGTAGGGTAGGGTAGGGTAGGGTAGGGTAGGGTAGGGTAGGGTAGGGTAGGGTAGGGTAGGGTAGGGTAGGGTAGGGTTAGGGTAGGGTAGGGGAGGTAGGGTAGGGGGGGTAGGGGGTAGGGTAGGGGAGGGTAGGGTAGGGTAGGGTAGGGTAGGGTAGGGTAGGGTAGGGTAGGGGGTAGGGGAGGGTAGGGTAGGGTAGGGTAGGGTAGGGTAGGGTAGGGTAGGGGGGGTTAGGGTAGGGTAGGGTAGGGTAGGGGAGGGTAGGGTAGGGTAGGGTAGGGTTAGGGTAGGGTAGGGTAGGGTAGGGTAGGGTAGGGTAGGGTAGGGGAGGGTTAGGGTTAGGGTTAGGGGACGGAGAAGCCGCAAAGATGGCGGCCGGAGCGAGCGCAGCGTAGCGTGGCGTCTCTGACACCTGGCAGCGGTGATAATGGAGCAGCGCGTTTTGTTTTATGGGGGTGCGTCGCCGATCTGCAGGGTGCAGCGCTGCGCTCCACACGTATCTCGGTGGCTCACCTTGACTTCCTTCGGGACTCGTCGCAATAAATCCCGCCTTATCTCGCCCGCCACTCAAATCCGCGGCGATGTACGACGGAGAAACGACGCCGAAACGTAGGCGTGGCCCGCTGTAGCGCGGAGACGAAACCCCTCTGGTGGATCCACCGATCCACCAAAGGCGCCAGCACTCGAACACGGTCCCTTAGATGTCATTCTGTCTGTGCGCGCGGTAAGGGAGCGTCTACAAAACACGTAACTGTGTGTTTTAATTGCGTTGTCCGTGATAACGAATGAGCGATGTTTTCAATTCCGATTCTTTTGTTTGCGGACCTGCGCGCGGTGTTGTCCTTCTCAGTGCGTTCCGCAAAAAATTCATACGCACGAACAATTCACGTTGCAGATACCGGCTCACTGACCCAATAGCACGTACCGGAGGAGTCCGATATTATCTGAAAAGGGCCATTGTGGGTACAGTGCTTTGCTTTAGCCCAAGGAGTAATGAACTAATCGTGGTCTTCAATCAAGGCCTTCAGTCAGGTCAAAACAGGCGGCGTAGTTCTGGGCTGGAACAGAAACCTGCACCCACACCGGCCCTTTTTGGGTTAGATTGACCACCCCTGGAATATGCTGTTGAATCGTCTCCGTTTTAAGTGCATCTGTTGCCGGTTAACAGGGCGTAGAGCTAACACCCTTAATGTAGTGGGAATCCCAAGCCTTCATCTTAAGATCCCAAATCCACAAAAAGCCCAGGCAGGACATTTTCTAACTCTGTAGGGCTCTGTTCAGCACAGTGCGATGCACAACAAAGAGCTGTGATGTATCAGTGGGATACGCTGAGGATTTTGGTCACAGGGGAGGCTGGGGTTGCTGTGAAATAAATGATCACATCCTGTTATAGTGATGTTTGCTACACACACACAAATAAAATACATAAAGCACGCATTCAGTCATGCCCAACAGTATGGCTTCTCCGCGGAACAAGACAGATGGTCCCTGGCAGGAGAGAGTGAACCTGAACCTATCAACATACTCCCTGCACATGACGGTGGCAAGAGCATTCGCACGCACACACACACACATACACACATGCACACACATGAGTGCACCTGCACCTGCATCTGCAAAAAACACTCACACAAGAGAATGTGTACAAGCACATGTATGTGTGCATGTGGCCATGAACAGACAGTGGCATGCCCCCTCCCACCCAGACACACACTGCAAATAGACACTCACATGCACGCACGCACACACACACACACACACACACACACACACACACACACAGGTTTACAGCACTGTAGGCTCCCATTACAACCTTTTCCATTCTCAGGAAACCCAATTAGTGAATTGCTCATTGTCTCATTAAGACAGAAACTCAGGCAGACCCAAGCTCAGCATTACCGCATGAACACACAACAGCAGTGTGAGGACCGGGGGGGGAAGAGTCATAGCCCAACCTGGCAACCCGAGTGCATCGAAGACAGGAACGCTGGTGCAGATGATTTAGAAGTTGCCGGATCTCAGGGGTGGGGAGTTGGGGGGGTTGGGGGGTTTGGGGGGTTGGGGGAGATGCTGCAGTAGGACTCTTCTATGGGACACGAGGTGCTCGATGTACACGCTGGAGCCTGCAGGAGTAGGCCAGGCCACCTCCCGAACGCTGAGGAAAAGTGCTGCTCTCCACTGGGACGTCCCACCTGCAGAACCAGCCCGGGGGGGGGGGGGGGAGTCTCACCACCTCCCTTATAATTAATGGCCCCATCCTGAATGACAAATGAACGGCTTCCTTATGTGAACTACTTTAGTGCGCTGCAGCTTTTTTCACCCCCCCCGGGGGGGGGGGGGGGGGTGCCCGGGGTTTGGCCTAATTCCTACCCCTCGCCCTGGGGCCACGGTGACCTGGGCGGGCCGCCCCGCCTCCCCTCTGCGCCTGGGGCAGGGGCTCAGGAAACACTGGGGATGTGAGGCCGCTGGTCCCGCGGAGAGGCCCTGGCGCCCGTCCACCCGGCTCCATCTGTCCTTGCCCCGGTCGCAGGGAGGTCTGCCAGCCCCTTCCGAACTCTACCCACAATCCTCCTTGATTCGGCCCCTCCGCCGGCGCGCTCTGGCCGTGCATCACAATGGTACACTTTCACCGCCGCCGCAGTCTTGATTGGCCGCGGTCATGGGCACTTTTGGGAGAAGTCGAGAGGTCTTTGTGCAGCGCTTCCCTCCGCGGCTTACGGTCGGTTGGTTGTTACTTTTCAAAATCGCGACGGCGTTAAAGCAATCGTGACTGCAAACGAACACAAAGGCGAATATCTCCGGAATGCTCTTGAACAGTATTTATACGAGCATGTGTTTCAAATGGATTTAAAGTGCCCCCAAAGAGCATTTAACGCAGTTTTACTGAGGGCGAGACAAGCTAGCGTGAAGCTGGAAGAGAAGCAAGTGCTCTGTGCTATGCAGAAAAATGTTCAGCGTGAAATCAACACTGATGGAGTACCTTTAACTCTTAAAAAGAGTACCTATTGTCCCTATTGGACTCATAATAACTTAGTGGGAGTTGATTTAACTGTGCAACTCTCCTGTGTCTTCACAGAAGAGACTCCAGACCCAAACGTAGGAATTATCTCAGTTCTCTTCAGTGGCTGCATTAATCCAGCTCCCGCGTCAATTAAAAAATACAAAACCCTCATTTATATTTCACACACACACACACACACACACACACAGAGTGAAACAGCTGCTCAGCCTCGCTCGTTACAGAAAGCACATTCGTACTTTTTAAAGATGGGCCCAGAGAGCTTTTTTCGAGCAGGTCTTGCTTTCCCCGCAAACGTTCCCCTTTCAATTGACGGAGTGTACTGCTCGGTGAACCGGGCGGTATCTGTAGAATGTTTCGGTGGGTGGAGGCGGGATTATTGGCGGTATTTGTAGAATGTTTCGGCAGGTGGAGGCGGGATTACTGGCGGTATGGAGGCGGGATTATTGGCGGTATTTGTAGAATGTTTTCGGCGGGTGGAGGCGGGATTATTGGCGGTATTGGGAGTTGGTCGGAACAGGGAGGAGAAAGGAGATTGAAGAAGAGAATGAAAGGAAATGTTGTAGCAGTTTAATTGTTTGTTGAAAGCGTCCTGCGGTAAGTATCGGAACGAGGGGCGGGGGGGGGGGCGGGGGGAGTTGGGGGGTAGCGGCGGTAATGACGGGTGTGGTCCGGGGGGGCTCTTGGGGCCCCGGCTGGGCTTTTTTGGATCGGCGAGCATCGCGCCTGCCCCCCCACCGCGCTCCCCTTCCGCACGATCGCACCCTCCTCCTGCTCCGGGCCCTCCAGGGGGGGCCGAAAGCCCCCGCTCCAAATCCCGCGTCCAGCAAACGGGGCAGTCAGATGGTGGGGGGGGGGGGTGGGGGGGGTTCCACACCTGCCTCCCTCTGTCAGTGTCCAGGTGCTCCTCTGGAGTTCACCTGGACCACGCTGGGACACGTGATCCCCCCCCCCCCCCGACCTTTGTGCGGTTCTCTCAGACAGACGAGGACACACGTGGAAGGCGCCATCACGTTGTTCAGAAAAAAGACGGTAAAAAGAAAAAAGAAATGGAAAAAAAAAAAACAACAAAAATAACAAGGACTGGAATAGCTGTACCAGCAAATGAAGTTCTAGCGGTTAAAACAAATGAAAGATTTTATTTTTTTGGAGCTGGCGGTTGTCATGGTGCTGTGCTCTCCCAAAAGCCGGTCTGGACGCACTGTGCACAATTCGCCCCTAATGGAAGCTGACAGGATCACTCAGAGTGCAGCTCACCCCCCTCGCCTGACCCCCCCAGTACCCCCGACCCCCCCCCCCCCCCCCCCACAGACTAACTCCCTCCACTCGTTTCGGGGCTTGTTCTCGCTGTTTGTCCCTGTCCCTGAGCTGCCCCCTGGTGAAAGGGGCTGGCCTCGCACCCTGGCGGGGGGGTGTTCAGGCACTGGTGCACTCGGAGGACACACGCTGTCCTGTGGCAGACTGTGCCCCTCGCTTTAGGCGTGTGACCCCCCCTGCGCCCCCCCCCCCCCGCTGTCCCCGTACGAGCAGTAACTACACGTCCAAACGCCATGGCGGTAGGAGAGGGGGCGGAGACAGAGATGGAGGTGTCGCGGCGTGACCTCGCTGGTCGAGCGGCGGAAACACGACAAGTCCATTCTCACGTCGCGGAGAAAGAAGGTGTTTGCGGACTTCAAGCGAGAGAGAGAGACCAGGTACTGGGGCCTGACCCAGGTCTAAAGGGACTTCCAGACACTGCCAGGTGGCTTCGGTAAGGAGAGGGAAGGATGGAGGGAGGGAGGGATGGATGGAAGGATGGATGGATGGATGGATGGAGGGAGGGAGGGTAGGATGGAGAGAGATTATTATTTGTAATTTAAAAAATATATTTTGTACTGTTCAGTTATTGATTGTGTTATCGTTTTGATGCTTTGTGCTTTGGTTTTGGTATGCTGATAAACACAGACACAGACAGACAGACAGACAGGCAGCCAGGCATACAGACAGCCAGGCAGGCAGTACTGTATTCCAATAATGATGAATTAGGGACAATATGAGAGAGAGAGGACAAGCATTCATTTCATATTAATTTCCAATACACAAGTAGAGGCAGGAAATAGCAAAGTAAGGAACAGGAACTCTTGCCAATTTACCCCATGCAGAGAATCATTACTTGTCACGCTGCTAATGAAACGTCTTTAAAATTTCAAAATTAATTCCTGATTTATGTTGCTTGTGGTCAGTAAAATGAACAGATTAGCAAAATAAACTTTAGGCCTCCTACTTGCAGTAGCAGATGTTAAATGAATGTAGTATTCATCTTTGTTTTTATTTGAGCGGTGACTTTTTCAACTATGCAAATGGTTCTTTTCAGTGTGTTTAGTTGGCTCAGTACTATTGTGATACTCTATGCTCTTTGCTAAACTTGTATTAATTTTCAGAATCCCTCCTCTGGTCAAAGCAGCTTATATTCGTGCATGCCATCTAGTGCTGCATATTTACTGGATGTTATGTTGTATATTAATTATATAAGTGATTCTGATGAAGTGCTTTGGTCAAGGGCGCAGCTGCAATGCTGCACTCCGGAATGAAACCTGCAACCCCCAGGTCACAAGCTCATTTAATCCTCTGCTGTGCCACTCTGCTCCACCTGCAGTGACTTCTGTGCGATTCGGCCCATCCGTTATTGGAGTGAGGGGGGTCCTGAGCTGAGAACAGGGGGAACATGCACCCCCTCCCCCCCGCCCCCGTCGAGTTTGGGTGTCTCAGAAATGTCCTTTCTCCCGCCCGGAAGTCCCTCGGTCACCTGGACAACGTCCTCCATTTCACTCGCTGTGGACGCTGCCTTGAACTGACACATGAGAATGCATCCTCTCAGCCTTCTGAAGGTGAGAAAACAACCCCATGTCCTTCAGAAAAAAAATAAAAAAATAGTTCACACCTTCACTACCTGAGAACATTGAGAAAGGGGAAGTGGGGGGGGGGGGGGGGATGCCAGAAAAAAAGATATTTCGGATTCAATTACAGTGTAACTCAGTAAAGCTGTGATTGACAACCTGCCCACTTTGCTATACAATCAGTCTCTAACGTAGTCTTACCCTTACCTAACCGACCTGGAATACCTTAATCTGGAATTTGGCATACCTGTAGACGCTGACATTCTTTTCTGGGAAAATTCACTGAACCTTGCTGACTCTATAAGAAAGTCTCCCCTGTCACCGATCAAATTATTTAAGCACTTAACTCTCTTTAGCCCGTTTGAGCTTTTCGGCTAGCCGGACAGACGGAGGAGAAACCCAGCAGGGTCCGCTCAGCGCGCTTCTGTCACGACAGCCAATCATCTCAGCCTTTGATCAAAATGGACGCGCGTTAAACCCAAAACCGCGGGAGATGGACGGATATATACATTTAAGCCCCTGCCCCCCCCTTCCATGCCCCCCCCCCCCACCATTACGCACACACTTCCCTCATCCCAGAGCAGGTAACGTCTAAGTACTGTAGGACAGATCTATCTCATCCTTGGACGCAGCAGCGTTGCTTTTGGGGAAGGAGGTGTTTATCGACCGTTTCGAAGACCATTAACTTTTAAAGCGGTTATTGTTTCGTCTCTGGCTGGTGCTCAGTGCGCTCCAGGAAGCAACACAATTAAAGAGAGAGAGAGAGAGAGATAGAGAGGGAGAGAGTGAGACAGACAGATGAGAAGGAGTGAGACAGACAGACAGGGAGAAAGAGAGATAGAGAGAGATATCCAGAGGGCTGATCTCATATGGCTAAAGTCCATATATCACCAGTTTCCTAAGTGGGTTTTTTTTTGTTTGTTTTTTGTTGAGTTTCCCAGTGTGCGGAATTCTGTGGAGGGAACGCTCCGCCCCACATCCGTGAGAAGCAGTGGGCAGTGTTCCGGAACGTTCAGCGATCGCTCCGCTAGGGTTCCGGCTGAGGCTCCATACCGTGGCCCTCGGTTCGTTGGCTGGCTACTCACATTCCGTCCGTGGGGTTTCAGAATCTTGGGAAAAAAAAGCACCCCTCTCTGCTGGAAAGAAATGCTTTAACTAGGGAAAGATGAGAGCCGTTGAGCAACAAACGACACTTCCCCCCCGTCTTCTCAGGGTAAACACTGTGTGAGTACAGCTGTACATGCAGGGAAAATGCGCCCCAAATCATGACTGAACAAACAGAACCCTTCACCACTGGACCACCATTGCGTTTCTGTTTTATTGTTTTGTTCACTATATTCATGTTGTTCGGAACATCATTTAAATGGCGTGTTTATGATTGCATGACTAAATCTTATTATTTATGCCCACTGCTCAGATTGAGAATATTAAACACGCTTTTCTATTTGTGGTACTGCATAACAGTGTCACTGTGCTGCATGTAACCAACAGTGCACTGTGTGCATCTCTTATTGCAACACATTCAGGTACATTCAGTCTGAGAAAAATAATATTTTTATGTCTAGATTGTGCTTAATTCTTGTTAATAGGTTAACAAGAATTAATATAATTGTACTATAGTTATACTATATAGTTAATTTATAGTAGTTATACTACTAATACATAGTAGTATACTATATAGTGATTAAGAAACTTTACTTAATGATTGAATAGCTTAGGAATTGCTGGGTTAAATCTCTGCTACATTAAACTGCACTCATGTTTCACTCTGAAGGTGCTAGAATTTCTTCAAGGAACACCCTGCAGTCTAAATGAGTTAAAATGTCCAGTAAGAAAAATAATGTAAAAAGAAATATAAGGACATTAGCCAGAAAATATGACCTTATCAATATCATACCCATGCTAATGGCATTGCCCCAGACTTACATTTGTTAGGCTACTGGGCTAGTTAGCATGCGTGGCAGGTACAGCCCTTATGGTTCTATTACCTGACTGCATAGCACACTTGTAGTTCGATAATGAAAATCAAATCCAAAGAAATTGGTATCATTCCAACGCAAGCAATCTCCGCAGCTTTCTAACTTAATCATCTAACGTCTACACACTCCGCTACCAGCCGAGGATGAACCTTGGCCAGTTGCCTTGTTAGAGAGATGCTAACGGCACCGTATGATGTCTTTGGCTATGTGAAGAATGTACTGCAGATATTTAAGGAGCAAAAAACAGCAAATGTGTGCCCTAATACTGACTAGGTCCTTAGCAATGCTAATTAAAAGAATCCAAGTTTACTGCATGGTGACGTGTCTCTGTAAGAACTGATTTAACACTGAACATTTTACTGTGTGTGGAACTAAAGCACGTACTATTGTCACATGACACTACAGGCATCTAGCAGACGCTCTTATCCAGAGCGACTTACACAACATTCCGCATCCAATTATTCAGCTGGATATATATACTGATATATACTCAAGGGTACAACAGCAGTGTCCTACCCGGGAGTCAGGTTACAGGACCAGTTCCTTATCCATTATACTACACTGCCCCCTGCTATGGTAGTATTATTGGGTTGGCCAGGGCTGATGAGTGACATTTCTGAGCTTTGGACAAAATTATATTATTACTTCCGGCCCAGGACAATATTTACCGAAAGTTCTGGGACAATGTACCTGGCTACCCCCCCCCTCCCCACCCCGGCAGAGACCTTGGGTTTGATTAAGAAATGACTTCTTTGCAACTAAGTGGGCATGTTTGCCTTGCCTAAATCAAAACAGTGTGGGCAGCCTGTAAAAATACAGGAATTGTTCTGTATAGCTTAAAGCTAAGACACACTTTAATCCATAAAAACAGTATCCCACAGACAGTAACCTGTTTGATTATTATTCAGTAATTTATGCACAGTAGGCCTACTTGCGTACGGTCCATATCTGAGTAAACATGAAAGAGTAAACATGAAAATATCAAACGTCCAGAAAATGTCTGTACGTCGTCTTCCTCAGGGACAGATTGACAGATGCGTGAAAGATACGTTACTTCTCGCATGCAGCTGAGCTGGTAAGCCGAATCCTGAGAAGTGCCCGTAAAATGAAATCACTAAAAAGGTGAAAAGCTTTTTTATGTAGTTTAAAAAGCATTAAGTTTTTAGATATGGTAATTCAATCACATTTATCAGTGTAGTACGTAAAAAGATAGAGTAGCATAATTTTTGTTTTAATGTACTTATATAAGTCTGAGGTGACTGAAAAAAATGCATGTTATTCACTATAATATATTTTATTGAAGAGCACCTCTTTGACAGAGTAAGGCAGTAGAACAATGCTTTTTTATTAAAAAAGTAAAACAGAACATATTAATTTATCTACTGTGAAGGTATACTGGATTTTATCTACTGTACCCTGTTGAATTGCATTGAATCCTCTCTTCGCTTGCTTGGTTTTGTCACAGCAAATTTATAATGCGGCCTTGGAAGGAATGTTTTGCGCTACATTTCCAAAAGTATGTAGACACCTGAACATCACACCCATGTGTGCTTGTTGAACATCTCATCCCAAAGCCATGGGCATTAATATGGAGTTAGACCCTCCCCTTTGCTGCTGTAACAGCCTCCACTCTTCTGGGAAGGCTTTCCGGTAGATTTTGGAGCATGGCTGTGGGGATTCGCTTCCATTCAGCCTCAAGAGCATTAGTGAGGTTGGGCACTGATGTTGTGCATAAGGCCTGGCTTGCAGTCAGCATTCCAGTTCACCCTAAAGGTGTTTGATGGGGTAGAGGTCGGGGCTTTGTGCAGGCCAGTTAAGTTCTTTCCCACCATTCTCAGAAAACCATTTCTTTATGGACCTTGCTTTGTGCACGGGCGCTTTGTCAAGCTGAAACAGGAATGGGCCTTCCCCAAACTGTTGCCACAAAGTTGTAAGCGCAAAATTCTCTGGAGTGTCATTGTATGCTGTGCCATACGATTTCCGTTCATTGGAACTAAGGGGCCTAACCCAAACCATGCAAAACAGCCCCAGACCATTATTCCTCCTTCACCAATCTTTACAGTTGGCACTATTCTGGCCAGTACAGTTGGCACTATGCATTCCACCAAACGCAGATTAGTCTGTTCTACTGCCAATGTTTGTCAATGGAGATTGCATGGCTGTATGCCTGAATTTATGCATCTGTTGGCAATGGGTTTGGCTGAAATAGCCAAAACTATTAATTAGAAGAGAGGTGTGCACATACTTTTGAAAACGCAGTGAACCAACGGCAATGAACAATTAAGACATTGACAATGAAGAGATGGGAGCGAAATGTGATGTTTGAACCGTTGTATATTCAATGTACTCCTTTTCTTTACGTTTCATCCACATTCCCAGAGGAAGGGTGCTGCCCTTATAAGCAAACATGCCACAAAACTATCTGAAGGCCAACAGTGTATTCGCCATTTTGAAATATAAATTTTTAATTAATTATAATCACCTGGGATTTCCTTTGGGTGTTTTGCTGGATATTAATTTTTAAGCTGTAGTTAGTTGTTATTATCATTGGGAGTGCCTGCTAATAGAACAAGATCTTGCTATTTTTAAAATGCTCTGGGACTGACAGTTCTAAAGCAGTGATATCACATATTTTTTTGGGGGTGGGGGCGGTTTGGGGGGGGGGGGGGGGGACAGGTAGGGGACACATGCCCACAGTCTGGGCTCGTCACACCATGGCATCAGAAGAATACACGTCAACCGAAAGCCTTCATGCTTCAGCACCGACTCGTGGAAAAGTCCAGAAAGAATTTAAGATAGGAGGGAGAATAGAGAAGATCAGCTACCAAAGAAGAAAGATCAAATCACCTACTGCAGAAAGAAATGGGTAAGAGAACTTTTTTTTTGTAACAGTTTGATGCACTTTCACCGAGATGGAACAGTGACTCAAATCAGAGACTCGAATCAGCTCTGCCAGAACATAAGTTTCCCTGAGTTAAAAAAAAAAAAAAAAAAAAGTATCCTCTTGGAGCCGAACCATCAGAACTTTCTAGAAAGCTTCTTTGTGTTCAGGTAAGTCCCCCCCCCCCCCAACCCCCCCGCCCCCCCGGATTTACCCTGACCCGCTCTCGCAATATTACAGCCGTCAAAAACATACCGTAACTGGGCCAGGACGGATCAGACCCTGTTCATCTTCTTATTCTCTGGAACAACATGTACAGACATGGGGGGGGGGGGGGGGGGGGGGGGGGGGTGACAGAATGGCGGCTTCTCAGGAAATGTACGCGTGCTAAGCAAGGCGGCTGAAGTGCTGCCGGTCACCGTTCTGAAGAAGTCGCTGTGGGGGGGGGGGGGGGGGGGGGGATTTGGGGGGGCCTGGCGATCTTTGTTCTCGCCAGCACGTCCTTCAACTTTCTGCCGCGTCGAAGACCTGCCACACCATACAGCCCCCCCTAAAGTCCGTGGCTTGTGCAGTGCAGACACCCCCCCCCCCCCTTCCGTGTTGGTGGGAAAGCAGGACTCATGGTGATTTGATTGAGGCTTTTAAATTCGTGAAGGGGATCAACAAAGTGAACTACAGGAGATTCTTCAGGTTGAGATCTGTTAGTAGAATGAGGGGACGTAAATGGAAATGAGCAAAAGTTCAGTTCCGTACAGACATTAGGGAGAATATTTTCATGCAGATAGTGGTCAATGTGTGGAACAACTTGCCAGGTCACGTAGTAGAGGCAAGTTATTATTTTTTTTTGGGGGGGGTGGGGGTGGGTGAAGGTGGTGGGGTGGGGGGTTTTACACTACTCCGGTTTGTTTGTAACCCTTACAGGTGCACACTCGTGCGCAAAGCTGCAGAGTGATATAGATTAGGGTGCACGGCCATCACCCCCACCTCTCTGTTGTTAGCTCGTGCGCTCGGACAGCAATGATGAAACGGCTTGGCTTTGAGCGCCACCCGCAACGCCGCCATGTTTATCTGCGTGCAGGTAGCGTTAGCGAGTAGCGCTAGCCTCACCCGCCAACACCCGCTCACTAGCGCTCCTCCGCTCGGATCTGAGCCGAGACTTTAACATCTGGTTCTTAATTGCTTACCAACTGCTGAGTAATTATGTCCCCATTACAAAGAACTAAGTGTGCATGGCAGTCAGAAGCGATAAGCAGGACCATAAAACTCGATAAATACAATTAAACTGCAATCATTCCATGTTAGTTTGCGCTTGTTTATCGTTGCGCACTAATAAATCTGTTTGCCCCTCAACTTAAAGCTAACGGCAGAAAGAAAAACATCTCTGGGGTCTGCTTGTTTTAGCTTTTGGCGAGACGAACAGAAATAGCATAGCCAAAAGCATAACATTTGGAAATTATACTTTTTTTTATGACTAGCGACGAACGGAAATGTGGCACTGGAAGAGCTCGCGAGGCTCGGACGCGATGGCGGCTTGGTGAGGCGGACAGCGTGGTGACAGAAGCATGACGACAGACACCATGGTGACAGACGCGTGGTGATGAACATGTGGTGACAGACGCATGGCGATGGACACCATGGTGACAGATGCGTGGTGATGAACATGTGGTGACAGAAGCATGACGACAGACACCATGGCGACAGACGCGTGGTGATGAACATGTGGTGACAGGCAGAATGGCGACAGACACCATGGTGACAGACGCGTGGTGATGAACATGTGGTGACAGACGCATAGCAATGGACACCATGGTGACAGATGCGTGGTGATGAACATGTGGTGACAGACACATGGCGATGGACACCATGGCGACAGACGCGTGGTGATGAACATGTGGTGACAGACGCATGGCGATGGATACCATGGCGACTGTTGTCGCGATGGTGATTTTTACAGCGGTCAAACATCTGGGCTGAGGTGGGGCGGCAGAGGCGGGCCGGGGGGCCATCGGGGGGGGGGAGCGGCTTTCCTGGCGGGAATGGCGGTCTCTGAGACGGGCGTGGCTGTCCGCAAGCATGGCGCCGCGGGACCAGAGCCGGCCGCCGGCGTGAACACTGGGTGCGGTCGATCAGGGCCTCGGCCCCGGGCCCCCGCAGCCGCAAAGCGCTAAGCGCTAAGCGCTGGGCGTGATTCACGGCGGGGCTCTCCGGGGGGCCATGGCGACGCTCCTGTTTAGGGCCGGCTCTGCGACTGACACCCACGCCCGACTATGCGGTGGCCCCCGCCGTCCCCGACTCCGAGAAACAAAGGGAGCGTTCGGCCAGACGCTGCTCGGCCAGACGCTGCTCGCCCAGACGCTGCTCGACCAGACGCTGCTCGGCCAGACGCTGCTCGGCCAGACGCTGCTCGGCCAGACGCTGCTCGGCCAGACGCTGCTCGACCAGACGCTGCTCGGCCAGACGCTGCTCGGCCAGACGCTGCTCGACCAGCCAGCAGAGAGAGCTACGGCAGGGGTGCTCTAAATCTGACCAGCGAGGCCTTGTGGACTGAGACATCTCTCTAGGATTCCGCAAACACATAAGTAACAATAATGCACGCTTAAAATGTCCGCCAAAAACAGCTATAAGCTTTAATTCTGCGGCCCGGGGATAGTTGTGGCCCTAAACGACTGCATGGAGTCTTTTGTGCCCACAGCTGGTTTAAACCTGGGACACCAGGTGACTCTGCAGCCCGTATGCAGCGTGAGTCGATCAATTACCCATCGGGGAGAAAAGAAAACCAGCAGCAGCACTACTGCCCTCGAGGGCCAGATTTGAGCTGAGCATCGCTGAGCTGTGGAACCCTGGGGGGGCGGGGGGGGGGGGGGGGGGGGGGGGGGGGACCACGGCTCCCGGTCTCTCTCCCTGCTCCCCGCTTCATCGGAGCTGAGAGATCGGGGGGTACGACAGTTCCTCCAGGCTGTTTCTGTACTCCAAACACCAAAAAAAGAAAAGAGAAACCTGCAAGAAATAAAAGAGGAATCACAGAGAGGGGCCTGCAGTAGGACTGAGACTGTAATATTTTTTGTAGCCGACGCTACGCGGTGGTGCTGCGGCATGCTAATGGTGAAACCCGATCGTGCGCTCAGGCCGAGAGGTGGAGGGACGTCGCGCTGAGGCAGAGGCCTTTCTGTTTCTGTCCCGTTAGTGTCAGCAGAGATGGGGAGGGGGGGGGGGGGGGGGGGGGGGGGAAGGGGGCACACTACAGGCCCTGTCCTAATAGCTGCATTAGGGACAGAATGAGTGAGCCTGGCAGGGAGAACTGGGACGGGCTGATAATACAAACAGCAGCACGCAGCTGATTACAACAGGACTAAAAACCCGGCAGAGCTAGACAAAGGGGTTTCCTGCAGCCCCTGCGAAAACTCTGCACGGCCCCAACGTTTCGGCAGAAATGTGGATTTACGTCCCTCCCGAACCAAACATCATCCAAATCTCACCGTGAGGAGGCGGGACGTTGCTGTGTGGAGACGTTCGACAGATCCGCGCGCGCCCTCTCTGTTCTCCTCACGAATAAAAGGAGGGGCTCTTAGCTGTAATTGCATTTCGGCTGCCCCCCCACCCATTTGTTTGCTGTGACCCCCCCCCCCCGCCCCCCAAGTGGAAGCACATAACTGGTCCTGGGACGCCCGTAGATGTACGTCAGTGGTGGCGCTGCCTCTAATGGGGGTGCTGAAGGCAACGGGGAGCGCCTCCCCAAAAAAGCCCCCCGTCCCGAGTGCCCCTCAGGCAGACCGCTGTGGGAATCCCGGGGGGAGGGGCATCCTGCGCGGAGGAGGAATTAGGGAACGCTTCTCAACGCGCTCGCTGTTGTTTGTCACTCCGATGCTGTCACTCAGCGAGTATGATCGGTTCAACGAGGGCCGGCGTCCAAAAAAACGCAATTTGTCAAACCTTCTGGCGTTTGTTCAAAATAATTCTAATTCTAAAATAAATAAAAAATGGCTTATGATGATGACAGGAGAGGATGTAAATTAAAAGTTATTGGAGGGGGGAGATGGAGCCAAATGTTAAATTCTGCCAATCTGGTTAAAATAATGCAGGTCTGAATGTTGAAAGCCGATGTGGATCGATTGTGACAGACCTTAAGCAAGGTGCTCGATTTGAATTTGCTGAAATGTGTCAACCTGTATAAACGGCAGACAGAATATATCAATATTACAACACACACAAACTCCACTTCCTGGACAAGGGGGTGCACCATACAACTCACACACCCACTTTTACTACTCTCATCTTTAAAGATTTCAGCTGTTCTCAAATTTGAGGCTAAAATGTGCCTAGAAGAATCTCTTGTAGCACTTGAACAGGGGATAAGGGGTGCCTTCTCAATTGCAAGGCGTACAAATTCGGCTGTCAAACAGCAGCTGAAGTTTCTTGCCATGTCAAGATCACTTTGCATGTTCACTGACACCCTGTATTCCTCTTATGGCTTGATTGGGAGCAGATTACCAGGTGCTGGATGTTTCTATTTTATGCGAAATGATTACCGTGAAGGCCCACCTCTCTCCGCGTCGGCCACTGAATTCCTCTTTAAGAGAAACTCAGATGAGAAGAACGCGCGATCGATCGATTCCTCCCTCCCCTCTCCCCCTCCCCTCCCCTCCCCTCCCCTCCCCTCTCCTCTCCTCCCCTCCCCTCTCCTCTCCTCTCCTCTCCTCCCCTCCCATCGCCGCGGAGGCTAAGTGGAGACGTGACACGCCTATGCTGGTTACAAAACAAATAAATTAGGCCCTGATTTGGATCGGGGCGAGTGTGATTGAACAGAGGCCGAGGCATGCTGGGAGATGTCCGTGCGCGGCCATCGATCCCCCGCGCGTCGTGCATGTTAATGCTGTGCGCGATTAAGGCTGACAGCCCCGGCCGGGTCCCTAACGCCCCCCCCCCCCCGCGCGCGTTCTGATTGGGGGGGGGGGGGGGTTGGGGGGGCGCCGTCAGGTGCGACTAGCGTCCTTCCCCGGGAACTGCAGCCGGCGTCAGTTAAGCTATAAACAGCCACGGCACCGGGAAACGAAACCAAAAAAATAAATAAAATAAATTTACAACTAATGGCAACGGCCGCGACCGATGGCGGAAAGGCCGCGATCAACGGGGACGACGACGCGAACGGGCGAAGCGCGCTAGCGAGCGCTAACGGGCTAAAGCCGCCGGTGCAAGGGCGTCCTGGAACTCAATCATAAACAACATGAAAGTGCTCGGATCTGATGACCGGCAGGATCTGTTTTATTCATTTCATTTTTTTAAAATTTTTGATGTGTTCTCGGAGGGGCATAAGCCTTTAATTACTGGAAACAAATCCTGCCGATGAATCCGTATTTTTTTTTAAAGCTTCCTTTGTATGAGGCTGTAATGGGAGTTTTTATTTTTCCTGATGCGACGCTGAAAAAAAAAAAAATTGGATTAGGAGGCTCGGTTCCGTCACCTGGGCACTAATGCATGCTTAATGCACCGCCTCTCAGCAGACTGTCTTCTTATCATTTAATAGAAAAAGGGGGCTCTGCAATCTGATTCTTCCCTGTCCTCAGTTACCACGGTTACATAAAGGGTAGAGCATCGAATGTAAATTTGCCCAGGCTTTTATTTATTTATTTATTTATTTATTTAAAAATTCTTTTTTTTTTTTCAGAAAGAAAGAGGCAAACAAACAACATAAAAATACTTGGTGTGGGCAGAAAAAAAAAAAAAAAAAAACAGGATCGGGGTTGGCTTTCCACCCTGGAAGCAGATGCCTGGGAGTATCAATAACTTCCTTTCATCTTTCTAATGAGCCGTAACTACAGGTTTATTATCGCTCGCATTGCCTCCATCCAAAGGCCTGGGCATTACATAACATTACAGGCTTTTAGAAGACTCTCTCATCCAGGCAGACTTAAATAGCTTCTTTTTTTTTTAACGCACACACAACAGAATCCGTTTTATACAGCCGGATAAATTCCGAAGCGATTTCAGGCCGTGCATGTTTTTTGCTCAAGGGTGCAGCAGCGGGACTTAAACCCGCAACCCCTCCGGGTTGGGAGCAGCGGGCACACCGCTGCCATCGCCGTGCCCGCTCGCGCGGAGCAGCTGCGCCACCTCCGCGGGACAGGTGCGGGGCAGGTGCGGGCCGCGCTTCAAAGCCGCGTCTTATCAATAATGCAGGCCCCTCCGGCGACGCCAGCAAAATTAAGGAGGCGAATGAAAAGAGAGAGAGAGAGAGAGAGAGAGAGAGAGAGGGAGCCGGGTTTTTTTCCAGAGAGAGAGGAGAGGGGAGGGAGGGAGGGAGGGGGAGATGCCTGCAACCGGTGGGATGAATAATTCACAACCCGGGCCTTCATCAGCACAGGAGAAAATATGAAAAAATTAGACAAAATTAACCGAAAACAACAAAAAAACAGGAGAGAGAGAGAAGAGAAAGAGGGGGAGGAAAACAAAGTGGAATAGAACATTCAGTATTCCTGCTGAACTAAACTAAACTAAAATTGAACTGTTTTAAACTGGCAAATGAGGGTTATATGAGCAATCCATTGGCATGCATTCCTTAGTAGTTTAGCAGGCAGAACAATATGTCTCCTGGATTTGTGGTCAGTTTCTGTCCAGCTCGATCATGGTTCTTATAGGACCATTTATAAAGGTCACAGGTTCGATTCCCAGGTTTGACACTGTCGTAATACCCTTGAGCAAGGCGCTTAACCTGCATTGCTTCAGTATATATCCAGCTGCATAAGTGGATGCTGTGGAACGACTATGTAAAAAGTCGTGTAAGTCGCTCTGGAGAAGCTAAATGCCTGTAATGCAATGTAAATGTCATATTTTGTGTCTGTGACCTTGCAATACCTGCTTGTTTCCTTTCTTGGCCAGTGCCCCTTGTAAAAGAGACAGACATCCCAATGGGACTCACCAATTAAATAAAATAAAAATAAAAATATTTTTAGGGCGACATATCAGGAGGTAAGACCGATTGTCTGGCAGTCGGAGGGTTGCCGGTTCAAACCCCGCCCTGGGCGTGTCGAAGTGTCCTTGAGCAAGACACCTAACCCCTAACTGCTCTGGCGAATGAGAGGCATCAATTGTAAAGCGCTTTGGATGAAAGCGCTATATAAGTGCAGTCCATTTACCAAAAATAGGAATTACCTCCAGTTACCTGGTGATCTGTATACATTCCTGCTGGTGAGGTGGGTTCCAAACCAAATAACGACTTCAATTAAACAAACGACCACTCGAGGGGAAATAAGAGCCATCGACCCAGTGATCCTCCTGCATCAGAAGCGGCCATATTTGTTCTACTCAGTGAATCAGTGGCACTTCCTGTTTTACTACCAGTGCAATAATGCCCGCCCCCCCCCCCCCCCACTCAGTGAATCAATGGCACTTCCTGTTTTACTTCCAATGCAATAATGCCCGCCCCCCCCCCCTACTCAGTGAATCAATGGCACTTCCTGTTTTACTTCCAGTGCAATAATGCCCCCCCCCTTCCATTCCACCCATTTTGTGATATTACCAGCATGCTGCAAAGCATGGCTGAACAAAAAAAAAAACACCCACCATGGTTTAGGACCCGGTACGTCCGAATAATAACAAGAGATTTAATATCCAGCGTTCAGCGCTCGTCCATTTACATTCCCGCCCCGTGCAGAAGCAGAAATAAAATCTGATACAGCAGGCCCACGGGGCCGCGCCGAAGTCCCCTTACACGCGCAAAACAATCACCGGGAAAAAGGGAGATTTTATTAAAAACAGAAGGTTTTTTTTTTTCCCATTATTCTTTTTGTGCGTTGTGTTTATGAGGGCATATGAAAAGTGAATTCATTTTCTTCGCCGCTGTGAGTCGGTATGACGCAGAGCACGATTTTTATTTATTTATTTATTTATTTTTTCTCCCTCCGCGTGACTCTTCGCCGGAACGCGATGTTCGTTTTTGACGCGCGGGTCAGGAGAGACGCGGGACGGGACAGAACCGCGCGGCGGGGCGGACGCTCCGAAAGGCCCTCTCGTCTCGCGGCGCGGCGCTCTTTCGCTAACCCGAGCCCGTTAGCGCCTCGTTAGCGAAACCCACGTCGAAAAAGGGGAACCTGGCGCGCATTTACACAAGCGCAAAAAAAAAAAAAAACCAAAACAAAAAAAAAAAAAAAAAAATGAGGTCTTCCAGTGCGTTCTCTCGCTCATAAAACATGCATCTGAATGGCTTCTGCTGGGTGCTTCCCTTTGAACCAGTTCTGTCAGAGCGCGGCGCCGGTAATGGAGCCCATCTTCGCCCGAAGCCGCTAATTCGACTCCGTGCCGCGCGCCGAGGCGCTAGTCAGGGTTGCAGCTTGCTAGCGAGGGGGAAGAGCATTAAGCTGTAAAACACATGTAAGCCCCATTAGCCGCTCGCGTGCGCCTCCTACTGGCAGGGTGCTGTCACTGTTCGAGCTCGCGAGGGAGCCGACGCAGCGATCTGCCTGGCTTGGTGGCAGTGTGGCAGCGCTGGTTTAAGGAACCGGGCTTGTGAGGTTGCGGGTTCGATTCCCGGGTAGGACACTGTGGCTGTGCCCTTGAGCAAGGCACTTAACCTGAATTGATTCAGTATATATCCGGCTGTATAAATGCATACTATATATATATATTAAAAAAAACAGAAGTTGCGTAAGTTGCTCTGGATAAGAGCGTCTCGTAAATGTAATGCTCTAATTAAGACGATAAAATAGAAATGCTCTCTGTCTTTGATGCATTATCAGTCAAAGCTGGAATTCTAACCCAGTGGAAATTTGACCCAGCCCAGGAGCGAATCTTTGAACAGCCAAAAAATAAATAAAATTCAATATCTTGATCTAGGGGTTTAAAATGCATTGTTGTGACATAGTATTTGGTAGCCTCAGATCTGTGGAGGTACTTCACGCAATCATGGGTTCTAGTGGTTATATTACACCTTTAACTTCCCTGAGATCTAATGTTCAACCCTGTACTGAAGGCCAAGAACAAACAGCATTTTACGTTGGTCATTAACCAATATCATTTCCCAGAGCCAACACAGGCCCTGCGCTGTATGGAGAATTAACAAGCCGAACAGATGTGCTGTATTTCTCACAGCTAATACAAGCTGTTGGCCATAAAACCTGAAAGTCTCGCTGCTGTCTGTCAGTCTGAGAAAGCCCAACAATGTCTCCGGGTGATCCGCCATCTGCCGCGCGATAAAATGAACACAAACATCCACCGGCCGTCGATCAGCATCGCCCCTTTAAAGCTACGCTGTGACCTCCCCCACGTACGTAGCATGCTGCTAACATTTTCAGATTGCAATTAACCCTTTGATGAGTAGGCTTTTTGGAATGTTTTCTTCTCTTCTGAAATTCTAAGTAGTGTGGTAGAACTCCGTTGCTTTCAATTTACCAGTAGTGATTGTGACATCAGCATTAACTAGAATGTTCAGTTGAGAACATTCTAATCCCATCCTGCCATTGCCCTTGACCCAAGGCACTGGCCTCAGAAGTGGAGTTGGTCCCTGGGCGCTACACTGTGGCTGACCACTGCTCCAAGTATCTAGGATGAGTTATATGCAGAGGACAAATTACCTCACATACATCTTATCTCATCTTACATATTTTTCATCTTAAAGGGTTAAACAAGAATTCCCAGGTTCAATTAAAATTGCATGCTTTTGTGCAAAGTTCAAATGTAAGTATTTAATGAGAGGTTGCATGTAAAATACATAAACATGTGAATCTTCAGAGAAGTCCAGCAGATGTCCAATGGAAGTTCACGGACAGTTAAAGTAAACAACCCCCTCAAGGCAGAGACCTGTCAGGTGTACGCAATGCTGCAAAAAGGTGTGGCTGCTGCAACTTTATTAGGCCATGTTCTGGTGCGACCGTGCTATATACTTATGGTGACAGTCTTGCCTTTTTCTCACCCCTTTTAAAATTATTTATATTCTGAGTGCCTATGCACGCCTTTGACTTGTGTGGAGCCGGGTGCAATCCAGACAAAATAAAAGCTGTTTTAGGAGGGAGAAACGATTTGCCAGGTAAGCTGTCCATGTAAGTGAAGGCCTATATTTATGCCATTGAAGCCTTCATATGAAATAATAGACAGAGCTGCGGATAGCTGAGAGATCAGCGTTTGGGCTTATGGAAATGCACTTGGATTGAAATGGTTTCCCCAGACCAAGGACATGGCTGTATTTCCTCCCCTTATCTCCTCTGACATCCTAAATCCAGCATAATAGAAGTTTTTTGGGAGACTCAAAAAACCACCATGTTGTCAGCACGTATCTTTCCTTAAATATTTCTCAACTTATTATTATTTTTTATATTCTATGTGAAATAAGGGCAGTGAAGTTATGGAACTGAAATACAAACCTGCCTCCCAGCTTCCCAGGTATCCCACAATGCCTGTTTCCTGTTGGGGCATTGTGGGATACCTGGCAAGGGCACGGCATACGAATACACAGAATTGCAAATGTACTGCACAGGCAATCTTTTGGGAAGTGGGCAACGGCGCGGACGGTCACTGGAAAGGCAAGGGTTTGATATTCGCGCTTGTGCCCTCCGTGAAGACTGGAACAGGCGTGAGATGAGGGGTCACGATCAAGAGCATCGCGTTTAAACACTTATCGCGCAAGGCTGCCAAAAAAAGAGAGAGAAGGAAGAGAGGGAGGCAGAACTGCGTGAAAGCGGACTTCTCCAGAGTTGTGTTCTGCTGGAGGGCTGGAGTTTGGGCGGCAGGTGAGGCTCATCGAGTGGCAGGTTGTAGTATTGAGTGGCAGGTTGTAGTATTGCGTGGTAGGTTGTAGTATTGAGTGGCAGGTGTAGTATTGAGTGGCAGGTTGTAGTATTGAGTGGCAGCTGTAGTATTGAGTGGCAGGTGTAGTATTGCGTGGCAGGTTGTAGTATTGAGTGGCAGGTGTAGTATTGAGTGGCAGGTTGTAGTATTGAGTGGCAGGTTGTAGTATTGAGTGGCAGGTGTAGTATTGTGCGAGCAACCCGGCCCGAGGCTTCGCAAATAAGCCAGGACTTCATTGTGTAGATCAGCGGTAGCCAACCATGTTCCTGGAGATCTACCATCCAGAAGATTTTAATTTCAACGCTACTAATTGGCACAGTTCTCACTCTTCTAATTAGCAGCTTGCCAACAATCTCTTGCTGTTGAGTGAGGTGTGCTTTTGATTAGGGTTGGAATGAAAACCTACAGGACAGTAGATCTCAAGGAACAGGGTGGTCACCACTGCTGTTGATGCATCAATCCACTTATTATCTAGGGGTCCTCAGTATTATCTGAAAAGGGTCGATGTGGGTGCAGGTTTTGTATTAGCCCATTACTAAGACACCTGATTCTACTTGAATAAAAATCATGATTAGTCAATTAGTTGAATCATGGTGTTAGGCTAAAACAAAAACCTGCACCCACACTGGCCCTTTTTGGGTATGATTGAGGACCCCCCTGCTATAGACTATATATACTTGTAGTTTTAGGGAGGGTGTGGGATATAAAAACGAGTGACTACAAACAGAATGCCAGGTTAATGGGTTTTATTTATGCTCTTGGAAAATGTACATACAGAAGTGGACAATCCAGGTTCAGAAAGTAAAAGTTCATCCCAGGATTTTGTTCCAGTCACCTGGATTTGCTGATGAGCACCATTCTTCAGCCAGGAGGTAGAGCTAAATCAGCTGGCTGAGTTCAGGGGTAGATTAAATACATGGCAGGACTTTTACTTTCTAACCCGTGGAATGTCCACCTCTGTGTATATATAACATTAGGATGCAGATCTTTCTCTCTTTCATCAGTTACAGTGGTTTCCAAAGCGATATCCGCTGTTTTTCTGCTATAAAGACACTGTAGCTGAAGGCTCAGCAAACACCAATCTATTAACCTTTGATTCCCACAGCAGGGGCGTTTAAACCAATCAGCTCTGGAAAGACCCCAAACCATGAGTACACATCATTAGACCGAAAGTCCTCGAGTGACCCCTCTGGAGTCTTCGGGTTATGAGTGCGTTGGAATTTCGCCCAGTGGCCAGCTGTGCCGGGCACTGATTGGCCGGTGCTCACTGTACAGG
Source organism: Anguilla japonica (assembly GCA_025169545.1). NCBI lineage: Eukaryota > Metazoa > Chordata > Actinopteri > Anguilliformes > Anguillidae > Anguilla > Anguilla japonica. The sequence goes on from CM045891.1 coordinate 3,746,462, forward strand.
GGAGGACCGCGTGCGCCCACTAAACTGTCACGCGCCGCTTTCGCCGCTGTGCCTCTGTCCGAATTTCTGCTCATCAGCACAACCCTGACCTCAGGAACCTCGGCTGCCGTTTCCGTGCCAACGCTTGGCCTGGAGCCCGTCGCGCTGAACGTGGCGTTAAGGGGCCAATCGTGGGCACCTCTTTACCCTGCGCCCGTCTGAAACGCTCGGGACTGCGAGCCCCCCAAAATTCTTACTGACCGCGCCCCCGCAAGTGCTCGAACCCCGGCCCTGCGGGAGGCAGCATGGTGGTCCGGTTCAGTAGCCAAGGCCTGCAGCCCACAGGACTTTGATTCCCAGGTCTGGGCAATGTCAAGGTCAGCCAAGGTCAAATCCTATGGCATCTACAGTATTAATCAAATTGTACTTGCAAACAAAACACCCAACAGGGTGTAACACAAGATGGAGTGTGCCTGTACTCTTAGCAGAGTGTAACGCTGCACAACGCTTTTAATTGGGGGACCAATACAGTAGAATGATCGGGGAACTGGATTTAGGTGGAGATTTGTTGTTCCCCTGAGCGAGGCACTTAATCTCAATTGCTTAAGTAAATATCCAGCTGTATAACAAAAGGCTCGGCGAGTCCCCCTGGATAGGTGTTTGCTAAATTCCTGAACGTAAACAAATGATCTGAAGATCATGAGCCGGAGGAACCGACACCCACTCCGCCAGAAAAGCTGAGTCACAGACTTAAAACCCGTCTCTGCAGGGGGAGGAACTGTTCTAAGCGTCTGCATACCCTTGCACTTACCCTCAAAATCAAAACTTTCTGAACTTCCTTTGCCCTTTTTAAAAAAAAAAAAAAAAAAAAACTTTTTTTACGCGATTTGTGTGTTCTTGTTTGTCTCGCTTGCTAAATATGTGGATGCAAATTTTGCATTCATTTATAACCGCAATTCAAATCACTTTTTTTTTCCCCAGAGTCACGGTGACTAAGAGCATCTGCTTAAGCATGCAAATGTAAACTAATACTGGGAAGCGCAGGGAAACAATGACAGCGTGTAAGACCGTGGAATGGCTTGATTTAAGAAGTCAGCGCACTGCTAAGTAGCAGAGCCCCCTGACACAGCGTGACACTGTGTCGTAAAAAAAAACGGCGTAGGAATTAACTCTTTGTTAGGAAAATGTTTTAAGATTTTTAAAAAAGAAGAATGCATGAGGCGCAGCTTGAAAACACGCTTTTCACAGCTTTGTCCGTGACTGGCGGCATCGGAGAATCGTGACGCGCGACTGTGGAGCTGTGCGGAGCTCGATGTTCCATTACATTACATTACATTACAGGCATTTAGCAGACGCTCTTATCCAGAGCGACTTACACAACTTTTACACAGCATTTACATTGCATCAATTTATACAGCTGGATATATACTGAAGCTATTTTGGTTAAGTACCTTGCTCAAGGGTACAACGGCAGTGTCCTTACCCGGGAATCGAACCTGCGACCTTTTGGTTACAAGCCCAGTTCCTTACCCACTATGCTACACTCCGTCCTAAGACTGCGGATCAGAGAGCGCTGTTGTTCTTTTAGGGTTATTGCGAAGGGAACATCCCGCATAAACTCGTCCCCACGCTGTTTTCCTGGACAAAAATTTCCTCTCCACCCAGCAATGGCCGCTGACGTCGTCCCGCGAGCAGTTTCCCCCTTATTCAAAGGGGATGGACTTGTTGTTGTTCCAAAAAAAAGAAAGATAAATGAACAGAAAAAAAGTGGAAAAAGGTCAGGAGGAAACTTTGTAAATCTGCAAGAGGGCAGTGGTGTGGCAGAGCGTTATTCACACACCTTATTATGTGGATCCGTATGAATCTTTTGGCTTTATTTAAAGGGCAAAGCTTCGCCTGGACCTTTCTGTGAATTCTCCTTATCTGCGCCAGAGGATAAATTGCACTTTTCTTAATGACAATCCAGCGAGCTCATTCGTTTTTTTTTGGAAACTTAATGGACAGCCCGTGTGTGGCTGCTTTTTCGGGAGCACAAAAGCCTGCTCTTTCTGCTGATCATACAAGAAGCCCTCTTTAAAAAAAAAAAAAAAAAATCTGGATCGCCAGGTAAAAAAAAAGAAAGAAAGAAAAAAGTTTCACTGAAAAAGAGGGAATCAAAGTCATGGCAGAGTGGAGCTGTAGCTTGGGCCTTGCGTCTGTGATTCACAGAGCAAAGACAGATTTTCAGGGCATCGCTGGGCTCGATCAATATGTTCACTAACCTTGTAATTAACTTGCCCTTGATCCCGCTGCTAACCCCCTCCCCCCCCCCCCCCCCCCCCCCCCCGCCCCCCCCATAAACGCCACACTTTATAAAGTGGGATGAGCTCTGATTTTCCAAAAAAACGGACTGCGTGTAACGGTGTCTTGCTCACGCGTTCAGATACATTAATCTCTCCGTTTTTCGACTCGACTGCCCCCCCCCCCCCCGGGGGGAAAATGGATCGTCTTTCCCAGGAGATAAAGACCAGGGGGAGAGAGGAGATGGGCCCGCGGGTCAAAGTGACTGCAAATGTAGCGCGCTGTAGCACAGCAGTTAGAGGACTGCACCTGTACCGCGAAGGTCGGGGGGGGGGGGAGTTCCAGAACGATCTCGGATAGATACACACGAGGATAAGGAAGAGCTGTGGGAGGGAGATAGAAACGGACGCTGATGGATAATATCCGGCCAGGTCAGGAGAGCGTGTGCTCTGCGGCTGAATCGCTAAACGTGAGATTGAAATGGGCCGTCGTTAAGTGCTAACCGCTAACGGGTGACACGCGTATGGATTGTTCGTGGGGTCACGTCCGAACATACGTCTCGCGTAATCAGCAGTTGACAGCCACGATTCCAAGCATTCTGGCGATCGGCGACCGTAAATGGCGGATGCCTTTATCTGTCTGACCCAAGGTGAGGCGTGAGAATTCGCGTCCTTCTCTCAGCGGCTTGGTGAAAGTCTGTGGACAGTGACATTTTTTCTCTCTTTTTTGTCTCAGTTAGAAAATTGTCCTGAATGAGTTTGAGTTTGAGTTTGCCTGGATAAAATGTTTTTTCGTGCCTCTTTTTAAAAAAGGTGGATTTTCTAAATGTTATTGGCTTAACTTTTGGCCGCTCAGTAAAACGTCCAGAGTCTAAATCGACTCTTACGGACTTACCTACGGTCCCGATTGGGCTGGTACTCGTACGTGCTCTGTTAGAGTTGAATTAACACCGGGGCGCTTTGACTGTGCGCCAGTCAGAATTTCAGTTAAAACGAGGCTCGCTGCGGGCGCTCTGTCGCCGTGCCGATGTGCTTCGAATTGGGAAAACGGCGGGAAGCTGGGAAAATTAAACGCTCGCAAAACAAACAGTTTAAGCGGCGCAAAAACAGAAATTAATTGCGTTGCGTCGTGAGTACAGACGAAATGAACGCAAACAAAAAAATATCTAACTGCGAGAATTCCTCCGTAAACATGAGATTAGGCACACGGAGGAGAGAGAGAGAGAGAGACACAGACGTGTGTCTGCGAGGCTTTGTGGTTTTTAATGCGTTCTGGGTCCCTGGCACAGCCTACGGCTCTAGCACAGAGACTCTTGGACCCAGACGCAGACGTGCACGCATACAAAAAAATGTCAGTGTGACCCACTGCTTGTAAAACGTCAAAAAGGAAGTTTGGCTTGACACTTACCCCCCCCCCCAACCCCCCTCCTACACACACACCTCCCCCATCCAGAAAAAAAGCCCTTATGTTTCATACGTCAGTTCAGGGTGAAGGGGAATACTAAGAGGTCCAAACCGCTTCCCTCAGATGTCTCCAGAGGTGAATGTCTGTGTGCTTGAGAGTATTGACTGTAATTCTGGAGACCTTTATTTATATGCATTGAGTGGAATTAATGAGACAGCCCTGAAACACAATTAACCTTGGAGTCCCCCCCCCCCCCCCCCCCCCCCAGCGGGACCCGCACACTGGTTCTCTCTTCCCATTGGCCGCTCGCGCCGGGCTGGAAGCTGTGCTGAACCTGCCCTCAGGTTCCGGAACCCTCGGAGCTGTGATGTCACTTGTGATGTCACAAGGAGGAGGTGAGGCATCATAATGGGAACTCTGGGGAGCTCCCTGTGGGAGACAAGTGGCCAAAACCGGGCTTCGTTGTTGAAGCTAACATCCTTGGTGTTCTTGAAAGACATTGCTCTCTAGCACCAGTGCTGTTGGCTCTAGTGTAGGTGTTTCAGCCAACCTTTTCAATGTAAGTCAATGGTAACAATATGGTTGAAATACAAAGTCAATAATCAATAATGCATGTTTGTCATCCTGAGGACTTGAGTTTTAAACGTAGGCATTCAAGGGCCTGTGGTGTCTAATGTGAAGCTTAAAACCTGAGATGAAAAAGAGGAGTTATTAATACTCTATAATTCATATTTAATGAACTCATTTAATTTTTACTGGTACTTTTGCATCTTTTTATGCAGTGAGAGCAAACTTCTCTGAGCTTTTTGGAAAGCTCTATTAACATACCACCAAACCCCTACATTTAGCTTGTTTATAACCTAAGAAAATATAATAATAATATAATAACTTGCATGCATGCACACACATACACACACACACACGCACACACAGTGTGTAAACACACATACACCCACAGCTGCATGGTTTAACACACACACACACACACACACATACACACACAATCCTTCAGGAATGCAGAGTCTATACACCACAGCATATTTTAGCAGGACAGAGAGCAGTACAGCAGTGCCGGTGACACGCTTTGTAGAACTCTGCGGTGCGTTGAAAGCCAGAGACCCTCCTGGTCTGACCGTCTCTCTTTCTGTCGTCTGTTTTGGATCCGCGCTTTCAGAACCCCACGGCCTTTCGCCTGCCTGCAGAACCGCCAGGGTTCTCAAACCTGTGGGCTCCACATCCCAGAATCCCCGGGGGGAGAATTAACATGCGACCGTCAAGCGATTGTGACGGGACCCATAAATCAGAGTGCCTGGATGATACCATAGAGGCCTGCTGCGCTTACGAGGCCATAGAAGGTAAAATCCGTAGGCATGAATCCCTTAACCAATCAGAGGAGACCTGGAGGTGGAGAGAAGAGCGGCCTACCTCTGCAGCCCGAAACATTACATTACATTACATTACAGGCATTTAGCAGACACTCTTATCCAGAGCGACTTACACAACTTTTACATAGCATTTTACACTGTATCCATTTATACAGCTGGATATATACTGAAGCAATTTCGGTTAAGTACCTTGCTCAAGGGTACAACGGCAGTGTCCTACCCGGGAATTGAACCTGCAACCTTTCGGTTACAAGCCCAGTTCCTTACCCACTGTGCTACACTCCGTCCTGTCTCTAACACTGTCTCTACAGCCTCCAGCAGGTAATGAGATCGAGCAGGAGATGCACTTTGCTAACGACAGGCTTCGCCTCCGCCCTCACACTTGACTAACCCTCATACACCTGCTCACTTCCTGTGAGGGTGAGATAAACGCCCCCTAGAAGCGAACCATAAATAGCGGAAGTAATGTTCTGGTAAACAGACGAAATTAACCGGCATGCCAGTATGTGAGGTGTGTCTGGGTGGAAGTCAATCCAGCTGCTGTGGATCTTACTTTAAATAAAAATAAAAAAAATCAGAGGGAGACAGACCCTTTATCAGTTCTCACACTGGACATTAGAACCACAGCTTACAAATATGGAGGACGTTAATGATATGATATACCTAAATCACTCAAAGTATGCAACAAAGGCCCATAATGGGTGGACTGAATAACTCTATCTCTGACAGTTTCCCCTCTCCCCTAGCCTGGTTTTATGTGAGGAGAATAAAATATAGGTATGCACTTAGTCCATCAGTGCCCAGAAGAGCCGGTTTACTGTGGTTTAATGTGCTATGAAATAATTTACTGAGAGCAAATGCTAATTATGTCAGCTGGATACTATTCAAATGTCTCCTCGATGATTTACCTTCCATTACACATTTATTTGGACATTTAACACCGCAAACTGAAGGCCGTCCACGGGAATCAATATGCCATTACTACTGCATCGCTAAGACACACACCACGAGCAAAAACAATTTTATGATCAGCGAAAATAACAGCTTCAGTTCAGGGTGTCAGTGTTTTTTTTTTTCTCTCTCATTTTTTTCCAGTTGAAATGCTTCTAATGGGGATGCAGCAGGAAAAAAAAAAGCTGTATAATTTTCACTGTCTTCTAAAGATTGAGTCACAAAGTGCTTTTAGGGCAGTTACGAAGGAGGACTTTCTTCAGTGAATTTTGATGCAGGGTGGATCACGTAGCTTTGTGGGAGCTGACGTTCGAGGGATGGTCAGAGATGAACGCTCGAGCATCCCGCTATTTTTAAACGATGTTTCCCCTCCATTTTCTCCTAAGTTTCGTATGTCCAGTCTTCTGCAGTCGAGCTCACGCTGCAGTTCTCTGCCACCGATGTGGGAGTGTTTGGACAAGCGGGTTCTCTCCTCTGGAACGTTCCCGTTCTGGATGTGGGGTGCTTGATTGACCAGTTGGGGGTCGCTGCAGAGCAATGAGATGCAAATCCCCTAATTCTGGGTGATGCAACCCGCAGAGGCACCACCACAAATTTGGGTCCCCCTGAAAATGAACAAAAACATTGGGCCCCACCACCCCAGAGCATCCTATGTTTTGATATTTTTTAAGGGGCTCCTGGGGGAGTGAACCTGCTTGTCCAAGCACTCCCACATCGCACCCCTGGTTACCCATCACAGGCAGCACTGGTAAGGTCGGGATAAAATTTCAGACCGTAATACTAGGACTAGTGCCTTAATTGGACAAACCACCCAACACCCCCAGGTCTTGTATTTTTCCGATTAAAAGTAACTAATCAAGACAGAAGACAGGGTTGGGCCTGAAGGTCCTTCTCATTTGAACACTGTTCCAATTAATTACCTCAGGTACATGTATAATGGTGAATTTATAACGGTAGTGCAATGTTTTTAAAAACTGCAGCAGCATTTCAAACTCTTGCCAGTTTCCATGGTAATATATATTCTTTTTTTTATTTTTTTTTTTTTTTTTACAATAGATTACACAAGATTTTTTATTCTAGGATAATGCGACAACCCGTGAACATGTTCTGTTTTTTGGTTTTGTTTTTTCCAAATCCCGCTTTTTAGGTGAATTCAATCCACCTTTCCCACGCGATGGATAATTATAGTTTTCCCTCTTTTGACTGCAGCGTCTCCCCGTGGGTTCTGTATTCTCTGAGCAGACGATGAAACTCAGCCGGTCTTCTGTCTCTTAAGTCCTCGGAGACCGGCATGCAACCCCGCACCGGCAGTAACGAGTCACAGATGAATTCACTGTAACCTTTCTGCTAGCGTGCATCTTTTTAAGGTGCCACAACCATGCGAGCTCCTGCCCGTTAGCGTTGAGCTAACGGGCAGGACGGAGTGTAGCACAGTGGGTAAGGAACTGGGCTTGTAACCGAAAGGTCGCAGGTTCGATTCCCGGGTAAGGACACTGCCGTTGTATCCTTGAGCAAGGTACTTAACCTGCATTGCTTCAGTATATATCCAGCTGTATGAATGGATACAATGTAAAAGTTGTGTAAGTCGCTCTGGATAAGAGCGTCTGCTAAATGCCTGTAATGTAATGTAATGTAAATCAGCTGCGCCCAGACCAGAAGTCTCTAGTTGAAAGGGGGCCGCCACAAGTCGCTCCGAGCTTGTGACTTCACTGGAGACATTGATTTGGCTGTACCTTTGGCGGAAAGACTGTCGGCTCCCTCTGTGATCTCTCGTTTCTGTCGCTGAACATTCGTAAGCTGAGAAACCACGGTGACAAGTTGATGTGTTGCCATGGCGCCCCGCTGTCAAAAACAACTAAGAAAATGAGCAGTGCTCTGTGATGTTGGTGGTGGCCCAGACAAGGGCTTCCATAATGGCCTGTTTCTGCTCCTTGGTGTGGATGATTATCTGTTATATATATATATATATATATGATACCGGTCCCTCATTAAAAAAACAAGTTCATGTAGGGTTGGTACCAGCGCAGGTGGTTCTGTTTTGAGAGTTGCCTCCTCATCTTCACACACACAAAAAGGGTAAGCCAATGCCGTTCATACTGAATTCCAACATTTTTGTGCTGTCCATCATTAGTAGGATTGGTACGAATTTTCAGATGTTGGAAATTCGTTGAATAGATACAAATTGATCGTGAGAACCAGTTGGCCTAGTGGAATGCTGAAGCACTAGGCTGGCTGAGAGGTGGTTTCTGTTGGAATATTCTTTCATCCTTGGCCAACTCCACAAGGTGTGCAAATCAATGGTTTTTTTCAAGGTCATTTAACACCCAGACCAGGTCAAAAGGGCGCAAAGCAGTTAGCCTACACATGCTGTGTGTCACGGTGTAAATATTGTGGCAGACGCTCTGGAGTCTCTGAATTGTTATTGATACTGGGAGTTGTGTGAGCAGTCATTGATTCTGGGGATTGTTTGATCGGGTCTTGGTTCTGGACTTGTTGGGACAGGCTTTGGAGCTGGACCTGCAGCAGCGGCCCAACAGTTGAGGAATCGTCTTTAGGGGCCAGAAATGTAGGAATGGTTTTTTTATTGCTGGAGTTATTGAAGCAGTCCTTGGCGCTTGGTTCTTGGAGTTGTCGTTTGACCCATTAGCCACTGGGGATGATGTTAATGGAGCTCTGCAAAGTGGAGTATCCGGATGACAAAGAGGGGCACTTCAGTTGGGCCCTGAACCTGTTTTTTTATGGCTAAATGTATTTGTGTTCAATTTCACCCTTTTTTACTTGAGTGGTTTTTCTTCAAGCTTTATTCAAAGTTATAGCCTTAATACCGTTCTCTAATTCCATTCTTTAACCCGCTAATCTAGCAGAGAGAACGAATCAGAAATATATAAGGGAATATAAATAGATTTCAGATCCCTGTATATGAATTAAATAGGCTTGCAGCAGAAGTTGAAAAGAGGAGGGTAGAACTTTCATTTATTTAATAGAGAGAGAAAAAAACAGTCCTTCATTTTCCATCCTAACACGGTCCATTGTAATTAACTTTAGCTTGCCAGCTCTCTTCACCGAAATCAAATAATAAAGATATTATCCATAAATATTCTGTGTGCTTATCGGCAAGATTTCCTTTAAAAAACCCGTCAGTTATGAACCACTACAGCACACGGGGAGGTGGGAGGCGATAAGGCTTTCAGATATTGAACATTATCCTTCATTAAGATAGAATAATAAGGCCAAATAAAAGATATAAGAAATTAGCACAGGCATGTTCTCTTTTCTTTCGTTTGCACTAACTAACACTCCGGCAGACCCGTCTGCCTCCCGATTAGCATTTCAAACACGACCTGGATTCTCTTTGCTCTCGGCACATGTTCTCAACTTCAAAGCAGATCCCGAGATGAGCTTATTATACATTTTTTTTTTTCCAATTTTCCCCCCGAAAGTACGCCGGACAGATAGGGAGAGAAGAAAAGCCGACAGCTTCGTCTCGCGCACGGTTCTCAGCCCTGGCCGGACCTGGCTCTCCTGCCTGCCTTCGCTGGAAGAACCCCGACTCCACCCGTAGATTATTTTTGCATTAGTCCATCTTAAAACCGCCTCGGGAGTTGTGGAAGCCGGTGCACTTTCAGAAGAGGAATAATTAATTCTATGAAAGTTCTATTTTTACTTCGGCTAAGTTTTTTTTTTTTTTTTTTTTTTTTTTCTCCCCCCCCCCCGTGAGCCAAATGTGACTGCCTACCTTTTCTCGTTTTTGATGAACCCCCGAAGCAACGCAGTCACAAAACTGTGAGCCGTAATCAAAGTAATGAGGTCACCCGCCCCCCTTAATTACGCCCCTGACCTCCGGAGCCCGGCAGCCCCGTGCCGCTTGACCGCGGTTGCGCTCCCTGACCTCCGGAGCCCGGCAGCCCCGTGCCGCTTGACCGCGGTTGCGCTCCCTGACCTCCGGAGCCCGGCAGCCCCGTGCCGCTTGACCGCGGTTGCGCTCCCTGACCTCTGGAGACCGGCAGCCCCGTGCCGCTTGACCGCGGTTGCGCTCCCTGACCTCTGGAGACCGGCAGCCCCGTGCCGCTTGACCGCGGTTGCGCTCCCTGACCTCTGGAGACCGGCAGCCCCCGCTGACCGCGGTTGCGCTCCCCAGGGAAACCTGACCTCTGGAGACCGCAGCCCCGTGCCGCTTGACCGCGGTTGCGCTCCCTGACCTCTGGAGACCGGCAGCCCCGTGCCGCTTGACCGCGGTTGCGCTCCCTGACCTCTGGAGACCGGCAGCCCCGTGCCGTTTGACCGCGGTTGCGCTCGGCACAAACGGGTCGTGAGGAGACCCGAGCTTAAACGCACTCTCGGTGGAAATCAAAGAGGTCGGCTCCCCGGCACCCTCGTACCGCTCGCCCCCGTCCTAAGAGGACGAGGGCTTTTCAGAATTTCAGAAGTGCGCCAGGTCTGAATGTGAGGTCACTGAAGCTAAACGGGCCTGTCAGTCGAAAGTCACGGCCAGCACGCCGATGTACTTCATTCCTTGCTGATATACAGTGCATCCTTCTGTGCTGATATACAATACTTAATTCCTTGCTGATATACAATACTTCATTCCTTGCTGGTATACAGTACTTAATTCCTTGCTGATATACAATACTTAATTCTTTGCTGATATACAGTGTTTCCTTCTGTGCTGATACACAATACTACATTCCTTGCTGATATGCAGTACTTCATTCCTTGCTGATATACAATACTTCATTCCTTGCTGATATACAGTACTTCTTTCCTTGCTGATACAGCTGGTCTATTATACGTGCTGCCCATGTGGAACAGAAACATAGTCTCCATAGTCCTCATAAATAGTTAATAGTGCATTAATGAATATATTCTTATGGGCCCATGATGCAATCTTTTCTCCACTATGAAATAAGTAATTTCAATACATTGCGGTATGGGCATTTAGCAAACATTCTTATCCAGGATGATGTACACACCTTAAACATTTTTTGCCTAGAATACATTTATACAGCTGGAAACATAAACAAGCCCAGTCCCCTAACCATTATACTACATTACATTATGCTGTATTGCTGCTGATAGCTTTAGGGAATAGCTGGGGGGGGGGGGGGGGGGGGGGGGGGGGGGGGGGGGTGACACCTGAACTGCTACTGTCAAAAGAAGTATCAATAAAATTATGATATAAAAAAAAAATATGCACAACCCCCCTCCCCCCTCCTCCCAAACTGTTCAATACAAAATAGTGCATCGTATCCACCTTTGATGTTCTGGCAGGTGTATTCTTTATTTAAACATGTTAAATAAAAACCAAACAAATTGTTATTGCTTATTGTACTGATGGATGTGTGACACGAAATGAGCAAAACTGCCACTAATGCGTGACTGCAGCTGGCTTAGTCACCTCCACTGGCCGCTCTCCAACTCCTCCATCAGAAATGTCCTCTGCCTGGTTTCCTTTTAATTCCCGCAAGGAAGCACTACTGGCTGTGAGTTCATTCCCTTTTATTATCTCAGAGAGAAGACCATCATCCAAATAAATGCAAAATGGAGGCCTGGCTAGACCCGCTGCAAATGAAAACATTTCCCATTACTGATCTGATCTAAGTGCTGAATCACACTCAATTTGTGTTGCTCTTTTTGGGCAGCGAACTGGCAATTTAGAAATGGGGGGAGAAAACATGATTTAATTCAGGACAATGTCTCCTGCACAACTTTCGAAAATAGTTTGCAAGACGGGAGATCTTTTCACCCAAGTAAATACATCTTCAAAGAATTTTCAGAACACATGAAAAGGTAGGCCTCATGAGGAAAGCTTCCTGCTGAGCTCTGTGCTTGCATCCACTGGTTGTTTAATTGCAGTGGGGTACTAGCGTAGCATAGCAGTTAAGCAACAGGGCTTTTAACTTAGTGGTTACAGGTTTGAGTCCCAGCAGGGGAGCTGTTGCATCCTTGCGCATGGAACATAACTTGCATTACTTCAGTAAAATATGCATGAAAAAGTCATTTGTATATTTTGCTGTACATACAAAGCGACAGTTAATTGATGAAATGACTCTGCAAATATGGGACTTCATGTGGAGTAAAGAGGAGTACAGGTGGAACACAGGTGGGGTACAGGTAGGGTACAGGAGGAGTGCAGGTAGAGTGTAGGTGGGGTACAGGTAGGGTATAGGAGGAGTACAGGTGTAGTGTTGGAGGAGTGCAGGAGGAGTACAGGTGGAGTACAAGTGGGGTACAGGAGGTGTATAGGAGGAGTACTGGTTGAGTACAGGTGGGGTACATGTGGAGTGTAGGAGGGGTGTAGGAGATGTACAGGTAGGGTACAGGTGGAGTACAGGTAGGATACAGGTGGGTACAGGTGGAGTACAGTGTGAGCCAAGCAGACAGAGCAGTGTAGCGCACCTTTTTGAAACTTCAAAAGTGTGGGTAGCAGGGGGAGTGGAGGAGCCAGAGAAGGTTACCAGGTTTCCCTTCAGTGAAATTTACCCATTTAAATGAAGTACTGTCCAGAAATACTTCAAAGCAGCTGAACTTTCAGGGGAAATATATCTGGCTGAGGAAACAGGCTGAGTGCAAACAAGTTATTCTGAGTCCAGACTCCACAGCCCTTTCACATTAATATCCTGCACATTCCAATAAAGTCCTATGTACACAATCCACTCGCTCGGCGACACTGTTTTCTCTCAGTACGTCTCGCTAAGCTCCAGGTCTGTGCTGTGGGGAAAAAAAAGAAAGAAAGAAAAAAAAACACTCAGGCGCTTGAATAACATTTCCCCTCAACACTCCTGTCACAAATGTAATTTTAAAACCCGCGTCGGTATCGATACGTCCGAGGGGCTTTAATTCAAAAAGCGGGGAAAAAAAAAAACCAAAACAAAACAAAACGTGACGCCACGTCGGCTTGCGTTCGGCGCCGACTCCGCTGACCCACGCCGGTATTGATTACGCTGAGAGGTTAATTAGCCGCTGCTCTTCGGGATGAAGATTCATTACCGAGATCTCAGCGTCTGAGAGGGAGCAGGTGCGTCGGTTAATAGGCACTGAATACCTAATCGCCCCTTATGAAGTTTCTCATTATCGGCTGCCATTTTTTTTTTTTTCCCGGGCGATTAGGTATTCAGTGCCTATTTTTTTCGCGATCGCGGGCAGTCCAGGAGCTCCGCAAGTGGGTCCCGCGTCTGTCAGTAAGATAATCCCAACGTTAGCGACTGAAGGCTAATTAGACGCATTGGCACTTTGTCCTGGGGGGGTCCGCCGCGCCGCGGGGCGGGTTCGAATCGAGAAGCGGCCGCACGTGGCTTTGGGGGGGCGCGTCTGGTTTCGTAAGGATAGCGGAGCGATGGGGGGGGGGGGGCGGGGCGGAGGTGTGAAGGGCACGGCAGACCTTTCTGATTGGTCGGCGTGCACACCACATGCGGCCGCTCGATGGATCGTGAGTGACGCTATCGATCTGGAGGTTGACCCCCCCCCCCCCCCCCCCCCCCATCCCCCGGACCACCTGATGAGCTAGGTAATGAGGGGAGGGAAGGGGGCCCTTGGATTGGGGCTAGCCTTCCTGCCCTTCCGGGGTCGATTTTGTCAATCTGTTTTGAGCCCCCTGCTGTGGACAAATTAATAGCGATGGACGTGGGGAGGAAGTGTCGCGCGGATTCGGTCTCTCCGACAGGAAGCCGCGTCTCCGGGCGGGAGCTCTCGGGGGGGGCGAGGGCTACGCGGTCAGGTTGTCAGAAGCGATGCGATAAGGAGAAACGAAAACTAGCTTACGCGTTGCACAGAGAGAACCGCGACAAGGCGGAATCCCACAAGCGCCCTCGCGGTCCTGCGGAGGGCGAAGTGCCCGTCCGTCCGCCGCCGTGTCGCTTTGCGGCAGGGAACAAAAAAACCAAAACAAAAAAAACAGAAACAGGGGAGGTCCGTGTCACGACTCCCTCAGCGGGTCCATATGTCTGTGCGCGGGAAGGCAAGCCGGCGGGACCGGACCGGCCGTGTCGGCGGCTGACACCGCGCGGCGGGGCCATATGGAGGGCCGGGCGGGGCCGGGCGGGGCCGGGAGGGGCGGGCACCAGGCCTGTGTCAGGAGGCAGGGCCCCGTGTGGGCACCGTGTGGGGCACTGCGTGGGGCACTGCCAGCTCCCTGCCCGAACAGGCCGGCCGTCGCACTGCAGCGGCGGATTCGAGGGATGGTGGCATGCGGGGGCTCTAAATGGACACAGGGTTTACACAAACTGCACCCCCCCCACCCCCCTCCCCCCCTCCCCCCCCCCCCCCCCCTCCCCTGCTGGCCCGTAGCAGCGCCGGCCTGTCAGGCTTACGCTGGCATCTGTATTCTGGGGTGTACGAAACAATGTGGCCAGACCAACCCTGACCTGTTCGGGCTGCCTTGGAGACAGGCCCTTATTGCAAAAGGAGACACACACACAGTTACACACATACGCACGCGTACACACACATTCATGCACACACACACACGCACACACACACACACACACACACACACACACATACACACACACACGCACACACACAAACACCCACCCACACACACACACACACAAACACCCACACACACACAGACAGGCACACACAGTTATACACACACACACAGTTATGAACACACACAGACACATATGCACACACACACACCCACACACGCCCACACACATGCGCGCAGATCTCTGTTGACACAAATAATCTGCTGGCTGAGCCCGGCGGTGTTTGCCTGACGCGCACTGATAATCAGCAAGCAAGCAGGAGCGGCGGCTCTCCGCCAGGCGACCAGACGAAACGATAGCGCACTTTTAGCACCGCGGCGGGCTGTGCGCCGTCACGATCTCCGTTCGTGAAATTAAACCCCCGCCTAAACAGGGGCGGTTCATTAAAATCCGGGATTCAAATCTCCAGCCGTGTAAATCAGAACCTGGTTTTGTTCTTGGCCCATCTCTCTTTAAGATGAAATTACAGAAAAAACCCCAGCGATGGATTTGGGAGTGTAAAAGTACGTTCACATCGCTTTCCACCTGGGCTGCTCAACCCTGTACCTGGACAGTAAACGGTCCAGTGTTAATTCAACTCCAACGGAGTACATTTGGTCCCACTCTTTGAATTAACACTGGACATTTTACTGCTGAGAGAGCTGCCGTCCTGTATGTTTTCACTCCGACCCAAATGAAGCACACCCCATTCAACAGCTAGGGCACAGCTGCCCAACCCTGTTCCCGGAGATCTACCGTCCTGTAGGCTTTCACTCCGACCCAAACGAAGCACACCCCATTCAACAGCGAGGGATCTCAGTGAGAGCTGCTAATTAGTAGAGTCCGGTGTGCCTTTAAGGGCGAACTGAAACCTTACATGACAGCAGGGTTGGGCAGTCCTGCTTTACACCATACATGCAACCCGGACCCCAATAATCTTTCAGCATGACAAGGGAGTCATCTTCATATGAACCTGGCATGACAAAGGGATCCCACATTTATTTACATTTATCAGAAATTACAGCATTGTGTCTGGCTGTGAATAGTTATATCCATTCTTCCCTCTGGTGTAGTGTCGCTGGATGGATGGATGAAAGTTAACTTTTTGAAGAGTCAGTGTTGCAAAAATAACAATTGCTATGGAGCGCCAAGCAAAAGTCATGGTGTCAGTACTGCATCCCATTGACACAGAGAGAAACATTCATGCCTTTAGGTGGCCATTACATACAAACACTCTCTTGAAACCAGCTTAGTGTTCCCCTAATTCACATTCTTCAGGTTTTCATTAGAGCTGTGTTTCTTAAACCACGGGGTTGGGACCCCAAATGGGTCGCGGGAGTGTATGAGGTGGGTCCCGGAATGAGCCTGCAGTTCACTAGGCTGTGCTAGTGTGTGAATTTGATGGGTCCCTGAAAGATATTAAATGTCTAAATTGGATTCAGATATTAAAAAGCTTTTCTAATTCGGGTTCCTATATTAAAAAGCATTTCTAATTTGACTTCCGATATTAAAAAAGTTTAAGAACCAGTACGTTAGTGTGGAACACTACTCTTTGCGAAGGGGCCTAGCATCATCAGAGGAGATGTTCTGGATCTACCCAAAGGTCTGCTTAGTCATGTTCAGACCAAGACCTAGGTCTGAATTTGTGTGTGTGTGTGTGTGTGTGTGTGTGGGGGGGGGGGGGGGGGGGGGGGGGGGGCGTAATCAGAAGTGGGCTCAGATCATATCATTTGAAGTTTGATTACCTGATAAGATACAACTGTTCAGCGATAAAACAAAATAAGACTTTAGTCCACTATACCATAGAATTACATCTGTTTACTCTGAAAATATAGATTTGCATCTCAGTGTAACAATGGGCAGAAGTGGTAATGGTATAGCTCACCCTTAACAACATGGTCATTCGGTCCATAATTCAATCGCACAGTGCCGCAGCCATCTACACTGCTCTAATTCTCATTACGTTTCATTTCAATCACTTAGCAGCTGCTCTTACCTAGTCCTCCCCGAAACATTCCCCTGCGTGTACGTCTGTAATGGAGCAATTCATAACAGAGACTAGGACGGGGCACCCCATGTTCAACACAGTGACAGATCTGAGTGAAAGTCAATCAAGGTTAAATCTCGCACGACGGGTCGAGAGAAGCCGTGTCAATTTTCACGTGTCAGGGGATAAAACGAAATCGTGTTTTACATTCAAGCTCGATCTCGAAAAAAAAAAAAAAAAAAAATTACTGTCATCCCTTCCCTCATAACCGTGGATTCTTTTATCGCTGTGCGAAGCACCGGAAATAAATCAGGCTTAACGGGTTTGTACAGCAGCCGGGAGCACCTTCCCACACCACCGCTCCGCTCAAGGTAATCAATTTCATCAGCGGTCTCCACGGACACGCTTCCTGGGTTGCTGTGATACGATACGAGTGGGCCGACTTTTGGCCGGAAACACGGAACGCATCAGCGCCCGTCGTGAGGCCTGCCAGAGAGTAGGCCAAGAAGCCTTCGCAAAAAAAAAAAAACAAACAAAAAAAAAAAAAAAACTGTCCGGAGCCAACTGGCATCTCCAGGGCTCCTTATACGGTAGAACCAGGCTGCTCACTTCAAGGAAGGCCTCAATCCAGCAGGGGAACTTTAAACCTCAGATCCTTGCATAGTCTTAAACCGGCTTCGTCCGGCGGAATGAAGACAGCGAATATTCCATTAGAGTCATTAGAGTGTCCGGCTCTGACAAACATCTGCAGACTGTGAGTCGCCATGCTATTGGTTTTGAATAATCTCCTAAGACTTCCTGTAACGGTAAAAAAAAGCTCATCAGGATGCTGGTAAATATAGCCAAAAGTATTGAGTATAAATCCAAAGAGTTTTCTGTGCAGTTCTGGGGACTGTACTACAACAAAGATATAGAGGCTCTGGAAAAGGTTCAAAGAAGGGCAACCAAAGTGATTCCTGGTATGAAAGTTAGGAGGAAGGATCTACAATGCTTAATCTCTTCAAGCTTAGTAAAAGGAGACTTAGGGGTGATGGAGATTTGATTGAGGCTTTTAAATTCATAAAGGGGATTAACAAAGTGACCTACAAGAGATTCTTCAGATTGAGTTCTGTTGTTCTGTTAGTAAAATGTGGGGACATATATGGATAGTAGCAAAAGGTAAATTCCGTGCAGACATTAGGACGTATTTTTTCACGCCAAGAGTAGTCAATGTGTGGAATAGCCTGTCAGGTCAAGTAGTAGAGGCAGAAACTCTGAGGATTTTCAAGACCAGGCTTGATACAGTGTTAGATATTTTCTAGTCTAGTCTGTGGCTATTCGGTGCACTTGGCACAATTTTGTTAGGAAAATGGCAAGCATTGTTGGGCTGAATGGCCTGTTCTTGACGTTAAGTTATGTTATAGTATTATGGTATGTTAAGACTGCAATTCAATTTTGTCCCATCTAGGACAAGAGTCTCTTAAGTTAAGCTCAAGAACCTTTTATTGTACTATGCTGAAACCTACACTAAAAGGGCTGTAATATTTTTTAATAATAATTTTTTACAGCAACATTTTTTTAAAATCCAAGACTATGCCAAGATTATGGCAAGAAAATTTTTAAATACTGAAACGTTTTTTCCTGTCAGGTCTTAGGAGGATGGATGCACAAGCCACCACCCCCCCCCCCCCCCCCATCTCAGGGGACATGGTCTGAAAGAAAGAGCTGGGACAGGTCCACTGATAACTCCATGACTTCATTTGCACAGACATGGGGGGGGGGGGGGGGGGGCGGCTGGGGGGCGGGGGTGGAGAGCTGGCACTTTTTGGGAGCTTCAAGGGGGTGTGAATTAGGGCCAGTGATCTCTGCGCAAGAGCTCATTGGGGTGACTCCATTTTAGTTAAACAACTTTTACTTCATTTCACAGGAGCAGAAATCTAATTTCAGCAAGACACTTTTTTTGTTCCACACTTTATTATGGGATTTTCTGGTGTTTTTTTTCTTCTTCTCCTTTTCTTTTTTTTTTTTTTGGATAAATCTAGGAGTTTCCATTGTGTTCCATATCAAGATGTTCACACTAAGTAAATTCGATTTCCAGAATCAATAAATGTTGTCAATGTAAATCATTGGTGTACAAAGTGATGTACTGAATGTGGCTTGTTTAAATGCAGTGAGAAAGGAATCTACCAAGGTGCAATAGTTTGTAACATTTGCAGTGCATAGATTCATGCCTGACCAGCAGATCCTTAGGCTAATCCCCAGTCAAACTGAAATGGCTTTAAAAAAGAAAAGATTCACATTGCATCCCTTGCTTAAAATGATCTCAGATCAGCCTAAACTGGCAATGGACTCATGTCCCAACCGAATGAGGAAACATCACTCTGAGTCACTGAGGTTTACGCACCTGACAATCGTTCGAACCCTTGATCTATTGGATGAGACTGGAACTGCACCAGTATAAGTGAAGTGCTGTATGTTCTCATCCGTATTAACTGAATTATTGTATGCAGAGCTTCAAATTTTCTAATTTCTAATTTGTGATGCATTGTAATCATGAAAAAGCCATGTTGTATACAGCATTTGCATGTACAGTATAGAGAAATGTATCTGGTGAATCAGACCTTTTTCATAATAAACATTATATTAATGTAATATTTTCCTTTATTTACTCCCCTGCTTAAGAAAGAAATTAGAATCCATGCACTTGCTCCTGCAATAAAATTGCAATTTACTTTTCGTTCCCTTTAATATAGCGAGTATGTTTTCTATTAGCGAAACCAGGCGTACTTGGCTAATGTGGCCTCTGAAAATTAAAAGGCATAACAAACAAGCGGCTACTTTCTGAAACTTCAAAGGAAAAGAAGAAACAAAAAAGAAACGTGGCGAAACGGCTAACGATGAAAGCGGTCAGCGCGGCCAAGTTCCTCCGCAGCCCCCCCCCGCAGCCCTCCGTAACCTCCGATAATTTAAACGCCATTAAGCATCCCGCGCACGCCCGCTACTGCGTTCGCATCGCGCACCGCGACTGAGAGGCGCTTCTCTCATTAAGCTGACTCAACAACACGGAGAGAGAGAGGGAGAGAGAGAGACCGAGGAGGAGAGAGAGGAGACGATGAACGAGAGAGAGGGAGGAAGGGGATAGAGAGAGAGAGAGAGAGGAGAAGGGAGGGAGGGACGGTCTCCCCCCTAGGGGAGAGGAGAGAGAGAGAGAGAGGAGAGAGAGGGAGGGAGGGAGAGAGAAGGAGAGAGAGGGAGAGAGGGAGAAGGGAGAGAGAGGGAGAGAGAGGAGAGAGAGAGGAGGAGAGGGAGAGGAGATATAGAGAGGAGATCGAAGAGAGAGAGAGCCGGAGAGAGAGAGGGAGAGAGGGGAGAGGAGAGAGCAGGGAGAGAGAGAGAGAGAGGGAGGAGGGAGAGGCATAGGAGAGGAGAGAGAGGGAGAGAGGGAGAGGAGAGAGGAGAGAGAGAGGAGAGAGAGGGAGGAGAGGAGAGAGGAGAGGAGGGAGGAGGGAGAGAGGGAGAGAGAGAGAGGGAGAGGGGAGAGGGAGAGAGAGAGAGAGAGAGAAGAGAGAGAAGAGAGAGGAGAGAGGGAGAGAGAGAGGAGGAGACGAGAGAGAGAGAGAGAGAGAGAGAGAGAGAGGGAGAGAGAGAGAGGAGGAGAGAGAGAGAGAGAGAGAGAGAGAGGAGAATGAGGAGAGAGGGAGAGAGAGAGAGAGAGAGAGAGAGAGGGAAGATGAGAGAGAGGGAGAGGGCGGTGAGGGAGAGAGGGAGAGGGAGAGGAGAGAGGGAGCGTGTGCCTGCCTGCAAGGTCGAGAGGCCTGGGTTTGAAACGCTGAGGCGAAATTGGAATGCAAACGCAAGTAATTGGAATTCAGTTCGCGGGGGGGGGGGGGGGGGGGGTGAGTGGGGGGGGCGGGGCGGGACGGGACGGTGCTGTGGAACAAAGCTGCGTTTCCGCGTCGACGGGGCCGCTAGGAATTCCGCTCGCACCCCCCCCCCCCCCCCCCCCCCCCCCCCCCCCCCCCCCCCCCCCCCCCCCCGCCCCGGTACGGGTTGCCATACGGCTGTCTCCGCCAAACCACGTAATCTAGCGGGACCCAGAGCGAGAGGACAAATGTTCGGGGCATTAGCATATTTTACACTGATTGTCCCACCCCCCCCTTACCTCTCCTTCATTCTTCTCTGCATTTTTTTTGTCCTTTAAATTCAACCTTTTATTTCTTCACCGCTGGTTCCACAACCAACCGACCGACCCCCCCCCCCCCCCCCCCCCCCCCCCCCCGACCCCCCCACCCCCCCCCCCCCCCCCCCCCCTCGGGATAGTGGAAACCCAACTTTTGAAAAGTTATTTCTTTTATTTAACTTTCACTTCATTCAGACAGGTAGAGAGCGGAGAGGATGAACACAGAGAAGGGAGCACGCCTGAGGTCGAACCCTCGCCTCCCCCCCCCCCCCCCCACGTGGAGAGAATCATTTATTGCTGGGGAGTCGGCTGCCCTATGAACTGCCCCACTCGCCTTGCGGATAACGGTATTTAACGGTATGTCTGCGGCTGTGTCTCCAGTTTGCCTTCTCCTCTCTGTTCACCTCCCTTTCTCTGGGTCACATGATGCGACAGGTCGCACACATGACCAACCCGAACCGCAGCGACCTTCTGCTGGGTCAGACGGCTTGCTTGTTGGGGCCACGCCGAATTACGTGTCTTGCTTTGTTGGGTGTGTGCTTGTGTGTGTGTGTGTGTGTGTGTGTGTGTGTGTGTGCGCGTGTGTGTGTGTGTGTGTGTATGTGTCTGCGCATGCATGTGTGTGCCTGTGCGCATGCATGTGCTTGTGTGTTTGTGTGCGCATGCGTGTGTGTGCATGTACATGTGTGTGTGCATGCATGCATGCATGCATGTATGTGTGTGTGTGCGCGTGTGTGTGTGTCTCTACTTACATGTGAGGGAGCATGTGTGTATATTTTGGCTCATACACGCACCCGTTTGGCAGTACCTGTGTGTGTGTGAAGGTTCTCTGGGGCTGGAAGGGGAGGGGGTGCAGTAATTAGGCCATGCCCTGCCGAGCACCCCACTGCAGGTATGACAGGTACGAGATCACTGTGAGTCAGCCCCAGTCTCGCTCTTTCTCTCTCTCACTCTCTCTCTCTTATACTCTCATACTCTCTCTCTCTCTCTCCACTCTCTCAATCATCTGTTCCACTCTCTCTCGCTCTCACCCTTCCAAGGGCTGACAGTGATTTTATCAAACAGGAAGAGAGACAGAGTGCATCTCATAGTCATGATAATACGGCTCTTTGTGTTGCTTCAGAAACATTAACGTGTCCAGTGTTTTGATGGCTGAGGAAGCTACCTCCCTGAGGTGGTAACCTAAAGCTGGTGTGTGTGTGTGTGTGTGTGTGTGTGTGTGAATGAGAGGCTTTCATTGTAAAGCGCTTTGTGCAGTTGTTGCTGGAAAATGCGGTGGATATAAAAGCGGTCCATTTACCATTTACCATCCGCGGCCCGCCCCCAAAAAACGGGAATCGGCCAATCACACGCAGCGGAATGACGGGAAGAGCCTGAGACTGAGGCTGTGAGGAAATCGGCTTTCCGATCGTTCCGTGGGCAGGAAGCTCCCGCGGCTTTGTGGGTAAAATGCCTGCCCTCGTGCGACACTGACGCTAATTATGACATTTTTGTCCTCGAACCGAAATCACATGGGCCTGTGCGTCAGACAGATCAGGGAAGTAGACCAGACTGCTTCGGAAACTCGAACCCCACTGGTATTAGGTCACGCCGGGTAGTTTTGGTTTTTTTTAAAAAGGGACCGAACACGTCTCCTGAGTTCAGGGACGAGCTCATTAGGACTGATTCGCCTTGGCCTTAGTCACCCGTGATTTATGGTGCACTTTACTACAAACAGACTTTAGCTATTACCATGCACATGTAATTACTCTCATTAGGGCTGTCTCTCTGTCTGATTTAAATACATTACCATGCAATATACATGTTAAGTGGATGCAAATGAAGCCACCGCATCTCCATATTTTTAGGACAAGGGCAATGGCGTGTTTGTTAAGGCTTAACAAGCCCTTTGTCTCCCCCTTTTAGAAAAAAGAGGTGCGGTTTCCCGGTCCAGGAGAAAGGGAGCGCGTCGATCCGTACATTTCCTTCCGTTCTGCGCTTTCGGGCCCCCAGTTCTTCCCCTGACCTTATTTTAGGGAAGTATTTGAGGCAAGGATAGTTTATGATCTTTGTGGTTTTACTTACCAAGTGACGCTTCTGTGAAAGAACTTTGTAAAACAGAACAAAAGCAGTCTGGGGGTCAGTAGGACCCTCAGGGTGGGGCTCTAACCCACCTTTAAGGTATGAGGTCACAAACGTGTGATTAGAATGTTCTCAACTGAGCATTCTAATGCTGATGTCACAATCACTACTGGTGATTGAATGCAATGGGAGTTCTAGAACACTGGCTTAGAATTTTGAAAAAAAAAAATGCATTCCAGAATAACCCTGGGTTAATCAAATCACGTGTACAGCCATGACTGAAGTCCGCGGACAGGACACAGCAAAAGGCGATGAGGCTTCCCCCACGTGTCACGGTAGTTAAACTGCATCAGATCGTCTCACTTAGGCAGCAAAATATTCATTTTTTTCAGGCCAAGCACCAGTTTCACCCCCAGTCACGGACAAAAGTGACTTTCAGCGCAGTTCAGATCCATACGTTCTCGTTACTACCATTGGGAAACATTGCTCAGTGTCTAGAGTGTAATCAACATCTATTTTTCCCCCTCCACAGAACCTGAATGTGTGATATCGTTGAGTTCATTTCAGAGTGCTACACGGAGCCAGCTGCTGGCAAAAATGCTCTCTACTGGGGTCTTTTAGGGCCACAACCATCCGTGAGCCACACAATTCAGTGTGTTTTTTTAAAGTCATTTTAATTTAGCAGTATTCACAGGATGCAAATAACTTTTTCAGTGCTATTGTTCTTGCGCTAGTTCCCCAGTCCATGCCAACAATCACCCCCCCCCCACCCTCCAGTTCATGATTGCTTCCACTCCAAACCCCCCCCCCCCCATTCCCCCCTTACAGTTTCTCCCTGGTTATTTCACTCATCAACCACAGATTCTGAATAAATAAGCAGGCTGTCTGTCTGTCCGTCCGTCCGTTCGTCCATCCATCCATCCATCCATCCATCCAGGCTGCAGTACAAAAGGACTGAAATATCAGCACAAAAACATTTACATGAAGTTGCCATGAACACAGATCCACTGCTGCAGTTGTGAATTTGCACATCAAGTTTGATCCAATTTTTCTCTTTTTCTTCTCAACAACAGAATTGCAGACAGATAAGTTTGCAACAGTTTATTTATTTATTCATTTTTGATAGTTCAGGTGAATTGAGTCAGGATCAAAGAAATAGACCCAAATGTGAAGCCACAGGATCGTTTGTTTACACCACAGGCTGTGAGCACACACTATAGGGGTCTCGCTGCACTTCGATGAATAGCCAGTTAGCACCGGAACAGCAAACAACATACCTTCTCTCCTGCATCAGTAAAAATAGTCAAAGTTGATGTCAGTGTGACCTTGACATATAAATAAATAGGCAATGTCTCAGCTATTAGATTTAAAAGCATTGACTTTTAAACATAAGTGGAGTGTTGTGGGTATTTTAAAGTGCTTAAGTGCAGCTAGGGAAAGCTCTCCTGTCAATCTTCTGGGAAGTTAAAGTGGGGACAATTTGTTCATTTATTCTGTCAAAGACAAAAACTTATTCTCACTTATATCAGTTCAGAGAAAAAGGATGGATGGGGAAAAAAAGGTTCTCTTTACATTTCACCTTTTTATTACTTTTCCTCACTGGATAATTCTTTTTTTTATCATTGCCCTGATGGAAACTGCATGTATTTAATCTGACTATCAGTCTGTCTGTCTGCATAAAATGGATGCAGTAACCACATCTTACCACTGGGGTTAACAAAAAGATGCGCTCACGTTATTTAGTAAAGTGCTTCAAAGTGCACAAACACTGAATAAATGAAACATTTTGCAGTTCCAGTGACATAGAGACCATCGACTTTTCCATCCTCAAGTGAATTGCTGCAAGTAACAAATGTTGCTCGTGGTATATATTTCAGAATATATCAATAGAATATTTTGACATAGTAGCATTCATTTTTGATCACTGAATATATTCTCTTTATATTTGTTATTCTGTTTATTGCAACTTGGCTGCATGATACAGAGGTACAGCAATCCTCTATAGATACATAATTCAGTAATCCCTCGTGTTACTTGTTTCCTACTCAAAATAATGCGAGTTTTTACATTGCCAATGGCTTACCATAATAATATTCATGTGTTTTATTTATACATTAGTTTTGTTTTAACTCAAAGTACTTCAGAACAAATCATGCATGAGAGAAAAAAAAAAAAAAAAAAACAGAAAAGTGTACAAACACAGCACAAGCTCACAGTGCAGACTCCAAACATTATTCGATGACTAGCCAGCAACAATAATAGCAACGCTTTATAGCAATATACAATCATTGAAAAAAAAAAAAAAAAAAAAAAATTATTAAACTGTGTCCCTTTACAAAAGACAATGGACAGGGACTGCATAGCAAATCAGCTAATGCCATTATCAGATGATAACTGAGTAGTCGTAAGTCATGTATAGGTCATTTATAACATTGTTATAGCATAAATAAATCTTACTAATGTTGTGCTGGTTTGGATGGGGTCTTATACAAAATGTTGATGAGATTATTAAAAAAAAAACTCCTAGGAAATGTTTGAAAGACAGTTTGGCTTGTTTACACAGTAGCTTGGCCTGCTAAATAACAGCAGAATTATCAATTACATGATTAAGTGATCTACAAGAGATTCTGCTCCTTGCATCCAAGTCCAGTTTTGTAGGCGTGTTGTTTTCACAGTCGCTCTGGGTTAAAGCGTTTCTGGCTCTAAACTACGGGAAGCTCTCCCACGGTTAATTTCACCTCGTTGCCATTCGCTCAATCAGCCGAAATAACCCATCGAATACGCCAAGGACGCTCTATTTGGTTGGCTCTTGCCCGTAATTCACAGTGTTATCGATATGCTATACTGAGGGATTTTTGGCCGGGCCCCACCGGCTTAACAGCCTCTATCTTCAGAAAGTTTCAGGCCCCAAATTGCTTGTGTGCAACCGGATTCCGTTTCGGGTTACGTGCTCAACTTTATTTATTCATGGGTTCAGGTTATGTTTACTGAGCACATATGCTTTGGTTAATTTATCTGCATTTTTTTGGCTGGATCGCAACAGCGGGGCCAGCCCTACAAACACGAATGTCTGTGACTGAGTGACTGAGTGATGAAGTTACACCACTGGTCGGCCGGATCACGTGTGTTAGGTCCAGCCATATACTAGGTTTTAACCTGGTCTTGTTTTTGTAGTGATCTAGGACAACAACCCAGCATGTGGACCAGTGATGAGAACAGAACACATGCACAAGCTCACCAGAGAGTCAAGCTGGTAAGGCCCTGGATAGTCCCGTTTAGTACCATGGTTAGTGGGATAGTCAGTACCAGGCCTGTGCAGACACCTTTCAAAGGGCAGGTGCTCAAAGTGAGAAAAGGGCTCACCAATCCTATTTTACGACACCCAGTTATTGGACACAATATGTTTTTTTAAAAAAAATTAATAAATGAAAATGAATGAAAGCAAAAACCCTAGTAGAAATATATATATAATGTATTTTTTTCTCCAATCAACGGGGCACCATGGACATTGGGTAAAAGGGGCAGGTGCTCGGGCACAAGGAGGGCACTGCACGTGCACCATTCGTACTGTTGCTGTGTGCAGCCTTTGGGGACCATAAAATGTAATTTTTATTTTTATTTTGTTGCGACAGTTGATAACGCGGAGACGTTGCAGCACGTGCAGGCTGCCGCCGAACGCGATCAAATGCGCGGGAGAACAAACGCACGGCTGAGGGGGATGCTGGGTAATTAGCGGCAGAATCAACACGCCACACGCCGCACGCCGAGGATCGTGACAAACACATGGGGGACCCTTCGGGTGGAGCAGACGAACGACGCGGAGGATTTTTTACGAGCCGGCTTTCCAATTAAACTCCGCAGGCTCGGTTCAATCCCCGTTCCGTAACCACCTGGAATCGCGACGGACGGACGGACGGACGCGCGCCCCGTCGGAGACGACAGCTCGGAGCGGAAAGCGCCGTCCTGCTTTTCGTTTCCTCGCGCGCCGCGTCGTCTCCTACGTGACGCGGGGCAGCGCGTCCGCCGGACGCATCCAGGGGTAACCGTGGCTGAATGCTTCGCATGGCGAGCACACAAGCGCCTGTTTATCCACTCGCACCCCCCTCCCGTCCGCATCCCCCGCCGTTTCCCCTCAGTGAGAGCGCACGCGTTTAGGTTTTCCTTCCGTTTGTTTGTCTTTGACAAATCGCTGCTTAAAACGTGCCATCAGTAGGCTGGAAAAAGCGCAAGTCTGTTCGGCGTCGGAAAGAACGGTTCCCCGCGGCAACGGTACGCCCCAGTTCTGTACACGCCCCGGAGAGCTGTAACGCAGACGCGACACTTACCCGACACGTGGCGGGCCATGTGACCCCGAGGGGAAATAAAAGCCCTCTCGTTTTTTTTTTTGTGTTTCTGTTTTTATGTCTCTCTTTTTATGTTACCGTCTTCACATCTCTTTTTATGTTACGCTATACTACGTCTTTTTTTTTTTTTACGATGTTCCCTGCGATGTTCATCGTCTGCGACGCCCGTCAACACGTTTCGCACGGCGGGCCGCGTCTAATTTGCCGCGGCGCGAATGTTTGCGGTAAATTACCAGGCGCCTGAATGAAAATAATTTGGAGGAGAAAGAGGAAATGTGTGTAATTACGCCAGGAGGAGAGAAAAAAAAAAGGCGCTGCGCGGGGTGCAACACGTGCAATTACGAATCCTAAAAATAGCGAATCGATTTGAAAATAAAACGAAGAACAGAGTGATTCCTCAATCTGACGGGGGGGGGGGGGGGGGGAGGGGAGGGGCGACAGAGGGCTCAGACTAATTGTCTTCCAGTTGTAGGAATAAAATGCGCAGCGATTCGTTCACTCGAGTTGTTTGATTTCCTTTCTAGTTGAAACGACTCGTTCAGCGAAACGGCTAACAGATCAGAAGCAGACGCACCCTCGTGTTGAGCGTTGCTCAAGCGGCGGCGCTCTTCCGCGAGCCGTTATGAACGATCATCTCTGCGCTGAGGGAAATGACCCCCTCTCCAGGGAGGGAATTAGCCGTCTCAGGGCTCAAACGCTTTGCTAATTGCTTTGAGAAATGTTTTTTTTTCTTTTTCTTTTTCTTTTCTTCCCCCCCACCCCGTACTCCAGCTGAACATCGCACAGCGGTGGGGGTAATTGTGTGTTTTTAGGGGTAACTGTCAAATGTTAAGCCCGGGCTAACCAGTAATTAACCTGTCTCTCCCTCTCTCTCGCTCTCTCCCTCTCTCTCTTTAACCCCCCTCTCTCTTTCTCGCTCTCTCCCCTCTCTCTCTCTCTCTCTCCCCTAACCCCCCTCTCTTCTCCTCTCCTCCTCCTCTCTCTCTCTCCCTCTCTCTCTCTCTTTAACCCCCCTCTCTCTTTCTCGCTCTCTCCCCTCCCCCCTCTCTCTCTCACTCTCTCTCACTTTACCCTCCTCTCTCCCCTCTCTCTTTCTTGCTCTCTCTCTCCCCTCCCTCTCTCTCTCACTCTCTCTTTACCCTCTCTCTCTTTCTCTCACTCTCTCTCTCTCTCACACTCTCTCTCTCTGTCCCCTCTCTCTTTCTCGCTTTCTCTCTCTCTCCCCTCTCTCTCTCTTCTCTCCCCTCTCTCTCTCTCTCTTACCGCCTCTCTCTCTCTCTGCCCCCCCCCCCCCCCACCCCCTCTGTGTTTCTGTATGTGAAGGACAGCCAGCCCCTTGGAAAGATGAGTTTGTTTACAGGCTGTCGTTATCGCCGTGGGTAAATTAAATAATTCTGGCAGGTATTGCTCAGTATCGTCTCTACCCCCACCCCCCCCTTGCCCCCGCCGCCCCCCCAACATGCACATTTCACCCCACAAACTGAACCAGCCGAAAAAGAGACTAATGAGGTTCTGACATCTCCCCTCGACGCGAGCGTAGGAAGATCTTCGGTTTTATTTTCCCGCAAAAAAAACAAAAACCCCAGTGCTCAGGCACAAATTGGGCTGCAGCGCTATTTAACGTGTCAGCGTTCCTGTCAAAGAAATTCCTCTGCAATGTGGCTACATAATCGCCGTGGTGTAGGTGTGAGTACTTTCCTTTCTGGGGGGTCATTGCAAGTCAGTCCGGCAAACTAATTATCACACTCGAAAGACCAAACAGTACACGGAAATGAGCGCAATCAAAAACAATCTTAAAAAAAAATAAAATAATAATTGTGGTAGAAACCTACCAGCGTTGATTGTTCCTTTCCCAAACTGTGTCATCCGATGTACTTTTATGGATTTCCTGCTGCCTGCATAAGCAAGCACAGAAATAAAAGCGAAGATTGAAACAAGGCCTTGCATTACTAATTTGAAGAGGGGGATTTTATCTTTGTGTTGCTTGGTGACTGACAGGCCCGGCAAGCCGATCTTACGCAATGGCTGAGCTTCGCGAGCACGAAGCAGGTCTCCTAATCAGGCCCGAGAGGTATTGCATTCATCGCCAACATAGCAACTGACTAAAAATACCTTTTTTTTTCTCCCCTTCCGTGACTACTGAGGCGCATTCTAAAGGAAATCAGAAAGGCGATGCGAATGCGTCTCTTTCTTGGGGAGGGCAGGGTGGGGGGGGGGGGGGGGGGGGGGGCGCTGGGGGGGGATACCTCCGGAAGGCTCGCGTACGGAACGCATCCGACAGTTCCGCAGACCTGCAGACCGTGGGCGTGTTCCGAAGACGCCCTTCGAATCACCTGTGGGTTACGCGCCACCGTCCCTCCCATCCGTGTCAGAATATAACACACCTTTCACTCCTTTTAAAAAAAGAAAAAGGACTATAAATAGAACAGGCGGATGATCCGGATTTCTCCCTGGTTGCAACGATATCCCGCCATGGTAACCCACAGCACCTGTTTTTTTTGGGGAGTAATGATTCGGGACAAACAAGGGAACAGATTTGGTGCTTAGCTCAGCAGATGAATCAACGGCCAGGTCTGGCGTGTGCCACGGGGGGGGGGAGGTCGTGCCGTGCCGTGCCGTGACATCACAGACCTGGTGCGTGGCCGTGGGCTTGTCACCATCACCGAGCCTGGCGCTTTGCCTGCTATGGTGAGCTTCATATCTGAGAGCCCGGGAACTGCATGGCTTCAAATGCAGACCATAAGCCTAACCCTAGCCATAACCGTCCTGATACACAGACGGCCCTGTTCTTCTCTGTTCAGGGACTCGTCAAAGCTGCATGCACGCCAGATACTTTTCTGCACTTCACTGATCTTGCCTGGTGTATTGAAACCTATGAAGTACTCTCAAAAAGTGCAAACCCCGCTTTCTAGTCCTCTTTGCAGGCTCGGTTGCACCAGGCAAGATCAATAGAGCACAGATAAGTATTTGAATCCAAAACAAATGTGCATTTGGGCCCAGGTCTGATGTACACACAAACAGGAAGGGTGATAAAAACGAAACTAGATCCCACTGCAGTGTCTCTTCTTGGAGTCATGCGTCGATACTTTTGGGGTCATATTTCACATGGTTGCATTGGTTAAGTGCAGAGAAGAAAATACAGCAATGTCCAGGTGCCCATAATGTGTTTTGGGGAAATTGTTTGCTGACTGCATTGAAAAAGAAAACGAGCATAGCTATGGAGATATGGAGTTAGTGGGAAAGTTCACTTTCTGGTGTATTTATAATATTTCAGTTATAGTGTATGTATTTGGTTGGCCCAGACAGTTTTTGTGCGATGGGGGGAAATTTTAGATTCTCACAGAAGTTTTTGACAACCTGCTGGCTTTACAACAGCTCCAGGGGCATTTGGGGGTTTGTAGTCTGAAGCAAGAAAACACACTTCAGTGAACTTCAAATGCAGCTCTTACAGTGACGTTATGTCTCCTCAGCTCCTGTCTTTGGGCGGAACTATTTCCCTTTTCGTAACGCAGCCCAATATCCCTGCACTCACAGAAAGAAGTGCTGGCGCAATGATGTATTTATTTACGCTTATAATTGTGAATAAAAGTTACAGAGTTAATCTGTTCATGTGCGAAGGCTCTGGAAACACAGCCTTGCTGCATAATTTACTGTGAACCCCCAACTGCCTCTAGACTGACTGATCGTCAGGAGCTTCCCAGTGCTTAAAATATTATTCATTGCTCAATAAAACTGGAGAAATCCGAATCGTGCGCTAAAACTGAAATGATATCAAAGACTCCTGTAAGCGAACTGTGACAGTGCGATGTGGCTGAAGTCTGTAGAACACTGCTGCGCGGTGTCCATGGGGACGGTCTCCTTAGAAACTGCCTCCCAAAGTTCCGGAAGCGCGCGTCTTTCCAGAACTTCACAACAAAAGTCCTCCTTGTTTTCTGCGGATGCGGAACTCACGCGTGCTCAGCGTCGACTTTGAAACGGCGGTTCTGGGGAAAGGCTTCCGACGCGCCGCGACGCTGTTTAAGCACAGTCTCTTTGTGAAGGAAGGGTCCTTTGAACTGGCAGTTGTGCTTCCCAGCATCATTATATATAAAAAAAAATTAAAAAAAAAAACTTTCCTTGTTAGCAGTAAGCCCCACAGATAAACTGATAGCATTTCATTATTCTGAACGCACAACTGTCAGGTTGAAATGATTAGGCTTCAGTTTGGGATTGAGGCAACAGTGAATTTAGTGGGAACGGGATTCCTCTGACTTGCATTGATGTCGCGAATGAGTGAAGACGGTGTAATGAAACTGGGCGCTACATCACAGCAGCCAAAGCAGCACTGCCCAGGTCAAAGGTCACGTTTCTTCATTTGGCTTGCGTGTGACGTGAAACGTCGCAAAACGGCGGCAGTGGAACTTTCTCTCCACTTTGGATCGAGTGCTCATTAAGTACCCACAGTACAGAACCTATTAATAAATGAACCATGTGAATGTCTGCAGAACTGCTGAAAACCTCTTCAGCCATACAGGTCATTAGTGAGGTAGTGAAGGGACGGCAAAGCACTGTCAGAGAAGTGTCTGTCATCCTGCGTGCTGCAATTTAACCATAACAGTGCTCAGTGCAGAGTGGCTGTGTTCGGGTTTTTACAGCTGCTGAACTTCTCTGGTATTCTGGTATGGTCACCGACTGACCAATGCTGGCCTGTAAAAATTTTCAGCGATATGTCTGCCTCCCTGAGCAGTTCATGGACTAAAGTATGTTTAAATGTAGATATGTAGAACTGTTAGAACCTGGAAACTAATTCAGAAAATAATACAACAAATATGTATTGTAAATTTTTGCTGAACGTGTCCGTGATATGATGATGAGTTCCTGCGTTCAGTTTCTGTCACTCAGACGTTAAAGCCTTAAGTAGTGATGGAACTCCAGTAAGTTTGGTTGACGTGCACATATTTACAGGTCAACCCAGTGTACTTTGGTAATCCCTATGCAAATGTATACGGCTTAAATTCAGCTACCATATGGACAGGCTCGTCACGTTTTCCTCTGTGTAAAGAGTTTTTTTGTGTGTGTGGATATGGAATTAGCGTCCGGGAACGATGTCATAGATGCATTAAAATGCGTCTGCGCATGCATCGGGCCACCCCCTCAGCTGCTTTTTCATCGCACACCTGTCCACGCTGATGAATTTGTTCATCTCCTTATACGCCATAGGGATTGTATAAAAATAACGCGTCCCTGCTCATGAACATACACTTTAACCTCTGCTGTGGTCCAGTCCACCCATGACTACTACGCATCGCGGAGGATTGAGCGGAGGGTAGCGCTGTGAGATTCTGACACGACGCTGAGGAAAAACAAGTTTGGCTTCTCGATGGGCCGGCGACGCAGAGCAGAGGAGAGCTGAGAGACAGGAACCGTTTTTTTTTTACGGTTTTATGCCCTTCTGTAACTGATCATAGCAACAGGATGCAGACAGATTTTTAGAATCATAGGTGTGTTCCCACTGCCAGGGCCAAATGTTTAGGACTGTGGCCCGAGCATCTATCCATCCATCCATCCTTCTTTCTATTTCTACTGCAGTTGGCTAGACTACCCCCAGCTGAACGGTGCGTCTGAGATGCACTTCTGCTTAATTCTCCTTTTCTTACGCGCTGACGACGGTCTTGTCAGATTGAAATATCTGCACTTTCTGCACCTTACTTTGACTTTTCTAGAGTTTTCAAGGCTTTGTATTTTTATCGGCTTCGCAGTCCTCCTCTCTGTCTGCCAGTGCCTGACTCTTCCTGCTAGCTCTCACAAAAACCGGGAGGAAGACAGCCTTTGCTCTTCAGCGAGTCCTTCTCAGTTTGCTGGGGACATGAGTTTGTAGGTGAGTTTGAATTTTGGTACGCGTGCTAAGCTAACTGGTTGCAGGTGGGAAGGAAAAGGTTCCCTCTGGTATCTGAAGAACGCTGGTCATTATAAACTCAAGCAGAATCTTGAGCAGCATGGATGTGTCTGAACACACAGTGAAATGTTCAGTGTTAATTCAACTCTTATTAAGTACATATGGTCCCTACTGAACTCGTATTTTGAGTATAACTGATATAATAGATAATTAACACTGGGCATTTTATGTGTACTGCAACAACAGTTTGGATAAAAGGCGCCTATAATAGCTAATCCTGCTCAGCCTGTGCAGTGCATGGTGCGCAATGATAAATTAGCTTAGCCCCCCCCTCTGCAAAGTTCCATGGGAGAAATGGTGGATGAATGTTGTTCCGTTGCTGCGGAAACCGCTCAGGAAGTAAGCAGAGCTGCAGGAGGAGACAGGCCACAGATGTTGGATGCTGAGATGGATGATACATCAGAAAAAATAACACGCCGTTACTGTATCATGATCTGACACAGAACGGTGGGGATCGGGCGCTCAGAGACTGACATGCAGACTTCAGCGCATTACTCAGAACTACAACTCCCAGTGCACATTTGACTCTGTAGTCAAATTTTGACTAACAAGTAACTTCCCGCTGATCTAAATAGTGATAGATGAAATGGCGTTTCCAGGCAACTTTCCCTACGCAGTAAAATGTTCAGTGTTAAATCAACTTTCACGGAGTACGTGTGGCCCCTAGCGGACTCATATTCACTTTGTTAGAGTTGAATTTACACTGGACAATTTATTGTGTGTGACAGCCCGCCCCTCACCCACAAACCACCGCATGTTTTTTTCGCTTGCCAACAATTCTTCAGCACATTTAAAGGATAGCTAATGCAAATGCATCAGGATAAAACCGTAAACAAAGGGGTTTACCTTTGGTTCTAAATTAGCAGCAATGGGTAAATGAGCCAAAATGGACACAACATCCATTATAATGATTTGATGTGCATTTTGTTCTTAAACATGAAGTGCGCCAGCCGTAGTAATGGTTCCAAGCTGAACAAAGCCTCTTTGACCACTTCACCATGACAGTACATTACATTACAGGCATTTAGCAGATGCTCTTATCCAGAGTGACTCACACAACCATAACATAGCTTTAACACTGCATCCATTCATACGGCTGGAAGTATACTGAAGCTTTGCAGGTTAAGTACCTTGCTCAAGGGTTCAACGACAGTGTCCTACTCAGGAATCGAGGACCTTTGAACCTGACTTAATTGGCTAAATACCTTTCGCTAGGTTACAAATTGGCTGCCGCCCCCAGGTTGCTACACCTTGGATGAGGTGAGTTCCCCTTCACTAAAGCACTTTGAGCATATGGAAAAGTGCTATATAAATGTAATTAATAATAATAATAATAAGACCACTTCCTTATCCGTTATACTACACTGCCGCCCATCTCTGTAAGGATCACAACAGGGCGTCTGCAAGACAACCCCTGTGGGTATGCACCCCCCCCCAAAAAAATTACCTGAGACACATGGCTGTAAACATAAAAAGATTTTCAGCAGAAAAAAAAAAAAAGTCACCCACACAATCTCCGTTTCTAGGTCAAAAAACCCCATGGGGGTTTGAATAGCTGACAATACTATAAAATGCTATTGTTGACGTAACAACACATAGCTATGAGCACACATTCAGAAGCTCAGCATCTGCGCCGTGTCAGTCAGGCTTTAGCGAATAGATGTCCGGTGCATAAAAAGCGGGAATTTGTCACAGTCAGAGTGTAATTTTTATTTATTCATCAGGCATCTGCTTTTTACTTTGGCCACCTGCGCCACTCACGTTATTTAATATTTCAATTTGACAATTACGCCGCGTGATTATTTCATAAACGGCTCAGGTAAAAAAAAAAAAAAAAAAAAACGGGAGAAAATTTGGGCAGGAGTGTGTTTGTATGTGTGTTTGATAGAGATGAACAAAGAGGACGGTTAAAATACACAATACAGGTAATGAGCTGTATTGTCTGCTCGAAAACGAGAGAGAAAGACTTTGTTTAACGAGTACTATTTTTCCCAAAATGATGTCGCAATTATTATCACCAGTAACGATTACTGTAAATATTGTCCAACTAAATAAAAATCTGTATTCAGTGCACTACTTTTCAAAATTAATCTCAATTTGCGACAAAAGAGTATTTTGGTGTCCAAAGGCTGCATGTTTTCACTGGGGTGTAAAAATGAGGCAGCACATGTAGAAATCCATGGCTGCGGCCCAGACGTTAGAATGCACGTACTCACGTATTTGCACTCAACGCTTCCTCTAGGGGGAATCTCTTTAAAATACGGAAGTTGTTTCTTCACTCATGGTGTTAAAAGCTTCAAATTCGTTAACAACGCAACTAAAGTACCTGAAATGAACTCCAATCCCTCTGGTTTTAAAATGATTATTTGAGACCAGCCATAGAACCAGCCGTTGCTTTTGCTAATGGAGATAGCTTATAAGTATGGGTTTTGTTAGCCCCATCCCTGTACTTTTAAAATGATTATTTGAGTACAGCTACATAACCATACTGTTGGCTTGTTACTAATGGAGATAGCTTATAAGTATGGGTTTTGAGTCCACTTCTTCCATCCTATAAAAATTGGCAATCTGTCTCACTTTAAATGAACGAGTGCACAGAACCAGTGGTTATATATCCAGTTCAGAAATATTGGCTTGATAAAGATGCCCCCAAAAAATCTTTTAAAAAAAAACAAAAATTTTTTTTAATTTAGCTTTTAACATGTGATAATTTTCTTTCCTGAAAAGAAATGATGACATTATTATTTGGCAAAGTTTCAATGATGACAAAATACATAAATATATAAAGCATTTCATGGCGGTGTTAAACTGACAGATTTGCTGAGGTTAAAAACAAATGCCCGCAGCCAAGCTTGTGGCACACTTGCCCACACGTTCAAAAAAATTTTTGGTTCCCTCTTTACCCCTTGCACTCAGCTCAAATAACAAGCTTAAAGAAGGCTTTTTTTATTTTTTATTTTTTATGTTGCTTTCAAAAATGTTCACCCTGTGCTTAGACTATACACTTTGACGTTTGTGGTCTGCCTTGATTGCTTTAGCAAAAAAAAAAACAAAACAAACTTGTAGGTACAAAAATAAAAAAAACCTAAAGCAATCAAGACAATCCACAGCCCTCAAAGTGTATAGTCTGCATCATGTTCATGCCACTCTACTTGTATATTGTCATTGTATGCTTTAGAAATTCACTGTAAACACACTGGTTAACAATTAAAATGGTTGGTTTTATACATCTGTGGAAATGTCAGATGGGATGTGTGCTAATTGGGTGTCTTTTTAACTTTAGGTCATTGTGGTGTTATTAATGCAGGCAGTAAGAAGAGCTCTGATTTGTACATACTCAACAAAACCGAAGCAATTAGTTCCCTCACTGTAATTAAGCAAAGTGGACTCATAACTGGTCATTTTAATCAAATGTGTCCAACTTAAACAAGTCCGCAGGAATAACAACATGAAAACTTCCTTATGTAATCTTGTGAGTTTACTTCCATTTTAGCATCTACTGCACTTCACAGTTTTCAAGATATTGTATGTAATGTTGAAGTAAGAATAGTACATGTATCTTTACTTTTTAATGGTATTTTTTAATGTAATTTTTTTGGCGTGTCATAAAAATAATAATGACCTGTAGGAAACCACAGTGTCTTTGATGTGGTTCTGACAGGACAGACAACAGGCAAACCTTAATATCCATTACCCTGTCCCCCCCCAACCCCCCCCCAGACAATCCAAGTCTCTCTCATCTGTGTCGCCCCTCATGAGAGATAGAACAAGCCCTGTAAACTATGATCATGTGCGGTGCTAATGATTAAAGTGGATTCCAACCTACTGAACATCTGACTACATGCCTGCCATGTGAGGCGTTACCAGGATCACGTGTTACCTCTCATTTTATGCGGTGTTAACTTGACGGACTAGATTCGATAACAGAAATTATGGATGGCAATATGTTAACGACAAACCGCTGTGACGTTTTTATTGTTGAACGAGCTGTGCGAAATCAATGGCCCGTGGCTCAGAGGTTTCTCTTACCCTGTTTCTTACTGAAGATGCTTTTCAATTCTGTACCAAAAAAAAAGAAAAAAAAAAAAAAAAAAAGAAAAAAAAAAAAAAAAAAAATGAAAGAAAAACCTATGGGTTAATAACCTGTCAGGATTTTTTGGCTGGGAAGATCATTGTTGATTTACCTTGATTCCAGGGGCCTGGGGTGTAACCCTCTTTCGGCTGTGGGTGAAGGGGCCGTCGCGGACGGCTACCTGAAGGATAAACTCCCCTTCCAAAAAATTCAATCTTATAAAATAAAATATATATAAAAGAGCTGTATATTGGAAGATACACTGACCTGTGGTTTGTGGTGTAAATACATCAGAGCATTTGAGGAAAACAAGTATCTGAGATCTGTAAGCCCCTGGAAAAAGTCTAAATCTTGCGTCCTGTCCCGCCCTGGTTTCCTTCTTGAGCCCTTCCCTTATTCCTCACCACCCCCCCCCCCCCCCCCCCGCCACCCTCTCTGTCGATTTTTCCACCCTTAATAAATGGAGATGTATCTCAAGTCCCCCCCCCCCCGTACTCTAGATCCATCCTCTCATTTTCGCCCTCAGCCCATGGCTCCTGACATCCATCCATTTATTTCCTCTCTCCTTAACTCCTGCCTGTCCCACTGGCTGTTTTCTCCTCGTCCTTCAAAGACGGGCCCTTGTCCTGCCCTCGATGAGGAAGCTCACTCGAGTGTTCTGCCGTCCGTGGCTGCCGAACCGGCCTCTCCGACCCCCGTTTCTGGCTGAGGCGCTCGAGTGTGCCGTCTCGAGTGCCGTCTCGAGGGCCGCCCTCCCTCCTTCTCTCATCCCTGACCCTTGACCTCTCTGCTGCGTGTGACACTGTTCGCCACCGAATCACCCGGCCTGCAGTAGGGACCCCTCAGAATGGGGTCCTTCTTTGCTGGAGGTTCCTCCCAGGTCACCTGGGGGGGGGGGCCCAGAAGCCTCTCCACATGCATACCCCAGGGGTCTCTCCTTGGTCCCCTTGTCTTTTCCCTCTACAACAAATCCCTTCATGCTGTCGTCACGCTCACAGCTTGACGCACGCCCACCCCCATGTGACCCCTCTCTCTCACCTTGGAAACACCACTTTTGGCTTCTTCTACAGTCCATAACGTCAGATTAACTTCACTCTGCAGTCACGTTGCACATTTGACCTCTACAGCAGGGGTGTCCATTCTTATCCGAAGAGGGCCCAGCACTACGACACCTGATTGAACCAATTAGCTAATCAATGCCTTCAGTCAAGACCTTTATAAGTAGATTCAGGTGGGCTAATTAAAAAACCTGCTCCCACATTGGCCCTTTTTGGATAAGATTGGACACCCCTGCTCTACAGCATCAAGATAATTCACCCGTCCTTCAGAACACGCTCAACCCAGCATTTGACTCAGGCTCAGGTTCTCTCTTGCCTGGTCTGCAGCAACTCTGTTCTGGCTGGGCTCTCGGCCTCTACCACCAAACCTCTACAGCTCATCAGAATGCTGCTTCTCACCTGGTCTACAGTCCTCCCAAATCACCCTCACCACCCCCTCCCTCCTCACAGTCCACCACATGCTACCTATAGCCCTGGTCATCAAACGTTGATTCTCGGCTACTGGGCTACCACGGGGACTGCCCGTTCATATCTTCTGGGTATCGTCAGTCCGTACACACCAACCCAGAACTGTTTGTTCCCACAACCTGCGGATGGTTGGCTCCTCCCCCTCTCCGAGACTGCGCTTTCCTGTTACAACTGCCACTCTGACCCCTCCCCCACGGTGGTGGAACAAGCTTCCCACGGCTATCAGAACAGACGGCGGCCATCTTCCGCAAACAGACTGCAACCCCCAACCCCCCCCCAGCTCCTCCACCCTGACCCTCTCTAGCACGTTAGCATATGCGGAGTGTAGCACAGTGGGTAAGGAACTGGGCTTGTAACTGAAAGGTCGCAGGTTCGATTCCCGGGTAAGGACACTGCCGTTGTACCCTTGAGCAAGGTACTTAACCTGCATTGCTTCAGTATATATCCAGCTGTATAAATGGATGCTATGTAAAAAGTTGTGTAAGTCGCTCTGGATAAGAGCGTCTGCTAAATGCCTGTAATGTAATATGCCTCATTCTTTTTTTTTTTTTGGTTCTTTCATTTGCAGAGCCTGTGGTTCTTTGTTGTTATTTGCTTAATGCCATTTAATGTTCATTAGGGTGGTTTTGTTCTTGTTTGTGGAATTTATTGTCCAATAGGGCAATAGCCGAGAGTTTGTCAATAGCGGCTGCACTTCTTCCGCTTGCTCAAGACTAGACTTTTGCCCTCGAGGGAAATTCCTGCGCTTCGATCGCTGATCTGCATGCTCGCGTTTACCCCCTAAGTCGGCGTGGATTTGAACGTCTGCTAAAAGGCGGTAAAAGCTGAGGGAAAAAAAAAAAAAGATGAGAAAATAAACATGCTGTGTAACGCTGCTGTTGATGAAAAACCTTCGGGCTATAAGCCAAAAATAAAGCCTCTGTTCATCAACGATGCCAACGTGGGGCAGGTTTGTGAGCGGGAAGGTAAAACCTGCAAGGTAATGAAACTGCAGAATTACGGGGCATATTTTCCATCTGTCACATCGTACCGAACGTGTCGAAGTGCGTTCGGCCTGCCCAGTTTCTCTTGACCTTGAAATAATTGTCCATCGGTGTTCGTGTACGCCTTATTTCATAGTCCATATTTAACGCAGCGTAACCGTTTACAGTTCATATGTCTCTTACCTTTTACCCGGGCATTTTATTCGGATATTTAACACGAGTAATTAGTAATAGTGCAAACCATATGGTATGTCATATTGCTGAAGTCTCATCTGTAGAGAAGTAGAGCTTGAGGGTCTCTAATGCAGTCGATATTTGATGCTACCTGAAGGCGCACTCACAGGAAGAGAGCAGTCATTACCTGGTAACCGTGGGAAGAAAATGGAGTAAAGGTTTTTTTTTTTTTTTTTTTCAAAATTACAGACACAGAAGGTCAAAGTATTTTTGTGGATAAAGGTAACCCCTTCAGTTGTGGAGGAACCAGGGGGATTAGTAAGAGTGATTGCTTCTGAGAGATACACATACATGGTAATGTGTGTGCACAGCATCTCTGAAAAGACAGCCCTGTTGTAGGCCGTTCCATCGTGCTCCATTTTCATAAAGTAATACTTAATTTTCTCAGGCTTTTCATGATAGCCCAGAACCAGATGCATTCAAAAAGTGGATTCATTGCACAGTCAAATTTTCAGTGTTAAATCAAGAGTGTATATATACTCTTACAGAGTCCCTATTGGACTCATGTATACTCTGTTAGATTTGCATTAACACTGAACATTTTGCTGTGTATGGGATAAAAAAATAATGCTAATATTTGAATTCCCTTGACAGGCAGTGGAGATCATCAAGCGGGGCAAAATCTGACAAACAGATGAGCACCAGGAAGCCAGAGATGGAGATGACCAGCAAAACCTTTATCCGGTACGTGTCTCAAGTTACAGTTTGTTCCCCGGAAGTGTATTGAACTTATCACGCGGAAATAATAAGTTCTGAAATGGAACGTGCGCATTGTAATGCCGATATGTTTATTGTTTGCGGTACATATTGTTTCTGTGTGTGGGGGGCGGTGGCGGCGGCAGGTGCTCCGTAGTCACTTGTTGACAGAATGCAAGCCTTAATTGGACTCGGGGAAGGCAGGCAGACAGGAACACGGTTGACTCTATTAAAAGCCCCCTCGTTGGTTTCTCCTCCGCAGTGCATTTAGCCTCACACCGCAATGCTGAGGTAATTGGAGAAAATTGTGGCCGCCCAGACCATGTCCCGAACCCATTAGGGACGAACCGGGAGAGCTATGATTTCCTTTTAGATAAACGCTAACAAGGTCCTCTCTCTCTCTCTCCGATGGCTTGCACAGGAGCGCCTGCGAGCAGATGCAGCAGATAGCGCGTAATGAACAGAGTAGAAAGTCTGGCTGCCCTGAAAATGTTTAAAAAAATTTTTTTTTTTTTTTTTGTATAATCATGTAAATTTTCTGGATGCAGCCGCTCCGATATGCATCCCCACGAGCTAGAGTTAGCAGGCCGGTGACATCTCTAATTCCACAGCGAAGCTCAGTGCCCGTACATGGCTATTTAGAGACTCCATGCCTTCCTGTGGGGGCTGTTATTTGAGCTGAGCCAGAATGGACCTGTTAGTCTGGGCAGTACCATCGCCTCAGGGTGTTTACTCACCGAGTGAGGACAAATAAGTGACACTTTAGTCTCTCCTCTGTGGGGCCTTAGCTGACCTGTGGCCTCTGTCTAAGCAGGCATTGACCATCCTGTGTGAAAACGTCAGTTTAAAAAGCAATATTTCTGCTGCATTCCTGTGTGCAGCATAGTTTCTCTCATCCAAAACGGGAGTGTTAAACATTTAAAACATCCATCCATTCATCCATTATCTATACCCGCTAATTCCTGGTGAGGGTTGAGTGGGGTGCTGGGGCCTATCCCAGCATGCACTGTCTATTGCCGGGCAAAATTTTAAACATGTTGCAGAGATATAGTTTTGGTCTCTTTTTTTGTTTTGGGGCACTGGCAAGCTGGTTGTTTTTTCCAGCTATGCTTTAGAAAATGAACTTACGTTTTTGCATGTTGAATATCAAAAACATGCTGTCAAATCGGAAGTCTTTAATAAATATGATAATAACAACACTGTTTTCTTTGTTATTACATATGTACAAATGTGTTATAAATACTTTGTAAAAATCAACGTGATATTCCATCAGGCTTCCAAACAGGCATCTCCCATCCAAACTCACACTTTACAAAACGTGTTTGATAAAGCCTCTTGTCATTGCTGAGGAAAGTTTGACAGCTGAGAATTAGCTGGTTATTCAGGCTTTTTATAATGTAGGCCACAGGGCCCTTGAATCCAAATCCAGCCCTGGTTTTCTTTTCTCCCGGGTAATTAGTGCTACTGATTGGCCAGACTGTCTTCACACCTGACTCCCAGGCAAAGGGAGGGTGGAAAACCGGCAGTTCTCGGCCCACGAGGACCATGAGTTGCTGATCCCTGATGTAGGGGAAGGAACTCTCAGGTTAGCTAGATAAAGGTCCCCGTCAGAAATTTGCCATTGACTCGCTGAAAGGTCAAAGATGAAAGACAAATATTCTACCAGCTTCCTGTCGATTGATTGTGAACTGTGTAAAGACGGTATTAAAATAAAGGAAACTGAAATGTTCCTGTGTCATTGATTAAACCATTATGAAATACTATTTAAGTGGTATTGAATGAGTTTCCCAGTTTTTATGTAGTGTATATACAAACATTTATTGTTTGCATATATAATAGGGATCATAAGTCAATTATACCATCCATCCACCCATTATCTATACTCGCTTATCCTGGACATGGTCGTGGGGGTGCTGGAACCTATCCCAGCATGCATTGGGCGAGAGGCAGGAACACACCCTGGACAGGCCGCCAATCTATCACAGGGCATAACGTGCTGGTATTATCGGGAAAGAAATATGCCATCTTCACTTTGCATTGTCTTTGTAATAATCCCGGGGAATGGGGGCCTTTAGACCCCCTGAATTCTCAACAGCATCATCTAATTTATAAGTGAGAGTCAGAGAACGGGATGTCTCCTCGTGGCGGAAAATGAAAATCTGGACTCTCCATGGCGTCGCTGAAGTGGGGGGGGGGGGGGGGGGGGTGGGGGGGGAGGCCATCGAAATCTTCATTTCCCAGATGGAACCTATTCAATTCCCCCCCCCCCCCCCATTCTCACCTTATCGAGAACATTAAAGCCGGTTGCTCTTCACTTGAGGTAATGTTCGGAATCTCCGGGCCCCTGACATTCTAACTTTCTTCTTCTTTTTTTTTTTAAAAATCTGCGTCTCCCACCTCACTCTTCTGCATGATGAAACCCGCTTCGGTTTTTCATTTTTATTTTTATTTTTATGGCCAATTCACGCTTATTGTCATTATTATTCAGACGGTCTGCTGTTTGTTAGTGGCGAAATATATGAGTAAGGAGAGTATGGAGCGGAATATGGGCCATGCTGAGGGGGAGAGAAAAGAACATGAAAAAGCACTGCGGGAAAAGCTGTGATTCGGCAAAGTCGTACATCACATACTGTTTATCGTAGCCCTTAAGAAAAATCAATTCCTCCTGGGGGGGGGGGGGGGGGGGGGGGGGGGGGGGGATCTGCCGAGCTTTTGAGAAGAGGCCCTTTCTTGCCAGGTCTGCAGCCTTTTTTCTGCATTTGTTCCGGATTTGTTCTCTTCTCCGTATTTGTCAAAATGGCAGCCTCGTGGACCGCACCTTTTACACGTGCAAACACACAGACGCAGACAGAATTAATCAGGGATATCATTCATGCCAGTCATAGTCCAGACAAACACTGCTGCTATGGCCTACTATACTACTATATTGTATATATATATATATATATATATATGTATGTGTGTGTGTGTATGTGTGTGTGTGTGTGTGTGTGTATTGAAAATACAGAAATACATCAGGATCAGGAACTGATCTCAGTGGAAAACTACAAAGTCGATTCAGTGACAAAATAAAAATAAATAAATAAATAAAATTCATCTGTTTGATGAAAATAAACTACCATCATGGAGTATAAAAGCCCGCTCTGTTTTCCCATTATGCCTGACTCACTGCAGCGCAGAGCCCCGGGCCTAAAGTGCGTTCAGCTGCGAGCCAAAACCTGATACCCAAAACCCCAGTGACACATCACCCAGCTGCAATAATTAATAGCCACAGTAATGACCATAATTGATCTCATAACTCAATTATGCAGCTCGATTAGGTGCTCTCTTTCAGCTACGGGCTGACAATGTGAGCTCGGGACACAGCTCAGCTCTTTCGCTGTGAGCAGTCCCTTAATCCAATTCATTCTCGCGTCAGCCGTAATGCTCATAACTATCGGCTACATTAAACGTTAAATCTCTTGATGAAGCCATTTTGTTATGCCTTTGACCTCTCTAATGCAATTCTGAGTGGTGTGTATTACATCGTCCTAAATAATAGGAACTCTTCTCTCGGCCATGCTGAGGTTTGTCATCCTGAGTTTTTTTTTTTTTTTTTTTTTTTTTTTTTAAAGGAGCAAATTACCTATACACCTGTTACCTGTACAGCTGCTTGTTACACTACCAGTCAATATCCAGGATGTGTTCCCCACCGACCGCGAGTCATTGAGCTGAGGTCTATCGACGTGTGTGCTTAACTTCGACTTACAGCACAATGCAACCTACCTATCTTTACCAGCGCCGCTTGTGAGCTCAGCAAAAAACCAAACTA
Source organism: Anguilla japonica (assembly GCA_025169545.1). NCBI lineage: Eukaryota > Metazoa > Chordata > Actinopteri > Anguilliformes > Anguillidae > Anguilla > Anguilla japonica. The sequence goes on from CM045891.1 coordinate 3,790,733, forward strand.
TTAACCAAAATTAAGGAAGTGGCAGATTTTATGGGACTGTGCTCATATTCCCAGAAAGGCCTTTGGTGGAATTGCCCCCAGACAAGCACGTGATGATTGGTTGTGTCTGAATCAGGGCCTGACCTCCTGTGTCCTGTGTACTAGCATACTGTTTGCAGTCTACTGCATACTGTTTAGTATGTGGCATGCAGAATGTGAAAATTATCCTCCACACTATTTTCCCAAGTGTAATTGAGCTTAAGTTATATATATTGTAAACATTAATTAAGCAGCGTTAATGGAAATGTTAACCTCTCAGCATTTCATTGGAAAGTAGTAATGGTTTTTCAGCAAAAGGCCTTGGTTTCTCTCATATTTTTACAACATTTTATTCAGATCTTTGTTACAACATCACTTGTGTTTGTACTTCAGCACTTTATTACGTGTTAAAAATTATTTTTAAATAATATAAAAATTATTTATGTGTATAATTATTGCTCTCCACTCATGTTATCACTACTTCATAAAACACACAGCTGCAGGGGCTTTATGACAATTTGCATGAACTGATTTAGCACCAGATGTGGAAATAAAAAAATAAAAAAATAAAAACTAGGTATACGATAAACTCTATGCCAGACCTTGTACGTGTGACTCACATGTTACCACATTTGCATATAACTCCATTGTTGAATTTCAACACCATGCAGGCACGGTTGCTATTTACGCTTGATGAATGTCTAATGCTTTCCGCTGATAGCACTTTGCAATGCCCTCTCTTCTCACTCTTGCCACCACATCGCAGTATCACAACCTGTTGGCCGTACTGCGCATGTTTGGAGTTATATTTGAAGTACAGGGTGTAGTTTCTGTGATTTGTATATAGCGGTTTTGTATGCAACAAATTTAGAAGGATTACCTGTTTAAAAAACGGCAGGTCATTTCTCCGTGGCTCCTGTTCTTGTTTGCCGATCACCACTCGTTCTCACTCATTAATTGAAATTAGCCGGCTAACTGATTTATGACGAAACGTGAGGCTGCCGATAATCTAATAGCCCCTGGACGTAAATTGGACAGGCTCAGGTGAGGGCAACATCACTGCTCAGTGTGACTGCCACCGAATGTTGTATTCATTTTAGGGCTGAAACGTCTGCTCTGGCGACGGTGTCATTCGCCAAAAATGCACGCAAACGAAGTTGGAGTAATTAATGACTGCGGGAACATCCGGCCCTCTGGCTCCACAAGGAAACCCGGGTTTTGACGATCCTGACTCGTTCAGTTCTCACTCCTCAGCCTCGAAGTTACGTTTGCTTCTGCGTGTTGGCACGCGATAGAGAAACCTCTCTTTATCAGAGCTTCCAGAGTTTCTGCGCATTAAGCATGTTAAACGGTGATGTATCATCCCGGAACTGCGAAGGGGATTGTTTCGTTTCTCGTACCCCATCTGTGGCAGCCGCGTAAATGTTATCTGTTCATTCAGGCGGGCGGTGTTCTCATAACTTCACTTCCTGTTCTTCCCTCCAGGGGTGTTGTGGGAGATTTCTCTGGGGGGAGCGGTGGATACTCCAGGGAGCGTGGAGGAAAATAAAAAGTGAAATATCTGAAATCCTAAAACGGCACAGACAACTGAACTGACTTTTGAGCTTGTGTTTAACACTAGAGTTAGGTTCACACCTCAGCCCATTATAGCTATAGGGAAGTGTTCTCTGACAAATGTGAGTTCATTACCGATGCATCCCACCAAGGAGCGTAAATGAAGGCATTCGTCATCATACCCACCCAATTTCTCCACTGGGCGTACACCCCTCCTCCCACCTGCAGCACACCTGAGCTGGGCCGCGTGTGAAGGTGTAGTCGGGGGAAAGGTGTTTGGCGAAGGCTGATTAGAGACATCGCTAATGGAAGGCTGAACTGCCACTCCGGTTTCTAGTCCAATTATGTCGTGATTAATAGTTTGGCGCCTTTAAAAAACGGCCATCGGTCACTTACCGCGCGCGATAATCAACGCGCCGCCGCCGCCGCCACCGCCAAAACAATCAGGCGGAGCGCCTCGCTCGCCCCCGTTCATCTGGGGAATGACGAAAAGGGAACGAAACTGGCCGCGTAATTACGCTGTTGTGTGATTGCTGATTTCGTCCAGCGGGGGGAAAAGCATCACGTTCTGATTGAATGCGGTTGCAGGCTAAACTGCTCCCCTGGTCCCCTCCCCGCCCCTGCCCCGCCCCTGCCACCGCCTCCTGCCCCCCCCCCCCACCCCCCACCCTCGGCGAACGACGAGGGTCAGCAGCTGGCTGGCTCCACCTACCGGGACCCTTGTGGTTTCAAAATGGCGGTTGGCGATGAGACCTTCTTTTGAGGGAGCGTAGCAAGAATTTCATCGTGTGAGTTCTGTGCGGGGTGATATTTGATAGAACACATTTGTTCATATCAACATTTTATCTAAATTTTCCTTCTCTCTTTTTTTTTTGGTGAAACGATGTGAGGAATTGCCTGCAAACCGTAACCCTTCCTCCCTTGGCGACACTGGGGTTATTGATACGTCGCCATGGCGATTTACACATCAGCCCACAGGACTCCTGGTTGCTGTCGGCACTGATGTGGTCGGGGTTTGCTTCCACACCACGGGGTGCACGGCTGCACAGAGAACCAGTCATTTATCTGCCCATGCTTTCCTGGAGCCTAAAATTAGCGCAAAACAGGCAGCTAGCATGTAACTTAGGCCTCAGCAAGCAACAGAATGCATTCTGGCTTAGTTAAATAAAAGGTAGGCATCTGTTAGGCTACACATGCATACATATGCCATATACTAATACACGGTGTAAAGGGGAAATATGGACAAATTGTTCTAAAACCCAATCCAATTCCACCTTACCCTTCCGACCAACGTAAATTAGTTTTTAAAAATCAGCCCAGAGCTGATCCAGACCCATTGAATTCTGATGGATCCCTTTGGGTTTGAATTGAAAATTAAAACTCTAGCTGCAACAATTATTGATTTGAAGGGAGGCACATCTCACACTGATCACAGTCTTTGATGAAATGTTATGACAACACCACAGTGCAACCTGGAGGCCTAGATGCATAGATCTAGGCACAATTTAAACATTTTCTCATTTGGAGGCCAGAAGAAAATTAACTCTGCAGCACCTTTCCAGGCATAGAGGTGGACAGAAAGTCCAAGTCAGAGTTCTAGAACTGCATTCCTTTCAGTTACCAGCAGTGCTTGTGACATCAGCATTAGAAGGTTCAGTTAAGAACATTTCAATCTCGTAATTGTGATCTCACACCTTAAAGGGTTAAACAACTTAACCTTTACCGAGTCTGCCTTATCCGACATACAGTGCAATGTAAGCCTAAACCAATAAATCACTGATGCCAGAGTATGACTCTAAGGTTTAGTGCTTAACTTGATATTAAGATTTAATAATACACCCTGCCAAAAATAATTGTGAAACAAATCAAAATAATGTATTGAAGTCTACAGGCTGACTGAGCCGATTTAAAATGAAATCAAGTGGAAAAAAAAAAAAGAAAAGGAAAAAAAAAAAATGCTTCCATAACTGTGTTTTATCTGATGAGTGCACAAAGGTAATGAACGACTTCAGACCATCACAGCTAACCGGGTTCGATGCCCTGCGTTCAAAGGTTGCCTCGATGGAGCCCGTTTTGATTTGGTCTCGATCGGCGGCGAGAACGAGGGAGGCGGGCCTTCGAAGCGCGAGGCGCGTGTCGCGCCGACCTTTTCCGCAGCACGACTTTACGACGCGAAAGCGGGCCGTCTGTCCACATTAATCAAGTCATCAATCACCCTCAGAGTGGATGGACTCTAACGACCTTCATCTGAAAGCGGGGTAGTGCTCTGAAAGTAAAGATTATTCGCCCCGCGTGCATTAATCATCCGAGGTGACTCCAGGTTCCCGGAGCCCGATTTGGATTAAAAAAAAAGACTCTAAAAATATGATTGGCCTAATGAGAATCTTACACGCGTACAAATGCATCTGAAATATCACATGCAATCATGCGCTTTAAATGTTATAACAGTAAGATGCAACGAGCAGGGTAGGCCCGTTGTGATTTGCTACAGTGGATCATTATGTCATATTACATATTGGGCTGATGGATACAGGGAACCTCCCCCCCCCCACAGAAAGAGTGGCACTAATCAGCTTTCTGTGCCACATTTTTATCACACAGGGATGCACTGAGGGAAATCTAACCAGATGGCTGGGAACTAAACTTATTCTGTTGAACTGGGTTTGGGGGATAAAAAATAAAGTAACATAAAGAACAGAGAGAATGTGAATTTTGCTCAGAAGGTCAGGCGGAGATAGAGCTAATTGCAGCAAAGGCAAGAAGGAAGGGGGGGGGTCGGTACCTAGGGTGCTGACTGGGGGGGGGGGGGCACCACCCATCGGGAGGGACACCAAAAGTAGGGGAGAGGGTTAAAATCCTCGCTTTGCCTCAATTATAGATGGCAGCAGCCCCCCCCCCTCAGTCCACAGTCACTCTACCAAAATCCACCCACCCCCACCCCCTCCCACCATAAAAAAATTGCTGTACTCCCTCATCCTCAGTGCCCAATCACTCCCCCCCCCCCCCCACCCCTGCCACAACCCCCCCCCCCCCACCCGCAACTGCCCCCCCCCCCCACCCACGTACCCTAACAGCCCCCCCGCCCCCACGCGGCCCACGCCCGCGCGGAGCCCTGACAGGCTGGATGGGTTTCTGAGGCCGTCTCCAAGGTGCTGTGCTGTATAATGAGAGCCCTCTGGGCTGCACTGCGGATATGAAATTTATATTCAGCTCTCAGACGCCGTGCCAGTCATGCTCCTGCCTGTGGCAGAGGCTCCCGATCGCTCCTTCATCCGCGCAGAGGAGCCTGAGAGAGAGAGAGAGAGAGAGAGAGAGAGAGAGTGCGCTTAACCCTTCAGGGTGTGAGATCACAGTTATGCGATGGGGATGTTCTGAACTGAACGTTCTAATGCTGATGTCACAATCGCCGCTGGCAACCGAAAGCAGTGGAGTTCTAGAACACTGACTTTTGAATATTGAATAAGAATAAAAAAATAATTCCAAAAAACCCGCTCTTCAAAGGAGTAAAAGTACGTGGGTTTCTACTGTCATCTGTCATGTCTCAGTGATGGTCTCCATCCCTTGACACTGTGGGCTTCTGTCGAAAATGGTTTGTTACCTTTTTCTCCCCCACACAATGAAGTGATCAGTGTTAATTCAATTCTAACAGACCACATATGCGTCCAATATGCAACAGAATTGTTCCCAATTCACTGTTATATAAAAAAGGATTTTTGTTTTCAGTTCAGAATGCCACATCCACTCAGTCTCTGTCATTTGTGCAAGAACAAAGGACTGCAGAGTTGATATTTATTTATGCATCTAGCACTGAAAAGATCGACCATTTTTCAGCAGGCTTAGCTGAGGAGGAGTGGAGTCGCTTGATAAATGTGTGACTTTGTGTGGTTGTGCATCTTTGCACTGTTTCTCCTCCTGGTAAGATAGTCCGGAAAAAAGACAAGATGTGCTGCTCTCTGCTTCCTCCCACCTGGCGTGTGCTTCTTCCTCCCTCATGCTGTTGTAGCAGTAAAAAAAAACAGCAAAAGACGTTTGGTTCTGTTCAGCACTTTCCTTGCTCCGAAGTGTGCTGTTTTTTTCTTTTTTTCCCTTCTTCAAATCTTTTAGATATACTGCCATAGTGTAGCACCCTGGGGCTCTTCCATATTACACCCGGTCCTGCTACATGTGCCACGCTTAACATCGCAATTATCGGGTTCCCAACCCCATTTGCATTTCCGTTCTCTTCCCAGGGGTTCCTTCCCCCTTTCCCCCCCATCCTGAATCCACAGAACCTCACAGCTCCACACCTCTCCGGATTCAAGCTCATGCCAATACGCCTGGAGGCCCCAGGTGCCTTGGAGGTCCTTCCTCATCTGCATAGTTGTGAGGTCACAAACGTGCGATTAGAACGTTCTTCGCTGGACATTCTAATGCTGATGTAACAATAGCTACCGGTAATTGAATGCAATTTTTCCCATTTCCTTTTTTTCTGTGACACATCTCAGTGGCAGTGTCTGTAAAAAGTGTTATGCAAATAAATTTAAACTGCCAGAATGTAGGCATAGCCAAACTAGGTATTTGAGGGTATAAGAAGTGACAGTATCTTTATTAATATATCAGAGCTACCTGCCTGAAGCATTCTGACCGACAAAATACTAACACATTTAGTGGCATAGCAATAATGAACATGGGACTGCTGCACATTATGTGAATATATTTAAAGAGCAATAGAGTGCAACAAGTTGGCAAGCGTGTGCTTTATGAAGTGCAGCTGTTGCAATTAAAAGACTTGTACACCCGAACATAACAATATTACCTTAGCCAACAAGTGGGTGACTACAATGAACAATATCCAAATCGTTTTTTTTTTTTCAGTCCACGCACACATTAAGGAGTAAATTACGGTGATTGGCTCAGTTGAGCTCAGTGATTTCCTGCTTGCCTGACTGAGTAGCTCTGGAGATCTCTGTGTGGGAGTTGCAGCCCTTTGCGTAGTTATAACTGCAGCGCCAGGATAAGGAGGACCTCACGATTGTCGTTTAGCTGCCACTAATTTGATCAACATGAACATTGACTGACTGACCATGCTTGTCATCAAGCCACCCCCTTCCTTCAGCCTCGTTCCTTCCAAGGTTTCTTCCCATCTGCCACAGGGAGTTTGTTCCTTGCCACTGTTGCTTTAGGCTTGCTCCTGTGGAGGTTTAGGTCAAGGTTGTCTGTGAAGCAAGTATTGTGACAATTCTTTGGGAAATGCGATATACAAATACATTTTGATTTGATTTGTTTTGATTTGATAAGCTGTGGTAAAACCAGTGGTTAGACAAGTTAACCGTGCCTGTCACCAGTCACAATGCAGTCAACATTTCGGTAGCATCTTCAGCAGGTGGTCGAGTGCAGTGATAAATAGCAGTTGTTTATTAGACAGCAAAATGGTTTGTTCATCATCTGGCCAAAAATTATTCTTAATTAGATTCTTATATTTACCCATTAACGTCGTAGACAATAGACGCAGGAATCGAGCACATCTCTTGATTTATCCGTAATTGGTTTGGACTTACTGTTTTCTTGTTTTATAAATCAAATTGTCCTTCTGAATTATGGACAACCTTGAACAATTTGTGTGTTCTCTTTTGTGGGGAGGGCACATTGTTTTTGAGTTTATAAACAACTGCTATCCCACGACAGCGACAGACAGAGGCTGTAAAGGACTTCCATAAGTCTTGGCCATTGTCCAGTTTATTATGAATTCCCCTTAATGTGGTATGTGGCAACTTACAACCTGTTTCTTATTAAGTATGTAAATACAGTATTTTCTTGACAAATCATAAATATGCATTCACTGTGCTACTATTGCTATTTTGTTTTAAGGCTGAAGGTGAAAACGGTCCCTGACATTGACTAACTTGCCATCCCTCCCTTAGAATAAACTTGGGACCTTAGTTCCCCGTCTGTCGCCTCAAGGCATGCTGGGATAGATCCATGGGCACACCATTTTAGTGGGGCAGCCAGCAATCCAGTGGGATAAGAGGATTTCCTGTTGTCCATGGCCTAGTTTAAAAAAAAAAAAAGAAAAATCACTGCTGCATTAAAGCCTCTGCCTACACAATAAAATATTTACAAAAAAAAAAAAAAAAGATTCAGAGGCAATGCTTATTACTTTATGATGGCTGTTCAGGTAATGATCTCACCTAGTTTAATCTAGCTGAAGTTCCACCTGAAGAGGAGATGGGGCAGGTGCACATAAGCACCTCATTCAGGCTTAAAGGCTCACTAAGTGTTTGACCTTGGACTGTGAATAGAGAGCGGTGTTATTCTAGTGCTGGTTTCCTGGCCACAGGAGGCCGCATCGTGGATGTTGTCCGGGTAAAAAGCGCTCGACCCTAGATTGCAAACAGAGGTCAGCCGCGCGAACGGACGCTGGGGGGGGGGGGGGGCGGGGGCGGGGTCTGTGTGAACTTGGGATAAGGATCACGACGGTGCCGGTGGAGGGGGGCGTAGAGGTGAGGAGGTGCTCTCTGAAGTTTTCGGAAAAGCTTCCGCCCGGCCGCGCGTAGATTTCCCCCCGATTCGGGGGCCCGGAAGAGGGCGGGGGCGGGGGCGGGGGCGGGGCAGGAAGCCGGCGTCTCCGGTGGGAATCTCCACTGGAGCACACCTTCAGGTTCTCTGAGATAAGGCTTCGCCACGAAACCGCAATATCACGACACAAAGCGCAACTGGAATACCCAGATAATCTCTCTCTCTCTCTCTCTCTCTCTCTCTCTCTCTCTCTCTCTCTCTCTCTCTCTCTCTCTCTCTCTCTCTGGCTCTCTCTCTCTCTCTCTCTCTCTCTCTCTCTCTCTCTCTCTCTTTCTCTCTGTCCCCACTTTCTCACTTTCTCTCACTCTCCACATCTCTTTCAGAGTCACACACAACTGTCAGTCCATCCAGGCACTGTAAAAAGAAAAACAAAAGAAGACCTGCATTACAGACCATTTAACAAATCCTATTTTGCACTTAATTGACAGGTTTACTGCAAAGGTCTTGTAAATAAGAGGAATCTACCCTTAATCCTTTATCGGTCGTGTGAAGATGTTTAACTGCATCACGCCCTGCCCGATCTCCACATCCACTCTATTTTTATTATTTTAACCACTGTACATGTACATGCCATCTTCCTTTCATCCAGCCATTATCTAACCCACCTATTCCTGGTCAGGGTCAAAGGGGCTCGAGGCTATCCCAGCATGCATTGGTTGAGAGACAGGAATGCACCCTGGACAGGCTGCCAATCAACTGCAGGGCACACACACATCATTCACTCACACACTCATAACTAGGGACAAATTCTCAAATTAGGCAAATTGGGTTGTCTGCTGGGGAAACCCACACTGACCCAGGGGAGAACGTACAAACTCCACACACAAAGGCCCTGGCTGAGGTTCGAACCCGGGAACATTCATGCTGTCCATAACAACCTCAGTTACCTATTTCCTAAAGCGCATTGCATTTACAAAAATAAATAAATAATGATTGCCAACTGTACACACGGCACATGGACATAAATCTACAGTAAAGCTGCAAGCTGTTTAATTTCAGAGCTGCTTTCGAGTGCACACGCTACCATTGAGGGCGGCGGACATAAAAACTTCAGCGACTCTCCCAGCAGGGATGATGAAAGTAAATTAGCCGCTGCAGTAACGAGTCTAATTGTAGCGGTAATTGACCACGGCAGGACAATACCCGCCCGCCCCCTGCCGCCCCCCCCCCCCCCCCCCCCCCCCCCCCCCCCCCCCACGTTCTCCCCTTGATCCATTGGCAATGGCATCCAGTTCAGGTCTAGAGAGGGAAGCTGATGGAACAGATGTCTTTGATACACGTTCCACTCAGCTGCTGTAGTGGTTAATTATTATTATTATTATTATTTTTTTTTAAAATCCAGTCTGTCTGGTTCATCCTTCAATGGCTAGCTTTGGGAAAGTGGAGTTTAATTAAAGTGTCTGAGACAACAGGGAGGAGAGGGCATGAGCGTATCTCTCGATTTTCATCCCGCCTGGCTGTTCGAAAGGTCTGTTCCTGAATACAAAAAGGAGAGGCAGATTGGAACAGGCCAGGGGAGCAGACATCTATAATCAGAGGAAGAGAGAGAGAGAGAGAGAGAGAGAGAAAGAGAGAGTGAAGGGTGTGCAGAGTGAGTTAAAGTTGAGGCAGAAGGTGTGTAGAGTGATTGAGTGAGATTTGACATTGAAGTAAAGGTGGTGATCGGGATTTGACAGTGGAGAGAAGGTGTGTGTAGTGATTGAGTGATATTTGACATTGGAGAGAGAAGGTGTGTGTACAGTGATTGAGATTTGACATTGGAGAGAAGGTGTACGTAGTGATTGAGTGAGATTTGACATTGGAGAGAAGGTGTGTGTACAGTGATTGAGATTTGACATTGGAGAGAAGGTGTACGCAGTGATTGAGTGAGATTTGACATTGGAGAGAAGGTGTGTGTACAGTGATTGAGATTTGACATTGGAGAGAAGGTGTTCGTAGTGATTGAGTGAGATTTGACATTGAGAAATGGGTGTGTGGAGTGATTTTGTACGTGGGTAAGTTTTAGAGCTCAAACACACAAAATGCTGGATCCTGCTAGTCTGTGTTTTTTCTGTTGTACTCTGTGCGTGTGTGTACATGTGTCTGGTTGGTGTGTGTGTATGTGGGTGTGCATGCGCCCAAGTGTGTGCTTGTGTATATGTGTGTGTCCGTTACTGTATGTATGAGTGTGCGTGTATGTGTGTGTATGCACATGCTTGTGTATACATGTGTGTGTGCGTGCTTGTGTATGTATGTGTGTGTGTGTGTGTGTGTGTGTATGTGTGATACTGTGAATAAAGAGTGTACACATACATATGGTGTGGCAGACACGATCTGAACCCCGGCGTGCAGTTCCGCCGGCCACCAGCAGGGGGAAGTGGAGGTCTCTGGTACCTGCGATAGAGAGACGGCACGCTGAGCTTCCATCTGCACTGATCCGCCCGTGGAAGGAATACAGAAAAGGGGAGAGACGCTCGTGGCAATAAAGAGATAAAACAAACTATTAGCTGACACAGGCTAATTTAGAAGACCTCGGACACCTTTTGTCCTTTATGACATGCGAGGACGGTAATCCTCCATTCGCACTTTTGTAATTATTATTATGATTATTATGGCGTGTTGCGTAACTATCCGTGGCGCTTGCAGAGATACGCTGTGGTTGGTTGCGAGGAAAACCTTCAGAGAGACTCGTGCTGCAGTTGGTTTCTCAGAAAGGGCTAGTGATGGAAGCGAGTCTTTATGATCGCTATAATGGGTGGAGCCAAAACGTGCCATCGGTGACTGACAGAAGATCCCCTCAAGCAAAATCAGCAGGTCACAAGACCCCCCCCCAGAAAAATCAGGGCATCACTTTGAAGGCCCGTCTGATTTTTCGATGTTCCTCTCCTCTGACTAGCAGGCAGCTTAATTCATATTCTTCCTGTGTTCCATTTGTACTTTTGACGTGCGCTGGTGGAGAAAAAGCCGTAACCAAGGAAACAAAAGAACTATTCCGCGTGGAACCCGACAGCCCCTCTGCTGCAGAGGCCAGTGCAGCTGCCTGTGATATACTTTTATCGTGTTTACCATTTTTGATTACGTAGCCGGCCCCCACATCAGGGATTACATGACCTAGATAAAAAGGAAATGCTCAGCGAGAGGACTGCGGTTGCCTGTTTTGCACTGAATTAGACAACAGCCCTTAATTTTGATTCGAGTGGAAAAAAAAGAAAGATAAAGAGAGAAAAAAAACCACATTCTGGGTTTGGTTGACAGCTGCAGCAATTTTTTTCCACCAGTTTTTTTTTTTTTTTTCTTTCTTTTTTCCCCCATGTTTTTTTTTTTGCTTCTGCAAATGGCTGGGATATTGAAATGAGGTGAAACCAGATGTAGGCCCATCGTCTATGAGAAACAAGGGCCCCGGGAGCAGGTAAGATGGCAGACCAGTTGTGCAAACGGTGAGGGACGTATCGATCTGAGAGACGCCGTTCCAGATGTCTCTGTCGCTGATGGAGCAGTGGACCAGAATCCTCCAGGCCTGCATGCAGAGCAGTGTGAGCCCGAACCAGGCTATAGCTCCTCATCCGTGTCCCTCTCAGACGCCCAGGACCCAGGGGTGTCGTACAGAATTCTGGGCCCAATACATAAGTCTCTGTGGGCCCCCTTCCTCTCTTGATCCATGTCTCTCATGCATCATTCCAGGCTTTTCGAGGGCCCCCCCCCCCAATTCGGGCCCTGGGTAGTCAGTCCCACTTTTCCCCCCCACTACCACGCCCCTGCCCAGGACCCAGGGAGGGAGCTCGCGCTGCGTGTATTTCACACGAATACGCCCTCCCAAGACCCCGTCGTTCATCCTGCTCCCCTGTAGGGGGCAGGAGTCTCTGGTCTTCATCTCCAGGAACCATACATCCTGCTGTGCTGAAACCCTACAGTACACTGCCAGGGACATTCAATAAAAAAAGTAATATTTTAGAAAATATTTTCGTGGCAATGGGTTTTTTTGTCATCCAAGGCACTTTTATTACGTCAAAAAAAATGGAAAATGCTTAAACTTGTTTTTCTCTATTGGGTCTCAGGGGGTGGGCGGGGGCAGGGGGCCATGGGGATGGGGGGGGATTGGGGGGGTATAGGCTTGAATTTTTCACTCACGCAGTAACTCCCTGGGCTCAGTGAGTTACTGTTCAATAACATGCCAAAATGGTGGATTTATGTGTGCCTGAGAGTAAGCTGTGATGATGATGATGACGACGACAATGATGATGATGATTATGGTTTAAAATAAAAAAAAATGGATTAAAACAAGGAGGTGACAGTTATGATGATGCCTGTGTTTTACAGTAAAATTAGTTTTTTCACCCTCTTGAAGTAGATGTCCAGATTACATTTCTAAAATGGTGGAAGTGCCTTTAAGAAACAATGCATCTAATGTTCAGACAGCCTAATGCCAGGAGGCTATAGCTAAAGCATTTAAAGCGCTAAGGACTTTTAGCCAAAACGCATAATGAGCCATTAGTCAAGCAAACAAGGATTTACAATGAAAGGAAATGCAGAAAGCATGATGAATCATTTCGGAGCAATTAATATTGATTTTACAGGTAACAGCGCAGGTTCCTCCCCTAATAACAGGGGTAGGGATAATGGGGCTCGGATAAGGCTGATTTTGTGATGTTGCTGACCAGGCTTTACGAGATATCAGCAAAAAAAACCAAAAAAAAAAAATTATATATATATATATATATAATACATTAAATTAAATATATTCCTGGGAGATGCAATGCAAACTTCCCCTTTCTGCATGAGGTAATGACCAAACCCTTAATTAAAGTTGCATCAAAATTTCTATCCTCTGAGCTGACTGCTTTTTACAAATTCAGGACTTAAAGTATCGGGCTATGAGCGTTCAGGGACAAGGAGAATACAGGGCTGGGTGTCAGCTAATTAAACAGAAAATGTTTTAACTAAAACTACTTCCGCCCGGCACATCACAAATCTGGAAACACTGAGAGAAAGTACTTTCTATCGCTGTCATGAAAATAATTACTTTTTAAATAAAAATAAAATGGTATTCTTATAGCACATAACAACATAGTATGTGGCTGCACAGTACAGTATGTTGCCATGGTAATTACTACATGTGAACTAGAATCACAGGGAACTCTGAATGATATTATATATGATATTATTAAGACCAACCCCGCTGGCCTTGCCCATATATAACGGTAGTCTACTCTCAGCCTTACAGGTATGACACTCTGATACTGTATGAGGTCATTTCATCGCAGGAGTTTTACGTTTAAGCCTTTGGGGGGGGGGGGGGGGGGGGGGGGCGAGGGTGGGGGGGGGCACCAACCAACAGGGGGGGGGGGCATCATGATTTATGATCTCATGTTGGCGAGTCTCTGATTGGACGTGCTAACTAAAGGAACCTCGGTCATTCGCCGATCACCTGGAGGCCTAATTCCTTACCCGGTCCTACAGAGGAAATTCAGACGTTTGGTGATTAAAACAGAGATAGGCCGCTTTTCAGTTCACCAAATTCAGTTTGCACGACGCAAATAGCAAAATGCGCCAATCGGTTACTGAGACAGTGGCAATTTTTCCACCGGCGTGCGACGCAAACTGCTCCAAAATGAAGACGGCAGCATCTGTCACGGCGAAAGAAACAAACGACGCTTTCTCTCCCCTGCCGAGTCATTCGAACGACGCGGGGGAAAACGTCTCATAAACGTCTCGATGCTTTATGCGCCTCTAAACTCGCCGCCCGCTTCTCTCCACGTCCGCGAGATTTATTTCAGAGACGTCAGCCGTCAGTCGCGACATCAAGCCTCTAGTGCGGAGCGACACAGACGTACAGGCATGCACAGTAGAACGAGGAGAAGAAGACTGATCTCAGCAAGGATGTGGTTTCAGCGACCTGTTAGCTGTTATTTTATGTTGACTAAGGCTGATGGAATTTCAGTGGCATAATAATTATTATACAAGTGATGTACACTCACCGGCCACTTCAGTAGGTAAACCTTGCTAGTACCGGTGTGGTCTTCTGCTGCTGTAGCCCATCTGCTTCAAGGTTCAACGTGTTGTGCGCTCAGAGATGCTCTTCTGCATACCTCGGTTGTAATGAGTGGTTATTTGAGTTACTGTTGCCTTTCTATCAGCTCGAACCAGTCTGGCCATTCTCCTCTGACCTCTGCCATCAACAAGACATTTTCGCCCAGAGAACTGCCCCTCACTGGATATTTTCTCTTTTTCGGACCATTCTCTGTAAACCCTAGAGAGGGTTGTGCATGAAAATCCCAGCAGTTTCTGAAATACTCAAACCAGCCCATCTGGCACCAACAACCATGCCACGTTCAAAGTCACTAAAATCACCTTTCTTCCCCATTCTGATGCTTGGTTTGAACTTCAGCAGATCGTCTTGACCATGTCTACATGCCTAAATGCATTGCGTTGCTGCCACGTGATTGGCTGATTAGATATTTGCGTTAACAAGCAGTTGAACAGGTGTACCTAATTAAGTGGCCGGTGAGTGTATATGTATATGTATATTTTTTTCTTTTTGTTCTGGTAGTTCTGACTGCCTGTACTGTAAGCAACTCATTCCAGTCCCTGGGGAATTCCTGCAGGGCACACTACACTGCTGGCTAAAGACTGGGCAGAACCAACCGGACTGCAGTAAACTAATCTCACAAACCGGGACTTCACGCTTTCCAGATGCTCGAGAGAGAGAGAGAGAGAGAGAGGGAGAGAGTGTGTGAGAGAGGGAGAGAGAGCTAAAGAGAGAGAGAGAGAGAGAGAGAGAGAGAGAGAGAGAAAAAAGACAGCTAAAGAGGGAGAAAAAGAGAGAGAGAGAGAAGAGAAGGAGGGAGAGAAAAAGCAAAAGAGAGAGAAAAGAGAGCCTGGGGTAGAGGCTAAGCAGAGAATAACCCAGAAGTACATCGCTGAGTACACACAATTATTTATAGGTGCAGTTATGTGCCAAAGGACAGATATAATAATTCAAGATGCTCTGAACTCAATGAGAGTTTAACATAAACGAGGAAGATTCAGAAAGAAAAAGAATCTCCATTTGTAATGAAACACTGACACGATGTGACGCCTTTGTCTTTTTCACACCTTTTTAATTAATAGAGTTCTTTTTTATTCAATCTCAATTTCTCAGTTTTTTTTTGAGGGTTCAGGCCTGGTTTTCTCCTCCTCAATTCCACTGTGAAAGTGTCTCTGTGACTGTGTCTTCATAAAAAAAAACCGCTATAAAAACTAAAAAGCGGAATTGAATTGAGCTGGAAGCTTACCTGCTCGTACAGGCTTGAGCAACAAGGTGCTTAATTGTCTCAGGGCTCTCTGGATACATGTCGAAACTTGAACTCAAAATGACACAGGTTCTCCATTCTTTGTTTTTTTTTCAAATCACATCCTATTTTCACTCAGATCTTAAACTTTGTTGTTGTTTTTGCATCGCTAGTGTGCATGCTTTCCACATGCATTGCAACCAGAGCCTCTGCTTTTGTTTTGTTAAAGTTCCTGTAAATGACTCAGTCTGGGGATGCAAACTGTATGAAAAACCACAGGGCAGGAGAAAAATGCATGTCCAAATAAGACTGTGTATTTTTGATACTGACATGTGGTGCATGAGGGTGTTTCCACCTTTTTGGCTACTACCTGTACCTGTAGCTGCCCACTGCAATTTGAGTGTTGCCTAGGCTTTTTGGTTGAGATGACAGCACCCCATTATGCCCCCTACTGGTCGATTGGGCGGCCGCAATCCCTCTGTTGTTCTGCACACGGCCCGGCTTCCTCCGACTCATGTCCGTGCAAACCCCACTTGCGAACTGCATTGGGACAGGAAGTGGCATGTGACATCATATCCTTCTGATCCCTCATGTGCTTGTCTGTGCTCTCCAGAATCGACAGCAGAGCTTGTAGCTATAAGCGCTGCTATATATGACCATTCATTCCAGATTTGTGGAGAAAAAAAACTATAAAAATATATAAAGCCCCCAGAGGTACTGTTCTCTGGTCTCTGTGAAAATCATTTAGATGGAGACTAAAATTAAAACGCTTCAGTAAAAATGAAAAATCTTGCCCATTTTCAGAGAGCCCATCAGGAAAATAGTTTTTTGAGATGGAAATTCCACGACTCTGGCATAGTTAAACAGTGAAAAAACAATCTGCTGCGCCCGAAAACTCAACAGTGTAAAGCCTACAGAACACCCTGGAGACCCTAAAGATGCCACTGTGATTTGTGTGTTGTGTAAAAGTGCCTTAAAATATGTGTTTGTGACAGGAAACAAACTTAGTGGGTGCTCCAAACTAATGATAACCAACCCAAAGGGAGTATGGTTGCAAAGAATATCACTTTCCTTTGCAAATATATGTATTTTCACACAAGTATTTTCACTGTGTGTGCAATGCAGGTGTGAGCATAAGAACAGTACTCAATCCCTTTCAGAAGCAGCTGATATTAGATTTCAGCTTTTGGAAGGGTATGGATCTAGACACCATTATCATGCTATTGGTTATAATGATTTAATGAAGTAGGTTATGCAAGGGAAGATTATATTGCAACAATGATATATGAGATGAACATATATCCAAAGATAAAACTTTTGCTCTGACCGTCTCTTCCTCAAATTTAGTCCAGGAAAGTGTTTAAACAAACAAATAAACATTTATATATTTATCTAACAGTTAACCAACCAATAGTATTTTTCTCCTTCTGACACTCACTTAGCATTTCCTAGTGCACTTCCTGAGAGAATGATGATTTCCTGTGAATCTGAAGGGATTTAAAATGAAATTCTGAAACTGGGCACATAATAACTTGAATGTGTGCCTGGAAAAAAGGTTTTTCTTGACATTTAGCAATGTTCTTACTCTTCTCCAGACCCCCTTGCACAACCTTTTGCATTTTTGGAGAGTATCCATTTATAACGCTGGATATATACTGAAGCAATTGAGGTTAAATGCCTTGCTCAAGGGTACAACAGCAGTGTTTCACCTGGGAATTGAACCTGCAACCTTTTGGTTACACGCACAGGTCCCTAACCACTAAACACTGCCACCCCAGGTTGCTAGAAGGTTGTTTTTTTATTATTACCTTATTATGAATCACTTGCAACTTTGGGATGTTACCCAAGCAGAGATCATCCTGACTTAAAGAACCAAGTTTACTTTTTTTCAGAACTTCAGTTTTCCTAAAAATAAACCACGAGGATTGTCAGAGACAAAAAATGTTTTGTCTTCCTACAGCACGAAGCTCGCATCAGCACAGCACATCAAAAAAGGTGTAGACAAGCAGGCTCTGATTTTTACAGATTTTAAAAAACGAAACAAAAGCAAAATGACCAAAGATAAAAATGATTGAAAATGTAAATAATGGCACAAAGCCTGATAGCTCTGTTTTTTAAAAATGTTAACAGAAGACGTGCAGTATCTCACATCACTGTGAATCGTTCATTAGACTTTATTTTGTCTCCCACCCTCTGTTTCCATAACTACTGTACATTACTGGCTTATTTCGGGATGAAAATCACCTTGTCTTTGTAAAAGCAGGGCATGGAAAAGAATCATTAAGCTCTTGTTGACCTTGAGAAAAAAAAGATGTTCTGAGTTGAATTGCAGAATAAGGAAACGCTGTCCCCAGGCACTGGAGTCAATACGAAAGCTTAACAGGGTAAACTCAATCATTTTCATGTTATCTCCCCTTGCCGTCCAGCCCTTACCAAACCCACCATTTTGTATGCCTGTCTCCACCACCACCACCACCTCCATTTTATTTATTCAATTTTTTGGCTGGACCGCAACAGCGGGGCTTAGCCCTACAAACGCGAATGTCTGTGACTGACTGACTGACTGACTGACTGACTGACTGACTGACTGACTGACTGACTGACTGACTGACTGACTGACTGAGTGACTGACTGACTGACTGACTGACTAAGTGACTGACTGAGTGATAAAGTTACACCGCGCATGTCTGTGACGTCGGCTGGTTCGGTCCAGCCATACACTAGGTTTTGACCCAGTCTTGTTATTTACTTTTTTGTTTGCAAAGAATAAATGAACTATAAATGCGTGATGAAGATCGACTGCAAATTGTATTCTTGAAATGAGGCATGAACGCACGCGGTCGGTGACGTGATTTAAAAACGCCAGGTTAAAAATGGCGGCAGCAGCGAGAGAAAGCTCTGCATGCGCAGGCTCAGAAGCTTTTTCTTTTTTTTTTTGCGCAGAAGGTTTTACGAAGTCTACATTAGGATGTCAGCCAGTGATACACCACACAGAAAATATGGCGTATCTTCACACAAAAACCGATAAAACAACCAGATTCCTGGCCTGTCCACGAGAATGTGTAATTTCACCGAATTGCTTCTCCGTGAGAAATGCATTTTAATCTCACAACTTTTTTTTTTCTTTTTTCTTATTCTCTGGTGAATTATTCACTGTGGAGTCTATCACTTTATTAAGGCTTTATGTGATTCTATCATAGAATAAAGGTGTCACACTACCCCCCCCCCCCCCCAACTCTAGTGAGTCACAGTGCAGATGGCTTTGGTTCAGCTCTGTGTTCATGCTTGGGTTATTTTGTTGAGCGCCTCAATATGGAAATAAATTCAAACCACGGCATAAACGTAACATTACTTGCGGCTCCCGTTTCAGATATATATATATATATATTACTCACGTAGTCCTATCAGAACGGCACAGCAGAACACAGAAAAAAATAAATGGAAACTGAGACGTGTGTCACCTGCAGGGCGTTCATATGTACCTTGGCGTTTTTTTTTTTCTAAGTGTTTACCATTTCACAACTTGAATTGCCTTTACTTTCTGCATCGTGAATTTAGTCACCTTCAAGGGTTGTAAAGCGGACTTGCTAAATAAATTACTGCCAGCAACCAAAAAGCTTCGTGTTTACCTCATGTGTGTCGTTAACCGTACGTGGAACGACAACACAAATCACCAAAGTGTGTCGTGAACACATATATAAAGGCTCAAATTAACGACGCTGAAAATGTTCATCGTTTTACATATACGGTTTTGCGTACGGTATCTGCTGCTCCAGGCTCTCCTATCTACAGTAGCACTGTGTTCTGGGAAGAACTCCAGTATCATGGTGAAGCACTCCTTGTACAATGGAGTTGGTTATTGCTGAACTGCTGCTTAATTGTTTTTGCAATATGAAATACCCTTTACTGTCGGTGCGTATGATATAAAATGTGCAATGCAAGACATGGTTAATAATGTACCTTGTTCACGTCAACATGTGCGCGTTTGCTTGACAAGATGCATTCTAACTGGATAGTTGTTAATGTCAAATATAAAGGACACAATAGCCTTTGCTGTATTTCCAACACAGCTAAACAATAGACTAATCCAAACACATCACACAACACGCATACAATTAAAATCAAAAGGAGTTCCAATTTTAGTGCACAATTTCCCAGATTGGTGTGCGAACAGAAGGGGCACAATGTTCATGCCTTCCAAAACTGCCTTGGAAGGGAGTTCTAGAACCTTCCTGTTCACGGAGAAGGAATCGAGCGATATAACACCACCTCAGATACAACAGCTTTCAAATCTCTTAAGCATTATCGGTCTGACTAATGCAGTTTCTTGGTGGATCGTAAATAATCATCTAAAATTAATGGCAATTATATTACTTACGCATGCAGTTACCCAGTGTAACCAATACATAATTAATTCATCTTTTACATCAAATAATCAAATAATCATACGTCAGCGGGGAAAGAAAAAAAAACTGTTTGGAAAGACTTGGGATGAGCCCTGAGTTTTCCAGGAATCATTCCCAGATGGAAAGCTGCGGCTCTACCCTCGAGAAATCAGGAATCTCTCAGTAATGCATCGTAAGCGAAAACCTACTTTTCAAGCTGTCCTTGATCACAAAGTCTGTCAAGCAAATAAAGTAGTGTAATTAAATCCCTGTAATGCAATGCAGTGGATACCTTGATTGAACTGGCAGTTAGGTTTTAGGACTGTGTTCAAAGCACTTCGTGACCATGAGTGAATAAAACTTGCTCATTAATAATCATTGAATTTAATATAATCTGTTTTATATTTTAAAAAATATTAATATCATTTCACATTTTACATGCAGAAGCTTCACAAGACATTTTCAGACCCTTTCTTTGATGCAATGGTCATCATACCTTTATGTTCCCAGCACGACCGGCCAATAAAGAAGTAAATAAACAAATAAATAGAAAATATCACGGTGAAAGCTCTTGACCTTTACAAACCCCCCCCCCCCCCCCCCCCCATCCCATGAGAGAATTCATAAGTGTAAGTTGAACAGATTATTCAAGCAGGGCCTATCAGAGTACCTGGACACATCAAAAGCTAGGATGTAAAGAAATACCATGCACAGTTTAAAGGTCAAGAGGGGGGGCCACGAACGGCTTGATCGAAAGGTTGCGTGTTATTTTTCATGAAATGTAATCTAAGTATAACCTTTAGAAATTTTAAAGTTGTCTGACAGCAGGAAAATGTTTGAATTGAGAAAAAAAAAAACAAAAAAAAAAAACTCCTGTTAAGAAGGGTAACTCCGATACGAATGCAGAACGTGTTAAAAAAACAAACGCAATTGCTTCCTGGACGAAAAGTGGCGAATTGACAAAAAAACAAACAAAAAAAAATCGTTTATCGAAACTGTTGACCCTGATGACATCATGCTAACAGCAAAACAATTAGTTTTGTTTAATCAGGCTGGGCCGGCGATGGCCGCAGCTGGCAGCTTTGCGGCGTTGTGTAATTGGCCGGGGAGGAAGGGAGGGATGCGGTCTGGAGGTATTCAAATGGCCGCGTGACACTGTGCACCCACAATCCCCGGCGGGAAGTGGGGCTCCTGCAGCAAGCCTGAACAGGAAACAAGAAACAAGCTCCTTTCGTCCTGCAGCAAGCCTGAACAGGAAACAGGAAACAAGCTCCTTTCGTCCTGTAGCAAGCCTGAACAGGAAACAAGAAGCAAGCTCCTTTCGTCCTGCAGCAAGCCTGAACAGGAAACAAGAAACAAGCTCCTTTCGTCCTGTAGCAAGCCTGAACAGGAAACAGGAAACAAGCTCCTTTCGTCCTGTAGCAAGCCTGAACAGGAAACAGGAAACAAGCTCCTTTCGTCCTGTAGCAAGCCTGAACAGGAAACAAGAAGCAAGCTCCTTTCGTCCTGTAGCAAGCCTGAACAGGAAACAAGAAACAAGCTCCTTTCGTCCTGCAGCAAGCCTGAACAGGAAACAAGAAACAAGCTCCTTTCGTCCTGTAGCAAGCCTGAACAGGAAACGAGCTCCTTTCGTCCTATAGCAAGCCTGAACAGGAAACAAGCTCCTATCATCCTGTAGCAAACCTGAACAGGAAACAAGGTCCTTTTGCCCTGTAGCAAAACTTAACGGGAAACAAGCTCCATTCACGCAAAAGCCTTTCACATTACTCAAAGAAAAAAGTTACAGCTGTGCATATGTATGGGTCTTCTAAATTAACCAGACCTGGGTCAAATGCGTATTTGATTTGCCTACTGTAACTGAGCCTGCCAATATGACCAGAAGGCGGGGTTTGCACTTTTTGAGAGTATTCCATTGGTTCCAATACACCAGACAAGATCAGTAAAGCGTAGAAAAGTATTTGGATCCAAAACAAATACGTATCTGAACCCAGGTCTGAAACGAACGTCTGCGAACAGCTAAGATGGCGGCCGTGGTGGTGGTGGCTTTTTTTTTTTTCAAGCAGAGATGAAACTCCAGATCAGCGTGTTATTGAAATT
The DNA here is from genome assembly GCA_025169545.1 of Anguilla japonica. Lineage (NCBI taxonomy): Eukaryota > Metazoa > Chordata > Actinopteri > Anguilliformes > Anguillidae > Anguilla > Anguilla japonica. The sequence continues at coordinate 3,812,589 of CM045891.1, forward strand.
TTTTATTAAATCTGGGCTGTGACCACTCGCAACTTTAACACGTCCTTCTCTGAAGTCACGCCATAGACCGCCCTCTCTCCGTAATTACCTCCGAACGGTGGGGGACCCCCGTCTCCTTGCTCTAATCAGACAAGGTCAGCGACGACTACTGCGACGGCAATTGCTCTGGGCCCGAGCCGACCACAACAGGCCGCTCCGCTCGTAATCATAAGCTCGGAATAATACCCCCGCTGCCTTCGGTTTGCTTTCTCCATCGCACGCAAGCTGGCTGTTTGTTTTTTATAAAGTTTTCGTACTGTGCCCCTCAGTTTGAACTTGACATTCTCTCTGTTTTGTCACCATGCAAAAATCCATATAATGGAATGGCGCATTTATTTTATTATTTTATTTTTGGTTAGCAGGCTACATAAAGCAGATCAGACTTCCAGTTGGCAGCTAAGATAAATATTACAGGCAATAGCCTAGCTTTGCTCACAAGGATTTGTCAACCGCAGATCAGCCTATTTTGCCCAATGTCACCATTTTGGTGTTCAGAAGGCGTGAGGTGTCCACATTTTCTAGTGCATTTCAAACAGCTGTTTTAATATAGGCTACAAAATTTCCATGGAAATTAAAATTTTATGGAAAGTAATTAAATACGCTTGCATTATCTGAGTTTTACATTCAGACATGATTATCCCAATGTTCATTTTCATCCCTAATTCATACGTAATGTTTTATACGGCTGCAATTAATGTATTATGACCAGCCCAATATGCATTCATGAACGTGCTCTGCAGTCCACTAATGACAGTATCATGACACCATATGTAAAACAATCCTGCTCAGCAACTGACAGGCAAAGGACATAAACACAGGGTGATCACACAAGCCTTTCTTTCCCTACGGGAGGGGGAGGTCAATGTTCCATAGTCAACCATTAAATACAAATAAAAAGGTCAAATATACTGTGAATAACATTGAGGACTCTACATTTATACATTATACATTTAGGTCTTCATCAGACAAATGTATCCAGAGGGATTTATATAGCTGCATTTTCCAAACACATTTGAATGGGGACATTAAAATGCCCAAACCTGTGTCCTAACTGTGCCCCTGAAAAAGCCCACAGCGAGCTCTGCATCAGGTCCATTATGGATTTATGGCCTGTGGCACACAGCTCGGTGAGTATCTGGATGTTTTCTGTGAGCTGTGAACGGGACGCAGTACCCCCCCCCCCGAACGCTGCCAGCGGCGAGGGTGTGGGGATTTAGGGCGGGGCCTAGCGCCTGCTCCGTCAGCCAATGGGAGCAGGGTGCTAGGCCCCTGCTAGATTTAGCCTATTTCAGCGCACTAGGGTGCAACAGCAGTCCCTCACTGCTGAAGGAACAGGAGCCATGGGGCTGATTACCTTCCCTCACAGCCTGAAAGCAGCACTCCGTATTTCCCCAAAAAGCAACCATCGCTTAGGGACAGATTACAGCAGAATTATTATTATTATTATTGGTGTTCTTCTTCTTATTGTAATTCTATAATAATAATAATAATAATAATAATAATAATAATAATAATAATAATAATGTTTTCAATTATCCATTATTATGTTGTTTTGAAATACTAATGATTAATATTTATTGTGATAATATTGCCTGAAGGATAGCTGGACTGTGTCAGTGTCTACCTGTGATTGGTAGCCCCACAGGGTCACGCCATTGGCTCCTGTAATGTCACATGGGGATGAGGGTGTTTCAGCTGGTTGCTATGTCAGGTTCGGTACACTCCTGTCATTGCCCTTGACCAGGGCACTGGGCTCAGAACTGGAGTTGGTCCCCAGGCGCTGTATGTGGCTGCCCACTGCTCCTAAATAGCTTTGATTGAGTTAAATACAGAGGACCTATTACCCCACAGGGTTCAATAAGTGCATCTTAACTTAACTTGCAGAGTTTCATCGGTCAGTCCAGTGGCTGCAAGTTCACCAAAGTCACACAAGGAGGGTCTCCCTTTGACCCATCCCTGCGTGGTACGCAGTGTTTGGCATCGCGTGCTTCAGAGGAGAACGCGTGCTCGTCCGTGTGAAGGATCGGAAGGTAGCGGGTTGGTGTTTGAGGAAAGGAACGAAGCTGTGCTGCTTCAGTGGCTCCTGCCTAAAACACACTGGAAATCAATAGCAAGTGGGGGAAAAAAAAAAACAAGGCCAAGAACCACTGAAACAATCCCAATATAACTTTTACAGCGACTGGGGGGGTGCTAGGTTGACATATCGATTGGGGACCCGGGTTTGAAACAAAGCTCGAAACCCTGGACACGCCTCAGGCCCTCGGCCTGCTGAGAGTACTTAGACCATTATGATGTTTTAAAAAAGTTGAGTTTTATACGGCCATCTTGGATCAGACAACTTACATCTGCCGAGCAAACAAACATTACGAGTAATCACGTTATATTTATCTCACAGAAGCTCTTATCGAGGTCGTCCTGTGAAACAAAATACACATATAAAAGTGCTGGAATAATTTGATAGGGGAAACAACACCGGAGGATAGCTGACAGTCTTTTTGGAATTGTAGGAATTACGTAAGCTAGCGAGGAACCGTTCGGGACCGGAGGTGCCTGGGAGAACGCCCGGGAGACGGGTGTCCCGGAGTAACCCCTCGGTTTTTTAAAAAGAACAGAGCCCTTCTGAGGGAGTGCGGTTTTTAAAAGCGGCGCTTCTCAAGATGGAGCCCGAGGCTGAAGCAGAGCCGTTACATCCATAGCGGGGAAGAACCCACTGTCCTTCGCTAATTATTAATACGACATATTATATATATATATATATATGCGCGACCATGCCGCCTGCCTCAAAACGGCTTGGCAGGGATGCCCGAGACTTCAACCGACTGGGAAATAAAAATAAAAAATAATGAAAAAAAGAACTCTTCAGTGGTTACAGTACGTCGTAAGCGGCTCTGATCCTCCGAGTGGTTTAATTAATATTTATAATGCCCGCAAAACCACACAGGCATAAAAATAGTATAGTACAGTGGGAGCTGCAGTCAGGTGACAGGCGTAGAGTGGCAGCCACTCGTTTGGAGGTCGGCCGAAAGTATAAAAAATAAAATAAAAATAAAAACGTCCCTCGATGCAGACAGAGTGTTTGCCTGTGATGGAATAAGAAGAACGCGAAAGCTGCTTTTCCACCGCATGGTACCGGCTCAACTCGACTCGACCCTACTTGACTTTTTTGGTTTTCCGTCGGGCAAAAGTTGTGGATAGTACCTGGTACCTGGTACTTTTTTTGGTATCACCTCCGTCGAGGTTCCAAGCGAGCTGAGGCGATACCAAAAGGTGACGTGAAAACACTGCAGACCGCTGATTGGTCAGAGCAACGCGTTTCATGCGGCGTCACTATGACGACCAGCTACATTGACAGGGGTAGGTCTATGTAGTACTATCTGCAGTGGAAAACGAAGTACCTGGTACCAAAAGCGAGTAGGGTCGAGTAGAGTTCAGCCGTTACCCTGCGGTGGAAAAGCGGCTTAAAACTCAAAAACCATATCAACAAACATGAGCTACGCTGTACGTAGAAGAATTCTGCTTCTCCAGGGCCCAAAACTGAAGCAAAAATGAACATGTTACCTGATTCTTGAAACGAGTGAAGTGACGAAGGAACTGAAGAAACTTAAAGCGTGTCCATCTCACACGAGCGTTAGTTCTAGTTTGCGATGGCTAACTTCCGTAAGTGATATCGTCGGACAGGTTCGCCCTCTCTCAGACGAACTCTGACCCTCACAGTGACGCTGGCCCTGGTCTTCATTGTTATGCTGCTTCTTCTACACTTAAGCATTCTCTCCATAAAATATGCATCGCCCCCTTCTTTGCTCTGGCAACCATATGTTAAAGTAAATATGCATGAGTCCCAAATGGAAATAACTCCATTTTGATAAACAGACAATCTGAACCGCAATCAAATGTGTTTGAATGTAAAAGGAAGTGTGTATGTGCCCCCCCCCCCCCCCCCCCACCCCACCACCCCCCACCTCGCCTCAGGCTCTTATTGCATTTAAAAGCACCCGTGGTTTAACATTTCCAAGCATACGCCCACGATACATTCCTGCATATGCCACACTGAAAGAAAACATGGGACTGCGATGCATTATTAAAATGGATTCCTCATACGGCTTTGACTGTCTTTGCCTATGGAAAAGAAGAAGAAGAAAAAAAGAAAAGAGTACATTCAAAAGCCCGTAATTTTATGTCCCAGGGAACCTTGGGTGTAAAGCCTCCTTTCCTGTGCTCTGTCGATACAGCAAACTCACCCCCAACCCCCCCCCCCCCCCGCCCCCCCCGCCCACTCCCCCAAACAGTTTGTCGACCAATGTCGCAGCTACAAGGCTTATTGATTTTTAGCCAAGACATGACCACTTTTATGGCTATTACAGATCAGTGTTTTCATAGTCATCAAGTTACTGACAACAAAAAATGTTACGTTTCTGCCCCACTAATCAATGTCACATCGACCTCCATGACCGACGTCGACCAGTCGTCCAACCGACGTCAAAAAGTTTGGCGGGAAACTCAGCCTTACTGCTGAGCAACCGTTCGAAAAAACGGCTTTACAGCTGCCGTGCGGGTCACTGAAGTGGACAAAATGCTACAAACCACGAAAGGCTGAATAATTTAAACCGCAGGTAAATTCCCCGAAACTGACACCGTAGAAGCCGTGCGAGACGCGAGCGGGTTCAGCTGCACCGAGCGGATGGAATATACGCGACAGGATCGGTCTCCGCTGCCTTCCTCTTTCGCTCTCAGCCGAGAAAACAAAAAAACAAAAACACGATTCAAATGTCAGAACAACTTATTTTACGTTTTAGTGAGCACAGATATAAAAGGAACGTTCGTGTGTAGCGATGGGAAAGTGGTGTTTCCGGAACCCTGTAATGAGTGAGGTTCTATTTCTCATTGCTCACCGGCTTGTATGAGCTCACTTCACTGGACGGAATGAGGTATGAGAGGATGGATCATAGGAGACATATGCATGCGAACTAAGAGTGTTTGTTCTCACAATGGGAATGCATTTCATTCCGATCCTCCAACACACAGACCCAAGTGCCAGCAAGGGCAGTCCTCTTCCAAAAGGCCAGGGGCAGCAACTTAAAAAATTTTTTTTTTTTTAATTCCCAGATTGCTATGAGGACCTCACTGGTCAGCTCCACATTTTCACAGACACTTCAGAGACCAAATTAAACTAAATAAATAAATAACAATATTTCCAAAGCACTATCAATTATTCAAAAACACACGGGATTCATTTGTTTTATTTAGAGGTAGCGGCCTATGAAAGGCTCTTAATAAATCATGCTGTTTTCTATCTGGAGGACGACTTAAAGTGCGGGAAGAAAAATGGAACCGCCGACACAAGTGCGGTGAGCTGATAGTGTCTGTGGGACGATTTGGTCACATGACACGGCGACGACTCGCGGCAGTAGTCTGACCTGCTGCGGGACACTTGGTCACATGACACGGTGACACGTGGCGGTCGTCGAACCCGCTGCGGGATGCTTGGTCACATGACGCGGTGACACGTGGTAGTCGTCTGAACTGCCGCCTGTGACAGCCGAGCTTCAGGTGACGAGGTGAGCCAAATAAATTACTCTGTGCAGAGAGACGGACCAGGCAACAGAAAAAGGCGAGACTTTTTTATTCTGCATAATGCAGCACGCACAGGATGTTCTCCTCAATGAGGGAGTTTGGGAACCTCTTGATTTCCCCCCCCCCCCCCCCCCCCCCCCCCCCAATCCCCCAATCCCCCCACAACCCCCCCATCCCCCCACCCCCCAAGATTAAAGCACCGCGTTTGTCATAAACTACAGTGTGCAATTCTGCAGACTGCCCCCGCCCCTGTGTTCCAATGTGCGATGAAAGACGTTGAATTGAATGTAATGATACCTGGTAGCTTGCGGTTGGTCGTCCTATTACCCTACTCTGTACAATAAAGCGCATTTGTCTGGGTTATCTTTTTCTCCCTGGGACTACACACTGATCTTTTAAATGGCTTTTTTATTTCCCAACTGGTTCGACAGTTTTTTTTTTTTTTTTTTTTTTGCTACCTCACACCATTCAAAGAACATCTGAACAAAGTGAATGTATTTATCAAAGTAGAATAGTTCAGTAGTTTCAACCGATTTGCGTATGAATGGCTCTAAATGAGTATCACTCCTGTACAATGGACTTGACAGGGACATGGGGCTGCAATATCCCCCCCAAGACAGTGAAAAGCCTTGATGATGTGCTCTCCATCACGGAGGATACTGCATCTGCAAAACGGTCCTGCAGGTCCCTTCCTCAACAATGTAAGACGACTCTGTTTCACAAAATCAACTCTTCCCACAACCTGATTCTGGCTCTCGTACACCATACTGTCAACAGGCCTGTATTTCCCAGGGGTTTTTCGTGGTATTACGGCTCTTCTCTCCACAGTCAGCCAATTCCAAATCTCTCCCGCGTTTTATTTAAACCAAAAGCTGTCTAGTTAGCAGAGGGACCCACATCAAACAGAGAGACTGCATACATGTGCTGTACATAGTTCAACACACAGGTGTAAATATTGGGAAATGCAATGTTTAGAGCAAATGAAAAGAGAGAGAGAGAGGAAAAACAAGTCTGTGTGACTACACCAAGGGATCGATGACAGAATTGCGGCTAGACAAAGAAAGCTTACATTTAATTGTGGCAGGTTCCTATTTGTTCTGTTATAAATCCAGGGGGGAAAATATAGCAGCAGTGCAATATGTTTCTTCACCCATCTACTACCTCATAGACGGGCAACTCCAGTCCCTGGAGGGCTGGTGTGTATGCAGGTTTAACTCCAGTCCCTGGAGGGCTGGTGTGTCTGCAGGTTTAACTCCAGTCCTGGAGAGCTGGTGTGTATGGAGGTTTTACTCCAGTCCTGGAGAGCTGGTGTGTATGCAGGTTTAACTCCAATCCCTGGAGGGCTGGTGTGTCTGCAGGTTTAACTCCAGTCCTGTGTATGTGTCTGCAGGTTTAACTCCAGTCCCTGGAGGGCTGGTGAGCAGGTTAACTCCAGTCCTGGAGGGGTGGTGTGTATGCAGGTTTAACTCCAGTCCCTGGAGGGCTGGTGTCTATGCAGGTTTAACTCCAGTCCCTGGAGGGCTGGTGTGTCTGCAGGTTTAACTCCAGTCCTGGAGGGTCACAGTGTCTGCAGGTTTAACTCAAGTCCTGGAGGGTCACAGTGTCTGCAGGTTTAACTCCAGTCCTGGAGGGTTACAGTGTCTGCAGGTTTAACTCCAGTCCTGGAGGGTTTACAGTGTCTGCTAGTTTAACTCTAGTTCTGGGGGTCCAGTGTGCATACCGGTTTAACTCCAATCCTGGGGGGTTGGTGCTGGTTTTTGCTGCCGCCAGTTATCCTGGTTCAATCAGATAGTTAATCATTAAAACAGCAACACCAGTTCACTCATAGATTAATACACTATAATAATAAGCGTATCATAATAATACGCTATAACACAGGCTTGAGGACAATAATCAGCCATTCATATCATGGAATTTCGTGTCAGATCATGTAGCATTAATGATTGGGCTAATTAAATAATTAACAGCAGAAGTAGAGGTCTGAAATCCAGAAACACATTTAACCTTCCTGGCCCATCCCTGAGCTGCCTAAAACTTACCAGGGTGTCGTAGGAAAAAAAAAATCCACTCTGAATTTCGGGTTGGTACTTGAAAAAGCGATGTGTTGTTTATTCACGTGGTGTGGTGTGTGATTCTCTCACTAACAAAGGTTTTCTGTCTCCCTTCATGGTTCAAGAATAGGTCTCACATATCTTTTTTTTGCAAGCTAGAATTTTCCATGACTGTATACAGGATATAACACATATAAAATATCTTTATTTTTCAACATTGGGATACAATTGCACTCATCCTGCGGCCAATTAAGCTTATCATCTCAGCAAGCTGCGAGCTGCTTATTCAAGGTCAGCATGTTTTCTCTATCTGTGTCTGTCCCTTGCACAGCACAGCTTATGTTCATAGCTGGTAGCATGACAGATTTGCCAGAACATCAACGCTATTTTGGAAAAAAATGCAATGAGGTCGTTCAACCTATCTAGCTTGATCATTCTGTGAACTGTTAGCACATCTATTGTCAAACCTGATCTTGAAGACTCAGTAGGAGTCTGCCTCAAGCACTAATCTCAGGAAGCTTTCCATGAATTAGTAACTCTTGTACGAGATCACATACGTTGCTTTTTATTATTATTTTTACATATTACTTCAAGGTCTACCTAGTCTCCAGTTTCCCTTTTGCCTTGAAAGATAACATTGTATAACATTGTAGGAGGCTGACATTTGACATCACGCAGCCTGGTTAGCTAACTGACAGCTGCTCTCTCAGGCGAAATATCTTGACATGAAACTCGCCTCTCACTTATTCACCACAGAAAATTACCCACCGAAGAGGAGACTGTCTGACACTCTCCACTGTGTGTCAGCTCACAAATCTGTCAGAAAACCAAACCCTACTGTAACTCAGCATAAGATTGAGAGGTACGATGGTGTAGCTATAATATCATTGATAGAAGAATAGAAGAATCCACTATAAAATTTTAGGTATAAAACCTGCCACAACAATGATATCTCCAATGCCAAACAAGTAAATTCACCCAAAATATTCTCAGGCAAACAAGAGTGGTTTTCACCTATAACTGGTTACAACTCCTTGCATAATTACACTCACCCAAACAAAGGAACTGTTCGGTGTTTCAGGACTGCATTGCCACCCAAAAGAGGTGTAACTGTTGAAAAGGCAATAAAACCGCAATATTTTCAGACAGATTTAGACAAACAGTCAAGGGGAAACGAAAAGGTCTAGTTGGAAGGGAGCTTAACTCCGTTACCCTGGGCGACGGCACACGCCAGTTCAATTATCACTTCCACGTCCCAAAAACCGATAAATGTGTCAGGTTCTCATCCAAATGCTCTCACGCATTTATTTTAATCGAGCTCAGTCAGAAGCCGACAGACTTGACAAAAACCCACCGCGGTAACACGCGTGTGACCCCTCGATTTTATCCGCCACGGTGAGAACCGTGCATTTTGGGGAGCCCTCGTGGGGGGTTCGAGCTCAGCTGAACGGAGGCTGGGTTGCCGCAGAGGTTTTGTCTCCGGGCGTGGCCGCCGTAAGATGGCGTTGCCGATGGCGGATTTGGGCTCGGCCCGAATGCCCATATAAACAGTTTTTTTTTTTCTGAACAGCGGCAATAAAGCCAGCAGGAGACCCCAACCCCCGCCGATCGAAGCACCTGGCTGTTCGGAGACGTGAGCCGAATTGCAATGTGCGTTAAAATGGGCGGAAATCTGAACGTATCGGGAAAACAAAACCGGCAGACCGCACGGAATCGCTGAACTCCGCGGGAGTCGAACGCCCGGCGTTTCCACGCCGGGACGCGGCCCGTCGATGCGCGGATCAATCGGCCACCGCGTCTTGCGGTTCGAGGACAGAGCTCGTAAGGCACGGTAGCCAATCACGGGAAAGCTTTGCCAGTTTTTTTATGAGGCCCGTGGATTTTTTCCTTTGCAGACCGGAAAGGGGTCTGCCATTGTGCCCGAAAATGGTTGATGCTCTTTTGTCATTCTTAAGATGTAGTAACATGTCACTGTTTGACAAGCGATGCTCATAGAACCGCAAACAAATAGCGAACTGATGGAAGCCAGAAGTGCCGTTTTGGGTAAAGGGCAGGTGATGAATTCGGGGCATGGCTTCACTAGTAAATAGCATCTGTTTACTTTGATTATTTTCTGCAAGACCAGCACTGCAGTATCCCCATGTTATCCTGACAACTTGCCCTACTTTAACAGGAAAGCAAACACTTGTGTATGGACACTCAAACACACACACACCTACACACACAAAACATCTATATGTATACACACCGACAGTTTTCCCATTTCTCAAAACAAGCAAACAAACAAACAAAAACCCCTGAATGCTTGAACTGATTTGTTTTCAAGGACAAAGGTGCGTGCTTGCGTGACCCAACTCCGGGCCGGTGATGCTAACTCACTCGCACTGTACAAAAGACTCGCCTGCCCACGATGGAGAAATGCTTAATAAACATCCCCGCCACGTAAAGCGATTTCCACTTTTATTATCAGCCGGCCAGAAATATTATTGGATCCGGGCAGTGCGTATTATACAGGAACACAACTGTGCTGCGATGTGTGATCACTTTAAGCTCCGCTCCGCTGAACACGCCACGTCTTCATTGATTATCAGATTTTGGTTTTATTTTTTTGCTCATCAGAATGCAACATATTTTTCTGTATGCTAAATAATGGACTTGCGATTGCAATCAGCAGCCCAGTCAGATTTCTCAGGGTGTCTGTGGTGATTCTGATTCCAGTATGAAGGATGAAGTGTGTGTGTGTGCGTGCGGGCACGTGTGTGTAGGTGTGTGTGGGTGTGTGTGTGTGTGAGGCTGCCAGGTTAGACTTAACAGTTGCAAAGTCATCTTTGTGGCCCAGCATATAAAATATACAAAATAGGCCAAGCACAGAGAGATTATGAATTTCCATTAGCTGAGAAAGAGAGAGAGCGAGCAAGTGAGCGATAGAGAGGGAGAGAGAGAGAGATAAAACGAGAGGGAGAGAGTGAGAGAGAGAGCGAGAGAGTGAGACAAAGAGCGAGTGTGAGAGAGAGCGAGAGAGAGAAAACAGACAGAAAGAGAGAGTGAGAGAGAGCATGAGAGAGAAAGAGAAAGAGAGAGAGAGAGAGCACGAGAGAGAAAGAGAAAGAGTGAGATAGAGAGAGAGAGAGAGTGAGAGAGAGATGAACTGAACTCACGGGCAGCTTCTTAAAATCCAGCGCGTGTGCAGGAGCTAATTAAAACGAATGCTGTTCATTTAAAACCAATTAAAAAGAAGACGTGGGCATAATTATGGAGGTTCATATGGCGCATAGGATGTCCCTGGGTTACGGCGTCAATCTGGGCAACATAAGGTAGAGCGATCGGAAACGACGCAAAGCTCATCCCGGGAGTTCGTCTGCTCACTGCGAGAAAGTCTTGGATTAAACAATTTAATTAAATGGAAGGACAAGTTGTCCAAGACGCAATTAAGTCTTTGAGGCACAGGGTATTACAGTCAATACTGTTTAGCGAATCATTTCAAAGACAAAGAGAAAGGTAATTCAGCTTGAACTTTTACAGGTTTCCTTTTTTTTTTTTTTTTTTTTTTTAAGATAATTTGTTTGTCATTCAGAGAAGATGGCGGAAGTGTAGCTGAAAATTACAATTGATGTTTCGTGTGGATAAACAACAGAAGCATACCATGATGCCCTTTGACCTTTCCGACCTAGAATTCCGTATTGCAGGGACACTCAAAACAGGGACCCCTCAGGGGCCACCAGGTGATTTATCTCAAGCCAATCAGAGACTTTGTTGGACTATGGACGGTCAGGCAGACGAGAAAACCAGCAGTACTACTGACCTTGAGGGCCAGATTTGAATATTTCTGCTGTGTTGTACACTAAAAGAAAGCGGTCCATTGTATCCGTTGGACAGTTCAAAATTTGAAAATTCAAACCAACTGAAAACAGGAAGTGAAACAAAAGAAATAGCGGGCGGAGCCAAAATGGCCTCCTCTGCGCGTGCCTCTGCGCCGCAGCCCCCCCGTTTGCAGTCCTGTTCTGGGAATCAGCAGGCAGGGCATGCTGGGACTGCAGGGGGAAAGATGAGGGCACATTTCACACCAGCTCTTTCCAGATGGATTAGCCCTCCCCAGGCCAGCGGATAAAACTCAGTCACCAAGAGCAGCGCTGGAGGATTTACTCGCTTCGGGCCTCCTCGTTGCGGACGTGACTGGCCTGCGCGATCAGTTCCGCCGGCCTCCTGTCTCCCTCCACGAGCGTCGTTCCAGTCACACGCACAGTTAAGGGTCAAATTAATAATGAATTGAAGCCACGTGTTTAGCAGTTACTGCGTGTTACCAACACATGCAGAAGGACTTAAAAATGGAAACACTAAAAAAAAAAGGATCCGCTTAATATACTATATGGACAAAAGCATGTGGACACCTGACATTCAACATTTCATCCAAAATTATGGGCATTAATATGGTCCCTTTTCTGCTATAACAGCCTCCTCCCGGGGGCACATTATCATGCTGAAACAGAAAAGGGCCTTCCCCAAACTGTTTGGGAAGCACAAAGCACAGAATCATCTAGAATGCGATTGTATGCTGTAGCGTTGATGCTGATTTTTGATTTGAGCATTAAGATCTGCCTCCACTGGAATTAAGGGGCCTAGCCCAAACAATGAAAAACAGCCCCAGACCGAGGGGTGTCCAGATACTTTTGGTCATACGGTGTATGTTTTATCTCTAACGCTGATTTTAATCAAATATTTTCCTCAGAGTTGAGGGCAGAACGTCCTGCTTGGCACAGTAAATTCCCCCCCGTGGTTGCGGCACCACCAGCTGGGGGGTGCAGACCGCGCCCCGTTTTTTTCCCACACAGAGGACTTCCTAATCAGGCGACCGTCTCGTGTCCCCCCTCGCCAGCAGATAGCGCGGAGTAAATCACGCTAATTACGGAAAATATAATCTTCCGTTTTTCTTAACCGTCCCCGAGTTTATCTGCCAGCGCGCGGCGCGCACCTTAATTAAACCGTGAAGCTCGGTGATTTCTGAACGCGGCGAGCGACGTTATCGAGCTCCCCCGTCTCTCTCTCTCTCTCTCCCCTTTTTTTTTTTTTTTTGCATCCCAATCATTTCCGCTCCGGAATAAATAAGTCCTCAGGCGGCGCAGGTTCGACCCCGCGTAGGATCGGGGGGGGGGGGGGGGGGGGGGGGGGGGGGGGGGGGGGGGGGGGGGGGGGGGGGGGGAGGTAAAGCAAATTGGAAAGGTACGTGAGCGCAGGTCGAAGACCGAAATTTAGCGTTTAAAATGTTCTAATTAGAATTCACCCCAGCGACAAGATTAGAACTGCGTGCTTACAACTGCATCGTGGCAGTGTGGCGTTAAAAACTGATTTGTTATATTTCGAGCTTCTGTGAAGGCCTTTTTATTTACTTAAAATCTTGGCTGGGAGTGGAATTAAATGGAAGATCTCTCTGAAATGTTTAAATGTTTTTCTGGCAAATGAAGAAAGGCACCAACTACACAATGTAATTTATAATAAATCTTAATCCCTTTTTTGATGCAAAAAGATAGACCCACATTTAGTCCCACTGCCATGAGAACCACAACAGCAATCACTTGGGGGTCTTCATTATTTTCTTTCCCAACTTGCTGTCATGTTCATGAAAGCTGTCTTACACATTCAGAGCTGTCTACTGGCATAAATGGTCTATGCGACCATTTTAGGCCACAATGCCAGATGCCTGAATGCAGAATTCAGTTTTTTATTTTTATTTTTGAAGGACGTTTTAATTGCACAGTATTCACAGGGTGTGAATAGATTTTTCGATGCTATTGTTCTTGCACCAGTTCCTGGGTCTCGCGATTGGTGACAAATCTCCCCCCCCCCCCCCATGGTCAATAACTGCTTTCACAGCACCCCCCCACCCCCCCACATCCCCCCACCCCATCTGCCCGGTCCACAACTGCTTCCACCACCGTTGAGTGTAAGTTTGCATGTTGAATAGGCATTATTATGTAACGCATATTTTACCATCATATAATTATGACTCACTTTTTCCAGCAGGCTTCCAATTTGAGGAAGGAATTAGAGTGCTGAAATTTCATTGGCACCATGCCAAGATATCATGTGATGTGTGTGTGTGTGTGTGTGTGGGGGGGGGGGGGGGGGGGTGGGGGTGGAGAGAGAGAGAGAGAGATAGAGTCAGACAGAGTTTTCTTCAGGAAAGCCAAGACACAGAGGATGATTTATCATGTAAATAACAATCAAGTTGTATCTGGCAGATCATATATAATGACACTGAGGCTTTTGATGCGAAAAAGCCATTATGGTCTTAATATGAATGATTTTTACCCCCATGATATTGTCTGCATTGGCTATACTCCCCCATTGGAACCTCTTTACTTTGATCCCTAGACTCCCTGTACCCCATAGGATATATCAGGATATGGGGTCAAAGGTCAGTGGAATGTCTCCTGTAACAATGGCAACGTCTTCATTTCTGTACTACATACTGGTTTTGTGAGTCGGGCGCTTGTGTTATCAGACAGACAGAAGGATAAATGAAAATATATGGATAGATTGTGAAGACCAGATACTGCCCGCCACAGCAGTCAAATTCAGGGGTGTTATTATTATTATTATTATTATTTTATTTTTTATTTTGCTACAAGTCAGCAGTTTCATGTGTAAATTCAGCCACATATTTTGTTGTTTTTTTATTTTATTTTTTACCTCAGTGCATGCATGAGCTCCCATCCGTTGTTAGAAAAATGACCCTTTTGTTAACCCTTTTCAGCTTTGGTGAGCATATGCGCTGATCAGCCTGGATGAGCGTTAGCGGGAGTGATCCAACTCTAGTTGTTCTCTGAAAAGTGAAAAGTGCAGGATCTTAATTGCTCACTGGCTAATGGGGACTCTTTGTTCCACAACTATAATTACCAGGGAGAACTATGCTTTGTGGGGGCAGTACAGGTACATTTTGTGAAGTCACACAGGTTGTTAAAACAAAGACTGGCAAATGCATATTTACTTTTTTTAAACGTTTTTTGACATTTAACAAAGAAAGAAAAAAACCTAATTACAGCTTGCGTTTGTTTCATACAACTAAATGCTTTGTACATGAGGTAAAGAAAAAGAAATATATTTATTATGACATTGTGTTACATACTTTCTAACAGCGAGAGCAAAACAAATACCTTTTATCAAGAACAGGTTTGTATTAAGAAGGGTGTTCTCCATTTATGATAAATCTGTTGTACTCTTACCTGAGTCCCATCTATCCATCCATTATCTAATCCACTTAGTCCTGGTCAGGGTTGTGGTGGGGCTGAAGCCTATCCCAGCATGCATTGGGAGAGAGGCAGCAATACACCCTGGACAGTTTGCCAGTCCATTTCAGGGCTTAATGAGTGAAATCACATTTTTGATTGCCGCCATTTTGTTCAGCTGGAAAAATTTCTTGAATCGGCACGTTGTGTCTTACCGTTGTTCTAGAATAGCTCAGTCTTCAATGATTACGCGTTATGGACTGTTATGGATGAGCTATAATGGGAGTAGCATGTTGGAGTTGAGTGCATTTAATACAATACTGTAACACAACGTCAGATAATGGATTATCTCGCTTGTCGTGATCAAGATGACTTGTGGGTAAAATAATTTGTATAAAGGCATGGTGTTCCCCAACGCCTGTCAATGTCACATGGTAGGTCACCTGCCCTTGCTTCCCCAGGGGGAAAAAAAAACACATTCAAATTGACACAATGACAAGCTACCGCCAAAAGAGACAAGACAACGAGCAATGCCTTTTTATAATCATGCATTAAAATGGCGCACGGGAAAAGAAGAGTGGCGTGCTGATAAACTTCCAAACTTCTGGCTTTCAATGATGTTAATGAGGACTAGGCTGAGCGAGCTACCGGTAGCACTGCAGCCAACTTTTCTGACGTTACCTTCAAGAGCAAGTAGCCTTGCCACAGGCAGCCTTTACAATAATATTCTCCTTACTGCCTTTCTAAAGTAGGCAAATGATAAATGCTCTGACAGACACGTCCATAGTTGTAATCTAAGTACGATTCTCTCTCTCTCTCTCTCTCTCTCTCTCTCTCTCTCTCTCTCTCTATCTGTGTGTGTATGTGTGTGTGTGTGTGTGTGTGTGTGTGTGTGTGTGTGTGTGTGTGTGTGTGTGTGTGTGTGTGTGTGTGTGTGTGTTCTGGTGATACTCATAGAGAAAAACCTGATAAACCTAAGATACCTATGGCGGTATTACGCCATGTTTTGGAGGATGCATGTTGAAGCTCCACCTTAGTCATGATTGTTACCCGGAAACCTGAAAAAAAGTGTTAGCTTTAGAATTGTTGCCACTGACCTACCAGTGGCAAAAATGAAATCAGTGATTGTGGTTGATTATTATTTCCTTGGTTTAGCTTAGTGAATATAAAATGTAGCGTGATGCTGTATGTTTTCAGCACGCGCGTTGTTTGTATCTGAAACAGAGGCTCTTTTGTCATTTATCAGCAGGTGACATCATAAACAGAGGAACTCAACGAGCCGTGGATCTGAAGGCTGCGGTTAATGGGAACTCTGATGGTTTTGGAACAGTCTTTAACAATTACCTTTCCAGGTGAGCGGTTGACCCCTTCTGTAACGTGCTAATGAACAGGGGGGAGGAGAAACGATTTCCTTTTGCTCTGGACTCACACCACTTGTACGATGTCCAAAAAAAAAAAAAAAAACCTGTTATCATCACGGAGTCATTAACAAATACTGTGAGAGCTTGTTACTTTCTCTCAGATAGTTTTAATTGTTCTACGTAATCTTTTCAGATGGAATCATAAATATTGTAGTCATTAATGTGCTGCTTGTGCATAGGCTTGGTTACTATAACTCTTTTTTGCTGGGCTTCCTAATTATACTCTTCACACTGGTCAGGGAAAATTCAGGCTGTTAGGTACTGTATGTTTCTAAGAGCCTACGCATTCTGATTCCTTCTGGTTCCTTGAATGTGATTGGTTCTGACCCCTGGCCTCGTTGGCTTCCTTCACTATGTACTGTATACACACCACTGTTGTGGTGACCAGTTTGCTTTTTTTCCCCCATCCTCAATCTGTGTGGCTCTCCTCTTGTCTCGTGAAATTTGTCTCCAAAACTTTGCTTCCATATGTTCAACTCTCCCATCCCTTGACTGCTGTTCTTTCACGCCCCCTGTTGTGGTACAAAGAACTTGCGAACAGACGGGCTGTCCTTTTATTGATTTACAAGAACACACCTCTTTTTTTTAGACAAGAAAAAGAAAGAAAAAAAAAAGACAGCTTTCCCTTTGCTTTATCAACTGATGGCTCTGCTGTTCAAGCCTCATTGAATGCCTTCATTGGAGTTGACTCCTGGATCACTTTTAATAACTCATGTGAATTTTAGCTCTAATAATCCATGAAGCCCCAAGGATTTTGCGTTCCGAGTTTATTTTTAATCAGAACTGTTCAAAGCCGCTTCCTCCCTTTCTTATCCGATCAAATGATAAAAAGTTCCAGATTTGTTTTTTTTTGCTCCAATATTGCACTCTTTTAAGGATGTGTTTTTTGTGATTGTTCTCATATTTTATGGCGCACGAGTCTCTTTGTTTTATGATTGCCTGCTGCTGCTGCTTCCCACCGGCGTCACCATTATAACGACCGTGTGTTTCCAAGACCTTCAAAATTATTCTTTACTTTTTATTCCACCAAGCGAAATCACAGCCATGAATCTGTCACATCAATGCAGTGCTGTCCATCAATTAACGAGCCTACAGAAATGATACCCCTTTCACACAGAAGAAAAAAAGGAGTTTTCGAGACGGCTTCGATACCGCACTTACGTCTGCGTGAACACGTTGCGACGACTTTTAAAATACCGCATCGAAAACGCCTCTCCCGGTGGCGCCTTGACTACCGCATTTCTCCTGTGGGAACGGAAAGCAGCATCGACGACTGCTTTCTGGGCAACGTTCGAATTACGTTACAGATCTGCGTTCACGCGCACCTGTCTCTCAACCGAAAAAATGGCACACAGAGGAAACACCTGGACCCACTGAGAACGCGAAAACGAATAACATAAAAAATGCGACCACTTGCACTTCAAAATGTAACATGTTTGTTTGTCTGATTGTTTTGCCGGAAATTACAAAAAGATTGCAAACGAAAATAAATAACAAGTAACGTTATAGGTTTGGGCCTACATCAAGTGCGTTACTGTGGTAACGGAACGTAAACAATTCATTCACGAGAGTTGCGTTCTACTGTGTGTGAAAGGTAAAGACGGCTCGAATACCAAATTAAAAATTCTGTGGGAAAGGGAACTTGTTACTGCATCAGAGGCGGCTCAGGTGCGGTATTAGCTGTGTGAAAGGGGCTTGAGTGAGTCTCTATATGTGCTCTATAACACATGAGTGAGTCTCTATATGTGCTCTATAACACATGAGTGAGTCTCTATATGTGCTCAATGACACATGAGTGAGTCTCTATATGTGCTCTGTAACACATGAGTGAGTCTCTGTATGTGCTCTCTAACACATGAGTGAGTCTCTATATGTGCTCTGTAACACATGAGTGAGTCTCTATATGTGCTCTGTAACACATGAGTGAGTCTCTATATGTGCTCTATAACACATGAGTGAGTCTCTATATGTGCTCAATAACACATGAGTGAGTCTCTATATGTGCTCTGTAACACATGCGTGAAGCTCTGCATGTCCTCTATAACACGTGAGTGAAGTTCTATAAATCCTCTATAACACATGAGTAAGTCTATATGTCCTTTATAGCGCATGTAGTCGGACACCGCTTACGTTGACCCTGTAGGCTACGGCCTGCTCAGCGCGGCCAGTGCTGCAGAGCACTGAACTCGCGGTGGGCCGGAGTTTAACCAGAGCCACCGTCAGAAAGGTTTTGACTCCAGGCCACGGGGTGTCATCACCGCACGGAGAAGCTGCACTTTTGGCTCGGCGTGGCGTCTGCGGTCCCCCTGACACGTCCCGCCGTGCGACTCAGTCGCCATTGTGCTGGTGCGTGGAAAAAAAAAACGTCCCGTGCTATTTTTCTGACTTTCTGACTGAGAACTGAAACCGATTTTAAGCAAAGGAACGCAGCCGCTTCACTGGGTCTGTTTTAATGGGTTTCCTTTTCAGGTACTGCGGGTAGCTGCAGGAGGCTTTCTGTCGTAATGAATACCCTGGAGCGCGGTGCGCAGTTCTCAGTGCAATGTGTTTAAATGTACAGTACTATAGGTTTAATATAAACTTGTAGTATTATTGTAAATGTATTGTCCCCTTCATGACTCTATGAAGGGAACACACACACATGCACACACGCACGCGTGCACACACACACACAAAATTTCAAGGCTTAACATTTTTGGGAAACCCTTAATAATGGGATTAGAATATCTGGAATTTAATTAAACCTTGTTTTAGGCCAAAGATGTATGTCTTCTGACATCAGACTCAAAAACATATAAACCTACCAACTGTAGTGGAAAAAACTAATGGTCTCTAACTATAAGTTCAAAAAGTTTCAGCATTTTATTCTGGGTTTTAATTTTGAGGCC
Source organism: Anguilla japonica (assembly GCA_025169545.1). Lineage (NCBI taxonomy): Eukaryota > Metazoa > Chordata > Actinopteri > Anguilliformes > Anguillidae > Anguilla > Anguilla japonica. The sequence goes on from CM045891.1 coordinate 3,831,782, forward strand.
GAACCTTTTGGACAGGACGGATTCCCACAGGCCTCGCGGGTGTGACACGTGTCATATCAGAACACGAGCCAGTTCAATCATACCGCCGTGCGTCGCGTTGCAGTGTACTGTAGATCCGTCAGCCTGGTCAGCAAAATGCCCCAGGGGATCATGGGAACTCCACCTGCACGGTTATTTGACGCGATGGGCGGCAGTGCTGGCGCATGTCTGCCTGCCATGTGTGATTTGTCTGTACACAAGCGCCAGTCAGGGTGACTGCTGTAGCAGATGCCCGCTGCACTAGCTGATTTATTGTCCCAGTACTACGCAATTAAGAGCAGCCTGTCATTCTTCTGCTCCTTTGAAATTCCAGCTTAGAGCTGAGCGGCAGTGTAGTATAATGGGTAAGAAGCTGGCCTTGTAACGTAAAAGATCACAGGTTCGATTCCCGGGTAGGACGCTGCCGTTGTACCTTTGAGCAAGGTACTTAAACAGCATTGCTCCAGTACATATCCAGCTGCATAAATGGATGCAATATAAATGCTACGTAATAGCTGTGTAAGTCTCTCTGGATGAGAGTATCTGTTAAATGCCCTGTAATGTAATGTAATGCTTACATTCTATGTGGTCAAGATCCAAGTTGAGACTTTCTGAAAACCACAGAACTAGCATTAGTTTCATTGGTTACGAATATGACACTTATTAATATTAATATTACACATATTACATTTAATCAGGCCTTAAAATGGCCGGGGGAGTTGTGCAAGAGAACAATTAGAGGTGAGTGAATCTATTGGCAGGGGATATAGGGATGATGACAGGCCCACAGTACTACAGTGGTACTCTGTAGCACAACCAACAGTGTACAGGTTGTCTCCAGGAACACGGTGTACTCCACTCACACTAAGGTGGAGAGCCAGGTGGTGTAAAAACAGGTCTCTTCTCTTGGCCTGAGATCAGCTCAACAGCTGCTTTACCAGGCAGATTTTTAAAATTTTCTGAGCCAAAGTGAAGCAATCTGTCCACCGACGAAGCCAAAAGCCCACGACGGTACATATCGAAAATAAAAAACAAATACTCACAACATGTTCATTCTGGGAAAATATACAACAGAATGGAGCCAGGATTGCCAACTTGGTCCTTAAAATAAATGAGTCACAAAGGAAACACAAATATGGCCATTCAACTCATGGAAATGAGTCCATCATGTTACTACAACCCCGACTGTGTTTTTTCTATCGAGTAAAAGGGGGGAAAAATGCAAAGCGGCAGTTTGCTTTCAATCCCACAAATCCAAGCAGAATCAAGGACAATTTGATTGAAAGAGCTAAAGCTGTCAACACTGATGTCTACCTATGTAATGACACAATGAAGAAAAAAAAAAAAAAATGTTACAGTAAATTGCCTAGTTAACTACACTCTCAGAAAAAAAAAGGTACCATTCAGTACCTAGAAAGGTACAATCGCTTGTCACTAGTACCTTTAGGGGTACAGTTTTGTACTTGTACAGAATTTGTACCCTACCCTGTGTACCTTTATTTCTGAGAGTGTAGCCTGCTTGACATACATTAACCAAACCCCACCATCTTAGCAATGGCTTTCCATTTCAAGGTGGCTAGCTTGTACTGTAAGTTCTCGTCAGTGTACAGGGGGGTGTTCGACGGACAGTTTAATGTGAGTCACCCCCCCCCCCCCCCCACTTTTTAAAACCCAGGGGAAATATACAGTTCACTGTGGCCAACAATGTTAAATTTCATTTGAATTTGCTTGCTGGTTGCTGCAAGCATTTCACTGCTGTGACAATTGAATAAATATTTAATTAACACTGATCTTAAGGCTTAGCATATTGTCATTTCTGCTTGGTGGAAACCCCCCCCCCCCATCACTATTTGCCTCTTTTCTAGGAAAATAAATCCCCCCCCCCCCAAAAAAAAAAAAAAAACAACAACAAAACCAAGCAATGAAATGCGAAAACAAGCACTTAAAGGCAGTCCCTTTCACGGACATTTGGGCGAACACATCAAACACCCCGAACAGGAAGGAGCTTGAGAGCGAAAACACACGGCGGCTGTCTTTCAGGAGCTGAGCCATCTGTGCCGTTATATAAGACCTGACAAAGGCGATCGCGGACACCTGGGTTGACTGTGAGTCAGCTCCAGGTGCGGGTGCTCACGGATCAGGGTGTCTCTGCTCAGAGATCTAAAGGCCTCTCGGGTTTGTGCACTACAGGTGAGAGATGGGTGCTGTCCGCAGTGCAGGAAGGGCTGGTCACCTATAGGGGGCAGCACCTTACACAGCAGCACAAGGCTATAATGTTGAACAAAAGAAAAAAAAAAAAAACTTTATTTTTACAGCTTCACATACGTTAGATTAAAACCACCTTGTATTTTTCGATTTCACTGATTTTGGAAGGACATTTAATGGAACGGTCCTTGCTAGGATACTCGGCAATTTCGTTTTTTTGCTGGCATGCAATTATCCTGAGCTGAGTCTGTTTGGTGCGGCGGGGTAATAGGCATTTCGGCTTGCTGGGTGTGCCGAGACATGCGTCTTCACGGTGAGGCGCTTTTATTCAAAGTCTGTGACGGAAACTCAAAACAATTACCTTCAGAAAGTTTGCTTGTGTCAGGTCTCTTTTCCCGCACCCAAATACCGGTTCTCCTTTCCTTTGCACGTCAAATCAAATTCTGTTGTTGACAAAGTGAAGGTAATCCTTTGATTTAGTCAAGATGGACTCACACACACACACACACACACGCACACACATGCACGCATGCACACACACACACACACACACACACACATGACTGGATTAAAGCGATGAGCTATGCTGTTTTCACCGATAAGAGATGTAATATCTGTTTTCAGTGATAAGGGTAACTGTAATATCCATGGCCAGCCTCCTGTGCTGCCAACTCCTGATTGGTGCTGGATGGGTTTTGGCCAAGGCTGATTCGTCCAGCAGCCAGGGGGGTGGGGGTGGAGCGGTTGGGTGGTGGGCAGATGGGTGGTGGGTGAGGGTGGAGCGGTTGGGTGGTGGGCAGGGGTAGGGGGGTGGGGGTGGAGCAGTTGGATGGTGGGTGGGGGTAGGAGGTGGAGGTGGAGCAGGTGGGTGGTGGACGGGGGTAGGAGGTGGAGGTGGAGCAGGTGGGTGGTGGGTAGGGGTAGGGGAGTGGGGGTGGAGCGGTTGGGTGGTGGGCAGGGGTAGGAGGTGGAGGTGGAGCAGGTGGGTGGTGGGCAGGGGGTGGAGGGTGGGGGTAGAGCAGGTGGGTGGTGGTGAGGGGGGGCCATGTGTGGGGGTGGAGCGGTTGGGTGGTGGGCAGGGGTAGGAGGTGGAGGTGGAGCAGGTGGGTGGGTGGGACGGGGGTAGGAGGTGGAGGTGGAGCAGGTGGGTGGTGGGTAGGGGTAGGGGAGTGGGGGTGGAGCGGTTGGGTGGTGGGCAGGGGTAGGAGGTGGAGGTGGAGCAGGTGGGTGGTGGGCAGGGGGTGGAGGGTGGGGGTAGAGCAGGTGGGTGATGGTGAGGGGCCGTGTGTGGGGGTGGAGCGGTTGGGTGGTGGGCAGGGGTAGGAGGTGGAGGTGGAGCAGGTGGGTGGTGGGCAGGGGGTGGAGGGTGGGGGTAGAGCAGGTGGGTGGTGGTGAGGGGCCGTGTGTGGGGGTAGAGCTGGTGGGTGGTGGGTAGGGGTGGGGGCAGAGCAGGTAGGTGATGGGTAGGAGGTGGAGGTGGAGCAGGTGGGTGGTAGGCAGGGGGTGGAGGGTGGGGGTATAGCAGTTGGGTGGTGGGTGGGGGGTGGGGGTAGAGCAGGTGGGTGGTGGGCAGGGGCGGTGTGTGGGGGTAGAGCAGGTGGGTGGCGGGTGGTGGGCGCAGGCAGGTGGGTAGGGGGGTGAAGCAGGCATCTGCCTTCACTGCAGGTACTTCATCGCGCTCACCGGGGAAACTCAAAAATGGCGCATCCACCGTGTCACATCCAATCCCTCTGAAGCCTGACGACGCGCTGCCACTTAGTCCCGCCGCTGCTTCCGCGCATCACAGAGTCACACGCCTCCCGTTCCCCCCGCCGCGCGACGACATAAACGCATCTCCTTCAGCTCTCCTGTGCAGGATGACAAAAAAAAAAAAAAAGACAAGATTCATAATCCAGTTACTCACCGGGCCATAACAATAAATAATCTCTTACTCTTCAGTGTGGGTGAGGAGGGGAGGGGGGGGGGGAGGGGGGTGACAGCCTTTCATCTTAGTCTAGTGTGCTTTTGTAGAGAGAAAACAAAAAAATAAAAATACAATGCTGCTGTCCTGGAGTCAACATAAAGGGAATAAAAAATAGTGTTTTTTTTCTTTCTTTTTTGAGAGAGCCGCTAGTCTCCCTTTTATGGAGGCAGACAGCTGATGGCGGACACACCTGCACGGACCCGCGGGAGGACTTCTCTCCCCTGTCTCCTCCGTCAGGATCCATTTCACACACGGCCAGAGCCCGCGGGCCGAGCCTGGATCGCCACGGAGGTCAGTTGGAGGACCAATCGCGGAGCGGACAGGAGGGGACGGACAGCCTCCCCTCCCCCCCCCACCCCCCCCCCACACACACAGGTGTACCTGTGGCTCCGCTGGGGAAGGGGGTGCTACACAACGGCTTTCCTGGGGGGTCGGCAATCCCCCCAACCCCCCCCCCCCACACACACAGGTGTACCTGTGGCTCCGCTGGGGAAGGGGGTGCTACACAACGTCTTTCCTGGGGGGGTCCCCCCCCCCAACCCCCCACCGGAATCTCCCCCCCCTCCCCCCCCCCCCCCCCCCCCTTTGATTTATTAATTACCGTACATGATCACTGAAACCAGGAATAGGCGTTCCTGAAGGGCCGGTGTGTAATGCAGTTACACTGGCCAAATGAGCTAATGAGTTGAATTCACCAGAATGCTGTATGGTATTCACTTATGAGCTGTAGATCAGTAAGACGTTTTGTGCTGGGACACAGGAGCAGGCTTCAGCTGTCAGTCATGTACCATATCAGGAAATGTAGCTGAAATATCCAGTATGAGTTGATTGGGCTAATTAGGTAATTAAAAGCAGGAGTCAGCTTGAAATTCAAAAACAGATGCGGCTCTCCTTGTCCACCACTGATCTAACCCTTCAGTTTGTAATTATAATTTTAGATAGTGCCCCCCCCCCCCAGTCCTTACCCCTTTATTTCCCCCCCCTCAAAATCTGTTCCAGTGGACTGGAAGTTTTCAGTGAACAGGACCGCTCAGGCAACTGCTGGAAGATGTGGCTCAGTGATCTTATGGGATAGTCCTACCCAGCGATTTTAAAGGCAGTGGAGTGTGTGTGTGTGTGTGTGTGTGTGTGTGAGAGAGACAGCGTGTGTGCGTGGGTGTATGTGTTTGTGGGGCGGGGGGGGTGGGAGGGGGGGGTTCCAATTCAGGATTACTCAGCCACATTTTCCCAATAATAACAGGAGTGTTTACTGTAGGCGGGGGGTGGGGGGGGGGGGGGTGTATGCGTTGGTCGGTTCCTGTGTGTCTGTCTTATTGGATACATCAAAGGGCAGAAACATTTTACCACAAGATGTGGTCGAATTAAAGTGGTTGAGGGTCTGAGATCTGAGATTGCATTTGCTGGAAAGGTAGGTAGAGGGCTCCAAGGGTCAGTGTGTGTGTGTGCGTCTGAGTGTGTGTGTGTGTGTGTGTGTGTGTGTGTGTGTGGCAGGTTGAGGAGAGAGAAAGTGAAGCTGTTTTTAGCAGAAACAAAAATAGCCAAGATGCGGTTTTGAACATTAGGTAGTGCTTAAATTACCTTAAGTGACCTTGTACTTGTATTTGTGTGCAGCATGTATAAGTACAATGCAGGTTTAACAGCACAAGATCACCTTCATACTAAGCAGGTACATTTCTACAGCTCGATATTTTCCCTGAAGCAGTTGAGGTAAAGCAGCTTACTCCAAGGGCACAACGGCGGTGTCTTACCTGGGAATCAAACCTGCAACCCCAGCTGCAAGCACAGGTCCCCCCCACCCATCCACCACACTGCTGCCTCTAAGACACCATTTAGTCACTACAAAAGCATCGCTCAACATCGTGCCACAACAATTGCTAAGTTCAAACTTAGTCATTTATCATGGCAGTAATTGCTTTCTGGCAGACGTCATGTCTGGCTGGTAGACCCGAGATCTGTCTCTGTCAAACGGGGGACACCATCACTCCAGGAAACGTCAATAAGTAGCACCTTCACCAAGGGAGGATTCACTGGACTATTATTCAGATTATTGTATTTAATTTTTTTTATTGAGCCAAATGGGGGGGGGGGGGGGGGGGGGGGGAGAAATAAAGAGCCATAATGGACGCCAGGCTAACGGCAAAGCTCACAATAAATTTCCGTCGAAGGGTAACAGACATACAGTACGAAAGCATGTACTACGCACGGTATTTATTTTGAAGCACCAAGGGCAAGCTGAACTAAGAGTGGCTAAACCAGTGGTAACCTGTATCCCTGTTCCTGGAGACCTACAGTCCTGTAGGTTTTTAACTCCGACCCTAACAAAGCACACGCACTGAGATGCTAATTAGTAGAGTTAGGTGTGCCAACTTAGGGTTGGAAATGGAAACCTACAGGATGGGAGGAAAAGGCCTGGGAACCACTGGGCTAGACAAGCAGGTAGTTAGTTGAGTTGGGTGGGGCAAGGAGGCGATTTACGAGCGGCTCCTTTTCGTGGCAGGCCGCTCGTTACCGTGGAGGGTGCATGAAGTGCCGGGGCGGGGGGGGCCGTCTGTGGGACTGTTCTGGTGGGATGAGCCGCGGTTCCCCTCGCGTGGAGCAGCAGCGTTTCCCCGGTTACTCACTCTTTCCCCGAGTCGCTCCGGCTTTGAAGCATGGGGTGTCAGGCGGCGCAGGACGTCTGGCACGGGACGTTTGGTACGGGACGTCTGGCACGGGACGTCTCGCAAGGCCGAACTCGGCCCCTCACATCTCATGGCTGCTAATTAGAACAAACCGCGAGGCCCCGGGAGGCCCCGGGAGGCCCGTGGAGGCCCCGGCTGTGTCCCTTTTGAAACCTCCGCTCCGTTACCAAGGGAACTCAAGCGGTGTCACACATCCACTGGCCCCAGTAAATCACCACGGCAACCCGATCCCAGGAGACTGCGCGCGCGGGCGGCGGGCGGGCGCCCAGTCGCCGTGGCGATCCTTTGGAATCCGGACTCCTTATTAGGATTTCTGATCATAGCAGGGAGTTTGGGGAAAGTCAGCGACCGCCAGCGGACCCGGAGGCAACACCCTTGAGGGTCCTTTTTTCGCTAGTAAACAGAAACCGAATCAGTCTGTCCCTGTGTGTGTGTGTGTGTGTGTGTGTGTGCACATGCTCTGTGCCCAATGCATTCTGGGATAGGCAGAAAATGAAGCATTTCTAAAGAAGCTATTTTAAATGTATTTATAACAGATAGCTATAAGTAAAGCTAAAAGGTAATAGCTATTGTGACAAAACTATGATATCTAGCGCTATAATGGTAACAACTGCATTGGCAGCAGACAATTCATATATTTGAGCATTAAGTCAGGGAAAACTTTACTTTGCTGGTTGGTCCCTGCTACAGAAACCAGTATCCAGCAGTGAAGATGGTTAAGCTGGTGACCAGCATGCTGGAACCAGCTGGTCTAGCATGATCAGGTTGATCTACACAGTAAAATGCTCAGTGTTAAATCAACTCTTACAGAATACATGTGGTCCTCCTCTGGTCTCTATTGGACTCATATGTACTCTGTTAGAGCTGAATTAACAGTGGAATTTGACATTTTACCAGCACGACCATCATTGATTAACCTGGTCTACCGACACAGCTATTTTCATCATCAGCTTGGACCAGCTATAGACCAGCACTAACCAGCATGGACCAGCTATAGACCAGCACTAACCAGCATGGACCAGCTATAGACCAGCACTAACCAGCATGGACCAGCTATAGACCAGCCGTAACCAGTTTGGAACTAGTTTATGCTGTATTTTTCAGCAGGGTAAACCTGACTGAGCCACTATTTAATGAAGCTTTTTTCCCCTCAAAGTTGAATCATAAGTCCTTTCACAAAATTGCAACAGAACGGCAATATGAAATACTCCATGGAAAAAAAAAAAGAAGAAAAAAAAGGTAATTGAACCTACAGGTCCGTGACTGACAAGAGCAGAGTCAAGCATCGTCAAGATAAGAGGGTCCGGTCGAGTTTTAAAATGGGACGCACGTCCGGTGAACTCAGCAAACTGTCAAAGCTCACTAAACCAACGGGAGAGGCTGCACACCGCATTACCATCTCAATACCACAGAGCAAGGGTTTTTAGACACAAGCAGCTCCAATTCTGCGATGTTATAATGTCTACCTGCCAATTACCGAGTAATGAGATAGGTGGAGATGTCTCATATATATGTGCTATATTTGTCTAAAAGATAAATACTGATTGTGCTTGTAGCAGGAAAAAAAAAAACCCCACATTTTACTAATGCACATTAACCTCCATATGTGTATTGGGGGTTATAAATATAGAACAACCTGTAGCTGTTCCCACTAATGTGCAATAATGAGATTTCTTTTTCTTCAAGATTCAACAAACCAGGATAAAATAATAATGTGCCAATCAGCAGTCGGCCGCGCCGCGCGCCAGACTTCGCACAGACGAGTTTCGCATGAGCAATGAGCGTGTGCCTCCGTGACCTCGTTCATTCTCCAATCATTAGCCAGTGTCACCGGCGCAGTGCACCGCTCCAGCAAGGGATCATTAAAAAGAAGCATAATGTTCTCAAAAACATTAAAAAAAAAAAACATACAGAATGTTCTGGAAGGGCATGGTGAACAGCCGTCTCTCTCTCTCTCTCTCTCTCTCTCTCTCTCTCTCTCTCTCTCTCTCTCCTCACTCTCTCTCTCTCTCTCCACTCTCCTCTCTCTCTCTCTCTCTACTCTCCTCTCTCTCTCTCTCTCTCTCTCTCTCTCTCTCTCTCTCTCTCTCTCCCTCTCTCTCTCTCTCTCTCTCTCTCTCTCTCTCTCTCTCTCTCTCTCTCCTCTCTCTCTCTCTCCCTCTCTCTCTCTCTCTCTCTCTCTCTCAGGGTTTGGAGTTTCTGAAATTCTCCGGCTTCCGAGACGTGCGTAACGCCCGACTCGCCCGCTCGCTCGCTCGCCCTAATGAACGTCGCGAGCCGTTCCGCCGCGGTGAGGAATGCCGACGTGCTCTTCAAGGTTACTGTTGCTAACGAGCTCGCCGGTCTCTCTCCAGCACGCCGGCGCGAGTGAACACCCTGCGCACCACCACCTACACCAGGTGCCCTCGTCGTGTCATTAGACCCCTGCGGTGACCTCGTCAGCTTTTGTTATGACAATACAAAAAAACATTTTTTGCCATTTCAATATCCTCCTGAGATTGAAAAAAAAAGTTTCAGTATTATTATTTGTTTTTTACATTATGCAAGTGTCGTGGATGACAAACAAATAAGTTGCAGTGAAAATACATTCAAAAACATTATTTATTATTGTTTTTATTGAATGTCTCTTGCCATGTCGGTTTCTGCAGAGTACGCTCGATGGTTCTTGAGATGACGACCAGCGGACTCGTGTCCCCTACAGGGGACAGGAATGAATTGTTGGGCATTAGGAGGATCTGGTGCTTATCTTAGATACCATGGAGGAGGGGAAAATGTGGCCTAAAGGAGGTAAAGGGTCAGAATTTTCCTGCTGAAACGGATGTCAAAATAAATACTAGCGAAGTCACGGTGACAGCTGTTCGCCTAAAGACAGCGATTGCTATGGATACTGAAGTGTGATGCAGTGGGACTGCACTGGTCTGAAATTCTGATAAACCGTGCTGAGCATCAACAAGTTCCAAACCTATTGGCTTAAAACAATCACACTTATTAGGGAAAGCAACATCTCCATCCCAGTCAAGTAATACATATCAGTATATAAACACTGGCACTATACTGGGTACATGACCCTGAGGGGAGGTGACTTTTCATGCGCTACAGCACCAAACAGAACGATAGCGTTTTTATTTTTAATCGTAAACGATCATGCGTACGTATTTTCATTAGACACCACTAAGCTTGCAGACCCACATATTTGTGATTTGTAGGGGAAGATTCCATTGATTGTGACTCAATAAACTTCTTCCAAAACCCCCCCCCCCACCTACTGCCCACCACACACACACACACACAAACACAACAACCCCCACCTGTAAATATCAGATCACAGCAGCAGAGTTCCAAAAGGCGAATTAATCTGACGTTATCACAGCTCAGCTCTCAGCTGCTACGGTATTCTGGCATTCCCAGTGCATGCTGGGTAGAGCGGGAGGGACCGCCGGACGGGCTCACGGACGGGCCTTCTCTTTGGCCACGCGTCCGTTAGGTGGCAGTTTGGTTACGCTGTTGGTTCCGCCGAAGCAGTGGGGATGGTGTGGGGGGGGGGGCGGTTGGGAACTGGGAACTGCCAGTTTCTGGGAGGCTATAAATAAAGTGCTGTGAACTTCATCTGGGCTTAAAGAGACACGGTCTCATGGGCTGCAGAGAGAGGGGGGGGGGGCTTGTGGGAATCCTCCTGTATAACCCACAGGGGCAGGTGGGGTGTGGGGGTGGGGGCAGGGGCAGAGCCAGGGGGCGGGGCACGGGGGGTTTCGGTGGGAAATAGCGACGCCTCCCTCTTCTAGTCGTGCCGCAATCCATTAACTTTAATTACAGCTTTAGCTGCGTAATGAATTTAATTGCCTCGCTGCCGTGACCTGAGAGGGGAGCCGTGTAACACTGAACCTTTCTGTGCCTTGGGTTCCGGAACTTTCCGCCCTGAGAACGATACCGGTTAGATTTCGGATTTGTTGCGTAATATTTGTCATCTATTACACATACGCGGATTACAATATTAAATATTAAATTAGGGGTGATCAACCCGTAATTATTGTACTGTACGTACTCACGCATACTCACACTGAATTTTGTTAGATTAATTTCACTTTCATCGGCTATTACCTTATCCGTTTTATGTTTGTGCGTACGCATATGAATAGGTGGATTTTTGGTCTTCATTTGGAAACCCACAGGGGAATATTGCAGAAATGGGTCTTGTAAAAATTTACAAAAAACCTGAAAGGGTGGATTGCACTTTTTGACTTGAGCTAATTGGCTAAAGAGTCAGGTGCACCGATCGAAAGAGTTTAATAACCACGGTCAGGAATTATCTGCGCTCGACATTTTTCTGTGAAGATGAGGCTACGTGCTTGGCCCTCTGCCTTCATCAGCAAAATGCTGGTTGCCTTGTTGGCAGAATTTATATAGCTACCTTTTAAAACTGTTTGTAAGTCAATTATAAACAAATTGTCAACGTGTCTCTTCTCTCATTGATGCTCGGTAACTAGTTTTAAACTCACGCCCAGGAACAGCAAAATATGACTACCTGCACATGGATCTTTTACAAATGTATTTCCTGAAAGATTTCTTATCTACGTATGTTTCCACCGTAACAATTTAATAAGAGCACAATCCATCCATCCATCCATTATCTATACTCGCTTATCCTGGGCAGGTTCGCAGGGGGTGCTGGAGCCTATCCCAGCATGCATTTGGCGAGAGGCAGGAATACACCCTGGACAGACTGCCAACCAATCGCAGGGCGCGCACACCATTTACTCGCACACTCATACACTATGGGCAATTTAGAGAGTCCAGTTGGCCTACCTGCATGTCTTTGGACTGTGGGAGGAAACCCATGCAGACACAGGGAGTAAATGCAAACTCCACACAGAAAGGCCCAGGCCAGATTCAAACCCAAAATTCTTGCTGTGAGGCGAGCAAAAACTCTTTCTAAAAAAATTGATTAAATATGTATAAAGAAGGGTTGCAAAGTATTAACATTTGTAAGTGCTTAGAACATCAAAACATAATGGTGTATACTTTTTTAAGTTAAAAAGCTACAATTATTCTTGGACCACAACATGAAATATTCAAGTAAATGTCGAGAACTAAAGCCATTTCAATTGGCCTGCTTTGCAAAATAATAATGAACTGGAATAGTTTTTGTCTTGAGGAGGATAAGTGCAGTGATATCGCCATCCTCCTCATCATCAAACAGACACAGGCCCGGGATTCAATCAACACTAGTTTTTAAGCTTGGCTCTCACTTAAATGCAATTGTTTGTCTTTTTTTTCTTCTTCGATAAATGCTATTCAGTGAGTTTAGCAATCACTGTAATTAGCTCACCAAACTTTGTTTTTATCAACAAAAAAAAACAAACAAACTAACTAACCCAGTGTTGCAGCATGCAACATTTATATTCAGGCGCCCTACAGACACCCTTTTAGCCAAATATCAGTTTAGAATTACAAATCCCTGTTCATTAGGCCTTAGCAACATGTTCATTAGGAATTCATTAGAAACATTTTAACCTGTTACACAGGGAGTGTTTAAAACACACACAACACAGGCTGCTCAGGCAGATCCACTTTGTCTCCCATAACATCTGGATTTTCCACCACTTGAAGTAAATAAATTACCTCCAATGTGTTTTATAGGGATGTCAAATGTGTGTGTGTGGTACAATTTATGTACAGCAAAATAATGTAACTCTTACTTTGAGGCCAAATAGACCAAAATGCAACATTGGAACTCAGTCACAGTCATGTGTGTATTGGCAGACGATAGGCTCACTATGCAAGAAGTGATATCTGGTAATGTTCCGTGAGTCGTAGGGATTGTTATGATTGTCATTATTGCGTCAGTGCTAGTTGGAGGGTGACCTATATAGCCCTGTCAATGTTAATGAGCTCTTTAAGCAAATGCCCAGCTGCATTTTGGGCTCTCATTATTAGAGTACAACATGGTAAATTATTTTATTGTTGGTGGTGTATGTGAAACATGCAATGCAATATTAATAAATAAATGTATATTGTAGTGAATAAATATGTACTGTAAAATGTATAAAGTTATACTTGTCATAGTAGTACTACTATAAATAGCATTTTTCCTGCAGTCAAAAGCTTGTTTCTTTTCAACGCAGCAAAATGAATTTTTCGTAAACACTATTTGCATAATTGCTAGAGTATTGTAAATTGATTTCGTTTTTTATAAAATTAATTGCTCTAGTCAGCAGGCATGCTGAAGAAGAAGGGAAACTGCGTTTGCAGTTGCCTTTTTAATACCTGCGGTTATAACCCCTTGTATAAAGCGTATAGTGCTTCAGAATGCAGGTTGTACGGGAATCGTGGTTGCTGAATAATCTATTCACGCCTCACGAAAAGGCCGCCATTTATGCGTCACGAAAGGTCACTGTATTTAGTGGCAGGCAAAAGCTGCTGACAAGCTAAGACACCGGTAAACACCCCCAGCACCCCACACCTCAAGCAGTCATTGAATGAGTAAGCACCTTGATACAGATGAAAGAGCTTCCCTTGGATTAGTCATGCCAGACGCGCAGACAATGGAATTCTTAGCATTCCTTAGCATCCCCTGGTTCAGGCTGAAGGTGGTTAAGGACTAATTTGGAAAATCCAGCAGGGTGAACAGGCTACATTTAAAAAAAAAAAAAAAAGACGTCTGTCTTGAGTGTCGTAGTCTTTTAATGAGTCTTAAAATCTTTTTTTTTTTCTATCAAGGAGAAAATATTAGCTCATTTTAAGTTACTTTTTGCTTGACAAATAAAACTTGTCTTACCCCATTGGCAAATTAGTAAAACAGTCTCATTTCATTGGAAATGTTTTTGTCTTATTTAGCAAAAAAAGTAACTGAAGTAAGGTGTAAGTCTACATTTAAGACTAAGACACTCATGAAGACGGTCATATTTTTTTTATTTTTGTGGCGTAACATTAACTGCTGTTCACAGACATTTTCTGAGCTAGCTTTACACTCACCATCTTTTGGGTGGATTATCACCCCCCCCCCCACCTCCCCACCTCCTCCTTTTTTGTTTTTTCTTCCCCCTCTCTCCCTTTTTCCGTGGATAGAGGTGCCCCGACTTGGATGGTTCCGGAGACAGATGGCGGCTGCGGCTCGCGAGCTGCTCTTGGCCGCGGCTTCTGAGGGCTTATCGCTCCCTGACCCCGGCCCGCCGCGGGTCTCCCGAAAAACAACGGGCCAGTGGTTCCCCGCCTCTGTGGTGTGGAGCGGGCTTACCTACGGGAGCAGAAAGAAAGAAAGAAAAAAAGTTAAGAAACGTTTAAAAAAAAAAAAAAAGAGACGTTAAAAAAAAAGGAAAAAATGGGGAGCCTGCAGATCGGGCCGCACGGAACGGTCTGGTATCGCCGCGACCCCGCCGTGACCTCGCCGTGGGGAGCAGGGCACAGAAACGGGCAGTTTAATATCACGCTTTGTCACTCCGAACAGTGTCCCCTTATCTCACCCGCCTGTGTGAGCCCCAGGAGTGCTGTACTGATACTGCTCTGGGACCGTGTGGCCTACGAGATGATGAAACCCGGCCTGCATGTTATTAAAAGCCCAGTTTTCACCAAATGTCAGGTACCGGTATATCCTGTAAGGAGATTACCTAACCACACTATTGTTAATGTTAACATGCGCATGGAACATTTGTGCGCAAAATAACGAAAAGCACGAATCGGAGTTAGATTAAAAGCAGGGACATGATGTAAAAAGCATTTGTAATTTCCTTGCTGACCTGAGAGAACATTGTGTTACAGGTTGCAGGCACGGTGCTTACCTGGTTGCCGTAGTAACTTTGCAGCATGTCACCTGTATTTCACCTCCGTGGTTTGCCGTGCGGGTCAGGTGTTCTCACTTTCGGTCCCCCATGTTCACTTCTCAGAAGGCCAGAGAGGAACGGCTCCTTCTCCACACCAAAAGACGATAAACAGTACCTACATTGTCTATTACGTATTTAATGCTTTGAGGTGTAGGACCACAAATATGGGATTGGAATCTTCTTCACTGAACATTCTAAGGCTGATGTCACAATCACTGCTAGTGCTAATGGAAAGCAGTGGAGTTTTATAACTTAGAATTTTGAAGAAAAAAAAACGTTAAAAAAACCCTGTGAAAATTCACAGTTGAGTCCATGTATAGCAGAGTGTGTGTGAGTCCAGCAGGGATAAAATTAGTTCCTTAGAGTTAAATTAGCCCTAGAGATGATTTAACATTGAATACCCCTCTGCGTATACTTTCGTACTTCGCCTTAATGTATATGTAATTATGAAACTTTATTTAACTGAAACATCATTCAATCACTTTGTATTGTTCCTTACAATTATAATTACAGCTGATAGCTGAGAGCCATTCAGAAGCAGTATGTTACACATAAATGTCCAGCGCCGGAGTAATAGCTGCAAAGTTTCTCCACGCCGAAATGCACATTAACAGGATATTCATATAAATGAACCAATAAAAGCCGAAGTGGAGAGGAGGCCCTGATTTAGTCTCCATTTTAGGCCCCGCTAAGGCAAAATAAGTACGCCAGCATCCTTAAAATAAAGATACCAGACGACAGCAATTAGATTCCCACGGTTTCCGCGGTCACGTGACGTCTGTTTCCTGGAGTGAGATAATAAAACTCAACGCAGTAAAAGGATTCTGGGGGAAGTGAAACTGCCGCTGCCCAGCGCTTCGTCCGCTATGCGGAGTTTATAAGGGCTGGACGATTCACTGCAACGGAGCATTATGTGTCCGCAGTGTGGGAAGCCCAATAAAAAAATATAACTGGATGAAAGCTGAGCTCACAAAAAAAAAGAAAAAATAGAAACGATGGGATTCTGAGCCCTCTCAGGCTCAACGTTATCTCTTTTTTTTTTTACCCATCATACAATGCAAACCTTTAAATATAAGTTTCTTTGGCAGAGCCATAAGCTTTGGTGAGTCAGGGCGCCTACACTGCAGATGTCCAAGTGACAGAATGACAGTGGTTCAGGACCTGGCTTTCTCACCCAAAGCTGGAAATTATGAATCCCTAAAAAAAACCATGGCTGGTAGTCACCCGTAGGGCGATGTATAATTGCTGATTGTGTTGCCCAGGGTACGGGAGGGTTCAAGTCGGTTAGGGGATCACATTTCATTGCTCTCTGGTGACCCCTGCTGGTCAGACGGGTGCCCATGGACAGCATGCCAAAGGTCTTCCTCTGACTCAACTCTATGAGAGTCAGGCTGTGGGCTCCGGTGTGAAAACAAGCAGGCTGGTGACTCCACGTTTTTCGGAGGCGAACCGTGGCTGTCTTGACTCCCTCGAACCGGCGGTGAGGGCACGGCTAAAAATACTAACGGGACAGTCCAAATCAGGGGGGGAACTGGATATACTGAGCCCCACGCTGAGTGCCAAATCCATGATACAAAATAAAAATAAATCCCCCAAAAGTGCCCACTGTACCCTTCAATGAGGCCCTTCACGGGAATGGCTTCAGTTGCTAAACTGTAAACATTATGAGTCATGACGAGAACGAATCTCTGCCAAGTGTATAATGCAATGTTAATTTAATTAAATTTGACTTTCCGGAATTAAAAAAAAAAAAAAAAAAAAAAAAAAAAAAATCATGTAAAGGATAATCAGCAGGCAACACCATTTTGAATAACACACCAACCCGGGACTGAAGATGAGCTTGTTCTTCAGGGCTTTACTGTATCAATCAACTCTAATGATCAATTATCCCTGTGATAAACAAGCTCATCTGAGAACTAGTAGCGCAGCGCATCGTTTCTAAATTTAACAACGTGAACTCGAGGCAGTGCGTGCTTTCCTTTCCACCGCGTCCTGATTACCTCCAGCACGCTGTGTTCCTGGGGTCGCTCGTCTCTGCCGAATGGCAAAACGCGGTTCATTCCAGCAAAAAGTGCGGAATCAAATTTGGGTTGTGCGCGAAACGTGCCCAGATGTGTTGCGCAATGGCTGCCGGTTGCCAAGCACCAAGACCCAACCCCCCCCCCCCCCCCCAAAATCCCCCAATTTTCCCCCAAATTCCTGTAAGTATACATCACTGCTGGATAGTCCTGGGAGAGGAGAGAGGAGGAAAGGGTCAATGCAGAGATGGCGTCCGTGTCCTGCCTGGAGCGGTTTTACTGACAACTTAATGCAAGAATTAGTCTTAAGTCTCTTCTTCTTCACAATTAACATTTGAGCTTAACTTTGAGTTGCGATTATATGTCAATGATAGTATTTTTCTTTGCAAACACAGTATAGCAAATTGATGAGTAAATGGTGCCAGTGTGCTGTTTGGATCAGTTTTGCTCTCAATTGTAGGCAAGTATTAATCTTTTGTCCTTCAAAGTCAACATTAATTCTTCACTTTGAGTCCCAATTTATTGTTGACAATAGTATTTTTGCAACAGTATCTTTACAAACACAGTTTGGCAAGTTAATGTGGAGATGGTGCAAGTGTGCTGTTTAATCACAATTGTGCAAACGTACAAGACTCTTCTCTTCTTCACAGTCGAACATTTATTCTTAGCTTTCATTCCCAATTAACTGGTGACAATAGTATTTTTCTTTGCAAACACAGTTTGGCAAGGTGATGCGGAGACGTCTCTGGCGTGCTGTTTTGAAGAGGAGGGTGTTAGACGGCTGTTTCCGTCGTCTTTCCCCCGTGGCTCCTCCCACCTGCTGACAGGCATATCTGATAGGCCGTTCCCACGGGGACCACCGACCAATGGAATGTCATTTTTAACACCAAGTCAATTAGCTGGCGTTGGAAGACAATGCGCATGGAGACATGCTGGATTTGTATTCTTAACACCTGTCTTACTCTCCCCCCCCAAGTAATCTCACACTGAGGTACAAACAAATCGGGCTGCGACATCTGAGTGAGAATTATATCTTTACGCCGAATATCAGTTAAGGTGCTAAGGGAAATAAACAAAAAGGGGGAGATATTCCTCGCACTTAAAGTGGCGACGTGTCATTCTGTGACGACTTGTCCGAACGACTTAAATGAACGATGAGAATCGCTTCACGGACCTAAATGAGTTGTTATTTGGATTCGACAAAACTCATCTAAAACGCAACCCCACTGTTGTTCAGTTTAACACCTACTCTTGGTATTACTATGTTTACTGTATTCCCATATTCTTACTTATTTCAGAGAAAAAGGGTCATTGAATGAGAAAAACGCGAATGTGATTCAGACAGCAGAATCGGCTGCTCATTTACCATACTCATCAAACTGAAAAAAAAGGATTCAGATGACTGAGTCCGGTTGCTGATTCATATCAGTCGGAAAAGCGCTTTGGATAAAAGCGCTATATAAATGACATTTAAATTCCATTTTCAACAGAATTTCAATTCTGACAACAGCTATTTATAAGGATTCCTGGTAGCTCGTTCAGTTTCGAATGGGACACCAAACTGGTTTCTGAAATAGATTCGGAGACTCTGCTCCAAGGCTGGCGATGTCTTGGCTGTGCCTCGTGATCTAGGGCGGCACGGTGGTGTCACTTTCCCCTCACAGCAAGAAGGTCTTGGGTTCGAATCCGGCGGGGGCCTTTCTGTGTGGATTTTGTATGTTCTCTCTGTGTCCGCTTGGGTTTCCTGCAACAGGCCAAAGACATGCAGGTTAGGATAATTTGAGTGTTTAAATTGCCCCAAGGTGTGAGTGAATGGTGTGTGCCCTCCAATAGATTAGTGTATTCCTGCCTCTCACCCAATGCATGCTGGGATAAGCGACAGCCCTGCTGTAAATGTCATTGGTTTGTCACCGTGCTAACGGGGGTACATATGCCTAAGATCTGGAGCCATTGGAGAGCGAGAAGCCAAGGTGTTTCTGAACAAGCTGATTAAAACTTGAGCAGATTCTCATTTATCTCTGTTTACATTGCTTTACGCGCTCTCCCAAGATTCATCGACGCGCTTATCTGATTACGTCGATTGGATCCTTGTGGGGAGTAAAAAGGAGTGAATTGGCTTGGAGGCTTCTCTTTTCTCCAGCAAACTTCTTTGTTCCGACTTGACTGTCAATCACGGGCCAGGAAAATCTGCCTCTTTATCTTCAGCGAGTAAAGATAAAGTTTCGGGCTGAACGCACCACTGTGCAAGCCAGAGTAATTCCGGGACAGAGATTAAAATTTGCTGATGAGAAAAGAGAACGTCTGTTTTATGAGGCCCGCGTTTTTTTCCAACTCTGCAAGCACATTCCGAAGGGAGTGGAGACACGCTGTCAATCAAAACAAGTGCAGCTAGAGGATTTGAGAGGCCCTTGGTTATGACATCACAACTCGGCCGGTGACCAAGACGAACGCTCTTAAAACGA
This sequence comes from Anguilla japonica, assembly GCA_025169545.1. Taxonomy (NCBI): domain Eukaryota; kingdom Metazoa; phylum Chordata; class Actinopteri; order Anguilliformes; family Anguillidae; genus Anguilla; species Anguilla japonica. Next base: position 3,850,946 of record CM045891.1, read on the forward strand.
ATGCGCTCAGCATTTGTTCAATGGGCCGAGTAATAAAACTGAGCTGAATTTGCTCGAAGGGCCTGATGCTGTATCTGGGTGTCATCTTAATTTCTGAGAGAACCTTGGTGTCCTTTCCGCCGCTTTTCCTGCTGAAATCTGGAATGCTTCTGTTTTATTGCTTCGACTTTGACCAGGTGTCATGGCTTCTCGTGGCAGCTGATGAAAGCAGCCTACCTTTAAGGAGGCAAGAGCTCTGGAGGTAAGAGCGGTTGTCTGGCAGTCGGAGGGTTGCCGGTTCGATCCCCCGCCCTGGGCGTGTCGAAGTGTCCCTGAGCAAGACACCGAACCCCTAATTGCTCCCAACGAGCTGATTGGTGCCTTGCATGGCTGGTGTGTGTTTTGCAGGCCAGCCTGGTTTTGCACACTCCAGCGGTCCAAGGTCACAGGTTAAGCTAAAGGTCGCAGATTCGATTCCTCTGGTAGGACACTGTCATTGCACCCTTGAGCAAGGTGCTTAACCTGCATCGCTTCAGTACATATATCC
>CM045891.1:3856471-3978971 GCA_025169545.1 Anguilla japonica
TGGATTTGCGCTTAATCAGAGAACACTGACTTAAACATTCCAAAAAATCCTACTCGTCAGAGGATTAAAGGCAAAGCTGTTTGGCCATGTGCAGATGTGCACAGCCTTATAAACAAATCTGAAAAGTTGTATTTGCAGTGCTACAGTATGTCCTCATGCTAGATAAGATAATTTTTTTTGTTCTTGTCCAATCTTAACTAGTCCTTGCTTGTAAAAAAAGGAAACAATCTCAATGTGACTTCTAAGTTAAGGTGGATGATGATGGTGACGGGGATGATGATGATGTCTGAATCCCCTCACCAAAGCTGGGTTCATTCTGTATGTGCTGTATTTTAGTCAATGCTGTGATCAGGATGCATTTCCACATCTTCCTGTGGGTCTAAAAGAGAAAATCCCAATTTTAGAGTCTTTGAAGGCTGAAGTCAAACCAACTACCAATACCAAACCGACCCTTGTGCATATACAGTGGCACACATTGGGCACACCTGTGGCAGCCTTATTACCACTACAGCTTAAATTCGTTTTTTTTTTTTCTTTTGCTAAATCCAAGGCTGCTTGAAAATCACATTCTTATGCTACATTTCACCTTACACCAGCACCAATCAATTGTAGCGTGTAGATATCGGGTGACAGCACGCAATGCGCTTCTTTGGCTAAACGTATGTTGGCGCAGTCGGGGGATAATGTGTGAGGGGCGTTGTAGCAATAACTATAATTATCAGGGCATGCCAATTATTTGAATAATCCATCGGCAAGCAATCCAATGGCTTCCTCTTAATTTCCTCACATGCTGCAGCGTTCTCTTTCTACTTTTCAAACAGGAGAATGTAAATTACCTGACAGCGTCCAAATGAGTAAATTTATTGTAATTGTTCGAAAGAATGGGCGAAACTTAAATAGCGGAATCCCTGAATCAAGCTGCACACAGATATAGCAATCAAGTGCTCTTTGGGTCATCAGTATACTTTGACTTCAAATGGTAAATGGACTGCATTTATATCCAAAGCACTTTACAAGTGATGCCTCACACACACACACACACACACACACACACACACACACACACACACACACACACACACACACACACACACACACACACACACACACACACACACACACACACGCGAGGTACCAATCAGCTAGTTGGGAGCAATTAGGGGTTAGGTGTCTTGCTCAGGGACACTTTGACGTGCCCAGGGCAGGGGATCGAACCAGCAACCCTCCGACTGCCAACAACCGCCCTTACCTCCTGAGCTATGTCACCCCCTAATTCAGGCAGAGTACAAAGAGTAGCCGAACTATATCCGGTTAATGATTATAAATAAATGAATGATTACTACATATTTTTTAAATCAATTTAAAAAAAAAAAAGTGTTATCACCAATTAACTTTTTCAGGTGCAACTATCAGAACAATAGCAACTACATTGTCAGATATTCTTCAAGATCAACCTCTAGCCTCATATTACTTGTGCCACCAGAAGTCAGATTCCTACTGAAATTTTGTCTTTACACAAGTTTTGCCTGAAGCAAGAAAGTGCCCCAGATCCATCAGCGCTACCTCAAAATGTACAGTGGACATGTATATGGATGTCAAATGAACATTTGACGTATAATATTTCTCCTTTGACATAAAAGAAAAAAGAAACAAAAAAGCAGGTTGTGATTGTCACCTAATCTAGATTCCCCTAGATTCTATATCCTACCCTTTTTTAGGTAGTATCACATTCTCAACTACGCTAAATTGACTTAGAAAACCCTCTGTCACCCAAACCTAGTTATATTGCTTCTTGTTTTTGTGCCCAGTTCCATATTTCAACCTGCAGGGTTCTGACAAGAAGCTCAGACCCCTCTCCCCTCCACTAGGCCACCCCCCCCCGTATTACATGTATATATTTATGCAACGTTCTCTCATTTTCAGCATGTGTGCTGTCTCCGCGTTACATTGGACATCCTTACGGGCCACCCTAATGGATGCTCCTGTTTACCCCACAGAGGCATTAATGTGGCGCTGCTGGAGAGTTATCCATCAGCGCATTAACGAGTCATAATCTGCAGCTGTAGGCAGATTTGTGCTAATCAACTGAGAGCCGTCCTCTCGCACACAACGATGGCGCGGAACGCAAGGAACGCTCGGGTTCCAGAACACTCTGACGCCGTGGCGATAAGAGACGGGGTACGCGCATCAGCCCCGCCACGCAAAAACGATAACAAGGCAAAATGAGATGGGTAAGGGAGGGGGGGGGGGGGGGTGGTAGACAGCCGTGTCCACATGTGACAAAATGGAAAACACGGCCCCATTATCAGACACAAAACAGCACTCATCTGGGGACCGGGATGGGTGGTTTGGGGGGGGGGGGTGGGGGCTAATAATTGTGTCACAGTTGGTGGATTACTACGTAAAACAAAGGCTATTAACTTGCTTGTCAGTGCGATACAATGCGGTGTACATACATGGAACGGTGTACATAAACGTTTAAATCACATTTTCCTCGCTCTGAATCTTCTTCGTATGATAATGCTGTAATCCTCTCGTGTAATAATAATCTGGAGGACACTGTTGACCTTCAGTTGGAAAAATGCCAGCCTTTGACAAATGACTGGGACATTAAGAGGAAGAAAAAATAATAAAGCAACACAGAAATACTTAATTATAATAAAAAAAAAAAATTTTTCACCCATTAGGCATTGGGCTTTGTACTCCAAACTGTGATTGGCATTTATTGGCAAACGTTTGTGTATAATGAAAATATGATTCCATTTGACTAATTATGAGCCTTTCAAATTAAGATTTTAGGTAGTGAAACAAAATGAAACTTTTTTTTTTTGCATGTATGGTTATATTTACATTTAATTTACTCTTTTAGAATAGTTTTCTCAGAGTATGCAGTGTGAGCAGTAATGGATCATTAAACTAACCTTTCCCTTTGCTGTCACTGTTGCTTAAAAAATACAGCGAAACACCTCATAATTATATCTATATAGTACAGACGGCCTGAATGCACACTGGTATGCCCCATAATTACATCTACAGGTTATCTTCTGCTTGTCAATCAACTGCCACCCTCCTATCTCAAATTCAGAAGTCATATCTGTTTGGGGGCAGTGGAATAATAGCGAATTAATGTCTGGGAGAAGACGAGAAAAGGACCTGACTGTTAAAAACCAGCCGAATTCGCTCTAGAGGATCGCCATCCTCCCTGGTTATTAAACGCACGATATAGATCCGCGTGTCATTCGGGCTGATCTGACTGACTGAGGATGGGGAAATTAAGCCGAGAGCCTTGAGTGTACTCCCCCAACCCCCCCCCCCCCCCCCCCCCCCCCCCCCCCCCCCCCCCCCCCCCCCCCCCCCACCCCCGGCAGGAGAACCCGCTTAAATTGTAAAAAAACGGTGAATCCTCACCAGTGGCAGGGCATAGTAACAGAATCCCCCAGCTCAAGCTTTTGTTAGCACACTTTCCTGTTCGAGCGAAATCGCCAACGGTAAATGGACGTCAGTAGTTTTTTAAAAAATTTTACGCTCATTCGCACGATTGGCTTAGCAAAAAAAAACAAAAACGAAATTAAGTAGATGTGTTAGTTTGAACCTTCCTGTAGTCGGCCCTCCCGTGAGCGTACGTGGCGGTAACCCCCCCCCCCCCCCGCCAGCGGTGGCTCTGGACTGGGCGGGGAGTGCCGGGAGTCTGTTTTTGCCGTGACCCCGGCGTGTGGGAGGTCCGAGGGAGACGACCCCGTGAAGAAAACCTCCGCTACGGCGTAAAACAACGAGGTTACTCCCAGCATCCGAGCGCAACACATCAGCGCTTCCAGCCCTTACCTCTGGGCTGTTGTTGTTTTTTTTCATTCGGAGAAAAAATACATATATGTTGAACTAACCGCCTTCCCCCCCTCGTATCGAATAGAGATTTAGGCGTTTGGCTTTCAGTTTGGTCCTGGCATTTAACGACTTCATGCAGTCAGAAATATAGAGACTGGGCAAGGAAAGGAGGCAAGGGGTTTGTGTTCTGTGAATGTTAAACACATATGAATAACCCTAATTATTCTGCACCTAATGCAGGTCGAAGAAAAGCAACTTCTTTACACATTCATGGACATTATTATAAGGATGTATTTTACATTAAAGATGTCATTTTCCTGTACCCGGAATTTCACAGTGAAACTTTTAATCTGTGCCCATTTGGTGGAGCATACGTTGGGTAGACTACCTGAAAACTGAAACAAAGAACACCTGAGCGCTGTAACTCCAGTAGATTAGACTAGCCTGCCCTGTGGCAGCTCATTTTACTGAAGACAAACACCCACTTGAATCCCTCAGATACACCAGGATTGAAAAAGTAAACATATCTAGAAGGGAAGGTTATTTGAATAATTTGCTGGTTTATCATTCCTCCTGAATTTAGCCCAGACGGTATGAATATCGATGCTTGATTTCAGACCATGTTGTCTGTGTATTTTGTTCATTGGGAATTGCATACATTTTCGGATGATTGATAATTTTGTCCGATTTACGAAATAACATTCGCTATTTTAAAAATGTATAAATACCAAAAATACCAAGCATAAAACACCAAGCAGAATACTCAAGAAGCAGAATGTATCATTTTGTTGTGTCGAGTTAATACATTTTGAAAATGCTTGGCAATAGGAAATGTATAAATTTATATGTTGGCTTTTTTTAAATGAATCATTTCCTTTTAGCAGTGATGTCCCTGGCAGTCATTATTCGCAGATCTGTTGTGTGTTGTCATTGAGGTATAAGAAAGGGAAATCGCAGCGCCTCTGTCTTGTATTTTTGACCTCCCCGGGGCATAGAATGGAATAGAATGCGGAATTTCACTGACCTTTCACCGAATTTTCACCACTAAAATGTTCACCGGGTTGTTACAAGACATCAATCTGTCATTTTTAGACAATGACGGAGAAAGGGGAAGAGGGCGTAGTTCTGAAGGCATAGTTGTCAATGATAGCACAGCATTAAAGATTTCCTGTTACATCTCTTTTTATGTTTCTTTTCCCCCTCTGCTTCTCATCTCTGTTTTTTATTTATTTTATTTTTTTTGCAGTGGAGCAAAAGCAATGCATTCTCGCCAAGATAACAACTGTAATAGCCATTCATATTGGGTTTTCCTTCAAGTTAATGAGCAAAGAATTCTGGGAGATGGTGTTTTATGATTTTTATTTTTTTCTTGACAGGCCATAACTCCTAAGGTTTATACAGGAAAAAATACTTACATTTCTTAGGGAACAATGTGGAAAATCAGAAGAGTGGAGAATACCTTTTAACCATATGATTCATATGGCCATCTCTTGTGTGCACATCTCGTTTGTTTGTTTTTTAAACACATTTTTTTATATCAATCGATAGAATGAATGAGCTCCGCTTTGTGCATTTCCATTATCACCATTTCTTTCTTAGGCCAGGCGTTTTATATTAGCTGCATCACACACCCCTTCAGAGTTGCTGTAAAGCATTGCATAAAATAAGAAAAAAAAAACATCAAAAGTAGTAAAACAATGCCTGGGAACTGCCCGGAGTCTTTATGATGCTTGGCTCAATACAAATTTTTTGCCATACTTACAATTCGTGTCACGTCTCAACCTTTAAAAGTCAAACTCTCCATGTGACAGAAAAGGGAGGGAGATTGTGTGAGGGAAATGTAAATGACTGATCAATCCATAAACAAATTGCTTCTTGTGGGCCTCTTACTGATGATACTGTAGCATGCACACGCACACACACACACATGCATGCTCACATGCACGAACACGCACGCACGCGGACACACACACACGCTTGCACACTCACACGCACACGCGTGTACACGTGCATGCACGCACACACTCAAAAACAGGCACGCATGCATGCACACACGCACACACACACACACACACACACACTGGGTTGCTTTCCCCCCTCGCTAAAATAAGCAGCTATGATGCTCACACCTGAGGCTGCTAAATAGACTGGTATGTGGATGGCACGCTCCACAGGCTAGCACCATACAACACTCTGAACTGTTGCAAAGATAATGAAATGTAAAACTGGCTCAGGAAAACCAACTATTGATTCTGTCCCAGGGTGTAAACCTGGCTACTCATCTGATATCTGCTTCATCAGCTCCCCCAGGTAGCTTGAGTCCGCTAATATTGAGTAACTGTGATACCTGACTATGATACGGTGCTTAATTTGCTAGCTTGTTTGGTCCTAATTAATACTAGCTAGCTACAATGCTAAGCTATTTTTCCTAGTGTGCTTATTCAGCTAATAATGCTAGCTTTCTTGTGTTAGCTAATAATGCTAGCTTGCTTATGTTTGCGCAACATTTAAAAAATCTTTTTATTCCTGATTTCTACATTTTGTTGGACTGGCCTTAGGATATCTTTTTTTTTTTCGTATAAAAACCGTTTTTTCATAGTGTTTACACATATCTTTCCTGTTTCAATTGCTTGAACAACACCAACCTCTTTTGTGGCCATCTATCACACGAGAAATATTAAGTTACTTATCTCCTCCTGCATCGTTCCAACGTTTCAACTACATTTATTGATGGATGTACACATACCGAAATTTGATCATTTTTACTTGATTTCTGTTTTCTTCTTTAGACCTTTGTTATGTAATATTTATCCATGGTGAATGCCAGGGGTGCAAACAGAACGAGCCGCTCCAAGCTGTGTGGTTTTCATGATATGAGTTATGAATCTACGGGGAATGTTGTCACGATATATGAGTTATGAATCCAGGGGCAGGAAACAAGGCACGGGGCTGGAAGCATATCCGGTTTTACTGAAGTAATCACATGAATGAATTAATGTGTACCCCTTTGCTTCTAATTCTGCAAATTAAAACATGAATCTGCTTTTAAACCACAGGTTTTTTTTATCTCAGACAAAACAGTTAGAAACAAAAAAGAGGAAAATAAATAATTTGCATTCAGCTTATCCATGAGGGGGAGAATAACTGAATATTTATCAATTGCATTACATACATAGGGTATTAATAATCAAAGCTTCTTCGATGCCGGCGTACTGATTAGCATCACTTAAAGACCATGGAGCTTTAATGCACTGCGATATGGACGTGGCACGCACTGCAAACATCATGTTTTTTTTTTTTTTTTTGAATAATGGAGAAATGTTCCTGTGTGTGATCAGACTGCAGAACTCTTTCACGGAAGAGATGTGTGACACTGCAAGGCATAACACTGCCTGCTGGCACACACATCTGACAATATAGTGCATAAAACCCAGGCTGCTGTGCGGATATTAGCTTCATAATTCATAATTCCTTCAGCGAGCTGTGGAAAATTCCAACAAGCTTCTCACATTTGGTGTCAGTATTTTAAGCCAAGCAATTGTCAATATTTAGTAAAAAATTCTCAGCTTAGGTGGAAAGCACATGGAGTGCATGGAGGTTTATGAAAAGCCTCAAATAAGCTTAATTAAAGAGAGAACTCTGCAGCGCAATATGGCACTGCTTGGAAAACAACTGTACACAAACACATTTGTGGGCATCTTGAACTTTAAGGCCCAATTTCCAAATCCGCTCTGTGTCGTGGGAGGACACGTCCTGTCCCGTCCCGCTCAGGTGCAGAGAACACACCTCCTGGGGTTGGGGGGGTCGCGGGGGGGGGGGGGGGGGCGAGAGGTGCCTGAGATTTAGTTTTTTCCCCCGGTGTAACCGTATCGATTATGGGAGGGAAATTGGGACTGAAGGGGGGAGAAGCGGCTTGTTTATCTGGAGCTCGGTGCGCTCGTGAATACGGAACAGGGCCGGCCGCCGGCGGGGAGCGGGAGCGGGGAGCGGGGAGCGGGGAGCGGGAGCGGGAGCGGGAGCGGGGAGGCCGGAGACGAAAACCGCGGGAGAGTCCGCGGGGACCGGCCCGGCAGACTCGCCCGATTTTAAGAACTCGAAAATAACCGACGATCCGGCGGCCTTAAGCGTCCCCACTGCATTCCACACGTGGTGTGTTTTTTTTGGGGGGGGGGGTCTCAGAACTGTACTTTGAATGGGGAATGGGCAATCTGAAAGGCCGGTGTCTCTTTGTGTTGGCTTAGGGGTGGGGGGGGGGGGGGGGGGGGGGGGGTGGTTTTTTTCTGAATTTACTGAATGAAATCAGCCTGTTGAAGGGCATTTCTGAATCCTGTCCATGGAGTACTGCAATGGGGCATGTGCTTCTGATCTATTCAACCGCCCTGTTGGCTTTGACTTTAAACGAAAACCCACTCAACACAAAGTCAAAAAAAAAAAAAAATAAAAAAAATCTTTCTTTTCTGCCCAGTGGGAACCAGCTGAAATTACTTTCTTACTTTCCTATAAGGCAAGCAAAGAATAGCCATATGTCCCAGCAGTGTTGGGTTTTGAAATTGAGTTTACTCTGTAGGCCCAAGGCCCCCCCCCCATACAGCTCCAGTGTATTAAGTTTATGTTCTGACCTGTCAACCCTTGCGACTGCAATGATCTTGTTCCTCAAGATTCATCAGAGCTTGTTCAATAAGTGACAGATTTCCTACACGGCTGGTAAAATCTCTATTTCAGACCAAATTAAACATTTATATATAATTAAAAAAAAAAATCTTTAAGAAAGATTCCCTGAATAATTTTTCTCCCTTACAGAATGTTTTCTTCTGCTGTGTTTTTTTAAATTAAAGCAGTATTGTGTGGGATGTGTGTGGGATATTAATGACAAAAGTTGAGATTGCTCTTTGTAAGCAGAACTGTTGTCCAAAAAAAAAAAAAAAAAAAAAATCTGAACTTAATTTCAAATGAGGAAAAATATTATACTTTCTGAGATTTCTTGAGAGGTAGAGCTGCTTGGTGAAGGTGTTGCAATTATCAAGCCATGGACTGTTATTGTGCTTTACACTTCAATGCTTATTATACAATAATTTATAACTGAGGACAGAGTGTAGCACAGTGGGTAAGGAACTGGGCTTGTAACCGAAAGATCGCAGGTTCAATTCCCGGGTAGGACACTGCCGTTGTACCCTTGAGCAAGGTACTTAACCAAAATTGCTTCAGTATATATCCAGCTGTATAAATGGATATAATGTAAAAAAAAAAAAAAAAAAAAAATGCTATGTAAAAGTTGTGTAAGTGCTCTGGATAAGAGCGTCTGCTAAATGCCTGTAATGTAATAATGAAACAGAGCTCTGAGGTTCTCTTTGTGGACAAAAGAGAGTTAATCAACAGCTGTATTTTCACAGATTACAAGATACAAGGGTCCTTGCTCCTCATAGCACAAATGTTGGACCTCAAGGTAATTCAAGGAGGTTTTTGGCCATTTTGGACTGTGTGTTATAAAAATTATCATTCCAAAATCAATTGGCTGTGAATCATTGGAGTTTGGCACCAAACTATATTTAATAACCACATTTAGCAGCTGCATATTGCTTTATATGATTAATAACTAAAGAGATGCATGGATAGGCTTTCTTTTGCTAGCCAGGATGTGTCTAGCCAGAACAATGTTGTAGACTACATCATTAGACTGCATCATTTTTGGTACAATAATGAAACATTTCTGAAGTGGTATACTTTTTATCAAGTCTAAATATCGATGCATTTATTTAAAGATTTTTAAAAAATGTGATGGGGGCACTTGTTTACACTGAAGTTTTTTTTTTTTTTTTTTTTTTACCTTACATTACATTCCAATCTTAACAGACACTTATCCAGAACGTACAATAGGGACTTTGAAAACTCATCACATCAGACTTTCTCAATTTGCATCACCGTAGGGAAAAAAGAAAGTATTAAGAAATAAAAAATAAACTCATATCCTCTTATTATTTTAGGTCATATCCTTATGTCATAGTCAAGCACAGTAGCTTCAAAACATTATTCTCAGTGGTATTTGGAAGGAAAACTGAATTTCAGTGCAGTGACTGTAGAGTGTAGATAACAGTCCAATATGCATGTTTGTACAAGACATGTTTCAGTTTTTGTTTGCATTAAATATTTTTGTAAAGCTTTGTGAGGCCCAGAAAAATGATAGTCATGGTTTCAGTATTATTTTCATGACCTAAATTCCATGTATCGTTTGGTTGAATTATTTGCATTAGATAAATTTATACCACCAAGATCACAAATCCCTCCTTAATTCCAAAGGTTTCAGGAATTCAATCAGACTTTTCTGAACATTCTGCCCTTGATTCTGTGGTATGAGATTACCACATAAGGAAATTGGAATGATTTAATTTAAACAATGAGTCATGTAATTGTTTATAAGCTTTGGGAAATTATTTTAGGTAAACAACGTTGTTCAATAACACCCTTTCCTTTTTGGGTTCTGAAATATCAAAAAACATCCAATTTTTCATGCTTGGATTAAATAACAAATTATGTGTATGACAATTGGTGAGCATATGTATAAATAACATTTCCAGTTTTAATCCGGGGATTATTCGTTTGCCTTCACACCAGTGCCAGGACATGGAGTTTCAGTTTGAATGATTTTCATTCTTTGTGAATGTTTCATTTTTAAAACAAGTAACTACGCACTGCAATTTCTGCAGACCATTTCACAGTGCCGCTTCCAAAAGAATTCCTTCCCAGTCAGGGGTTATAAAAGGTGACACGTTTACTCCAAAGTTCTGATTCCAAATGCATATGAATATGTAGCTCCATGGCCTGAAGGCAAGATATAGCACAAGGCAAGACTCCATGTCTTGTCTTTAATGAGAGGGTTTTCGATACACAAACCTGCTTTTGTTTCAAGCTTTGCTCACTAGGGGAAATAAAGTGGAGGGGGGAGGTGGGGGGGGGGGGGTGAAAGTTGGGTCTTCTCTTGCATTTAAAATATGGAAGTGAGTATTTTTCGACGCCACATTCGAGAGCAGGGGCAGATGCCGCTTGTTTAAAACAGCGGAGCTCTCCCTCACCCCAGTGCCCACTGCACAGCCAGCGCGACGCCCACATTGGGTTAAATCACGCAGCCTCGCCACAATGCGATACGATGCTGGAAGAAGAAGAAGAAGAAGAAATCAATTCCTTTACTGCTTTACAGCAGAGTGCAAGAATATACAGCGTGTCATTTTAGAAAATCGGCCTTAAGCGGCGATGGAGACAGGGCAGCGGTGGTGTCGGCGAACAAACGGCTTGCTGGTCGTAATCACCATCATCATCATCATCGTCATCATCATCATCGCCGCCATGATAATTGCAACGCTATGGAGTTGAATAGGTTTGATTCCTGTGGAGGGGCGATGAGGGCCTCGTGCCGAACTGCACGCGCTCAGTCTGCGGAAGGCGACCCGACTTCCAGCTTTCAGGCCTACGGGAACCAGAACCCACGACACGGGAGCCCTGTTTCGGAAACAGAGCCATCCATCACAGTGCAGGGCCAGGGCTGAGAATCAAATCACACGGAACCCCACCGGCCTGCTAAACGACTCTGAGACCAGCCATGTGGTTTATGAACCTGGGAGACCTGGTTGCCAACTGGGGGAATTACCCCCCTAAATGTTGAGGTTTTGAAAGCAGTCATAGTGGACGTATTATAGTAAAAATGTATGGGAGTGAAGGAGGTATGGGGGACAAATTGTGAGGTGTATACTAACATACTCCAGTCCTATACTTGGATACCTGCACTCCATACTTGAATACCAGGGACCTAGCCTATCAGGTCGAAATGTAGCAAAACAACCCCAGCTGGTTCTACTCATTCTAATAATGAGATCTCTTCAATTCCACCTTCTCCATTAGACCCTAAACCAAGGTGTGCAATCTTATCTGGAAAGGACTGGTATGGGTGCAAGTTTTTGTATCAGCCCAGCACTAAGATACCTCATTTAACAAATGAACTAATCATGGTCTTCAATCATGACCTTGATAAGTAAATCAGGTGTGGCTGTGAGGGGCCAAAACAAAAACCTGCACCCACTCCAGCTCTTTTACGATAAGACTGAACACCCCTGCCCTATGCATGACAGTGCCACGTATCTGTACAGAGGTAGTCTATAATTGAAGGTACTTCTCCAGTAAGCAGGTTCTCCACATATTCTTGTGATGTTTAGAAAAGTATTATATTATTATGATAATGGAAAAAAAAAAAAAAACACGATACTCAAATTAGTATTTCAAAGTTTTAAATGCTATGTAGCTTCAAAGTGAGGACATATCTGAGAAAAAAAAGAGTCCCTCTCAATATTACATATTAAAGTTTCATTTCAAAATATTAAAGTTTTAATTAATTATTTAACACCGGAGCCTTCCTATTGACCTCCCTTGAGTTTAATGAGATTCTTCATAATAACTGGAGAGAGCCCTCTAACAGTGAGAGGGTCACAGATGTTGTTGGGTCTGCTCTGTTTCCCGTGCAAGCGTCAGTCCGATATCGAAACCGTGTTGAGAGCCCAAAGCTGAGTCCTGTCCGGCTGGGGGAGCCGCTGTTGGGGCGCATGGTTTTTTTTTGGCGGTCCAGAAGTGGGGCGCGGGTGTGGCGTGGGCGTGGCGCGGGCGTGGCACGGCCTGACCCACGTCCCGCCAGCTGAAGGTCGAAAAGTTTCAGCTGTCAATCGCAGTCAAACCGGTTCTCCAGGTAGAGATGAAGCTTTTGGAGGGTGGAGTAACACACATTACATTACAGGCATTTAGCAGACAGTCTTATCCAGAGCGACTTACACAACTTTCACACAGCATTTACACTACATCCATTTATACAGCTGGATATATACTGGAGCGATGCAGGTTAAGTGCCTCGCTCAAGGGTACAACGGCAGTGTCCTACCGGGGAATCGAACCTCTGACCTTTCGGTTAAAAGACCAGTTCCTTACCCATTATACCACACTGCTGCCAGTCTTGACACCTTTTTTCATACGACGTCGCTCGCTTCGTGATGGCTCTCACAAAAATATCCAACATTTGCCTGAAAGGTCTTCAATTTCACTCCTTTAGATATTCTTACGAACGTCCTTTTTTTCTGAGAACCTCAAATATAATTTCACAGAAGTGGAATTACGGATACATTTTTTAAAAACATTCTGGATATTACCCATACACCATAGGTAATATATCATCTAATCCATTTGTGCCTGGACTGTGGATGCACAAAGAGAACACATTTCCATCTAATATAATGTTATATTTTTTGCTTCTACAACAATTGGCCAACTATCATACTCCAAGATTACATATACAGTAAGGAAAATGAATGTAAAAAGTGAGACTTTTGTTATAAAACTAGATGAATGAACCCTTTAAAAAACTGTTAACTAGTCAATCAACTATAAAATCAGGTGCACTACCTTACTTTTTAATGATAGTAAGGACATTATTTATACCTCAAACTTTATATGGTGCCTTTATTCAAAGTTTCAAATTCATCACAAAATAATCCCCTTTTCTGTGTTGCCTTTTCAGTGTTGAAAACCTGACCCATCAAAAAAACGAATCCTAGGCTACATTGTGAAAATATACCCTGAAATATTTTACCCTTTAAATAAGCAATTTAATTATTGATATGATTCACATAAATGTGTATTAGCAGCATTTTTACTGCAATAGATATGTGTGACATGCATTGTGTATATATTCTATTGGACACAGAGTGTAACTGACAAGCAGTTAAACTTTTTAAACATTAAACATAATTGAACGGTACCCACAACAGTATTTCTCCACCCCATTCAATCTTCAGAGAGGGTAATTGTGGAGAATAGGGAAACCGAAGAAACTAATGACATTGTTCAAAATCAATAAACAATCTTCCAGTGGGAGGTCCCCCGGGAGAAGGGGAGAGGAGGGGGGGATTTCGGTGTAACATGGCGGCCCACTTCCTGGTTTCCGTTGGCAGCAGTGGGGAGCTGAGGTTTTTGAAGTTTGGTTTTCATTACCATGTGATTACCGCTTGGTGAAATGTGGCTGGTGGGGGGGGGGGGGGGGGGGGGGGGGGGGGGGGGGGGGGGGGGGGGGGGGTCCGATTCTGGGGGGGGGGGGGGGGGGGGGGGGGTGGGGGGGGGGGGGGGGGGGGGGGGGGGGGGGGGGGGGGGGGGGGCGTCCTCTGAATCCCCCGCCACTGGCATTAATCCAGAATCATTTTACACTCCAACTCATCTGCTTTCTGTCCTGCTCTTTTGTCTGCGCTTGTGTTATTTTCCGTGTTATGGGGAAAAAAAACCCAAATGTTTTAAAGTTTTAATGTTTTTGTTATGTCAACCCAGGTGGCTTTTCATATTTAACCGGTTATAGGAAATGTGCTGTGTTTGACAACTGCCACGAAAAGTCAATTTCCTGTGCATTTAGTTAAATTGTAGCGTCAAGAAAAAATTTGTCTTAATGATCATGTGGATCTGTCCACATGACCTGCGCTTGCATAACATAATGCCCATTGAGTTGTGTGGTTTAGGCATGCTTAACCACGGCTTATGAAGGCGTGGCTGGACTCATTTGTTTGGATGTGACCGGGCCAAGGACAGTGCTGACAGCTAGCTATTGACTGCAGCTAACTGTGTCGCGCTAATCTTCAGGATTCATTTCAGGCCCTGTCAGGTGCACACATTGAAATGAATAGAAACATCTTGTGCTCCCCCATTGATGTGCATTGCTTTGTGTCTCACAATGGGATACATGCCATTACTATTGAAGAAAACATATTTGAAAGGAAGGACTACTTCTTTATGGCTTTTTAAAAAACCTTCTCTTGAAATCTTTGCAATTACAATACAATTACAGTATATTGCCCAAAAAAAGATACATAGAGCAACATTATTCTATAAATTATTAATTATCCTGAAACTGTCATTGTACAATCATTTTAAAAGCAAGACGTCATTGTCATCACACCTGTTATGGTTATGTATTCTGCTCGATATTCGTCTCCAGATAATGGTATCCAAGCACTGACGTCAGTTCAGAAGAAGTAATATAATCCCGTTTTGTGGGATCATCTTAAATGGACGCAGGCTCAGTGTTTTTGAACACTGTCTGAATGTGAGTCGGAAGGTCATTGGGTAGAATAAAAACGCTCTAGAACATGTCACATCCATTCTACCGGAGCAAAGTAAAAAAAAAAAAAAAAAAAAAAGCAGTTGAAATGGCAAGGGACTTTTTAAAGCCCTCCAAATAGATTTCCTCAAAAACATTTTAGGAGAAATAGTGTGGGCATGAATTCAGTAGTTTTTCAATCTTGGGCCCAGCAGAGACGGCGGGGGGGGGGGGGGGGGGTAAACTGGGAGTGGGGGGGGCGGGGTGGGTGGCTTGAGCTACCACTGTTGTAACAGGGTAGACAGCTGTGTTGCGTATAGATTTAATGGTACTGTATTTTTAAAAATTCAATTTCTGGACTAAAACAGAGAAAAAAAAAATCATTATTATTCAATTTTTTCTTTTACTGCCCCCAAAAATTCAAAAGGCCTCCCTTGGTTATGATTGATTAGTTTCCAGACGAAACGGTCTTTGGTTTACGGCTCACGGTTGCTTTTATCTTTGTTTGTTTACAGGTTTGCGAAGCCTGCATCTGGCGGCGCGGGAGGGTCGATGGCGTCGGTGTCCTGGCGACTTTGGCGGACAGCCGTCAGACGGGGAACGCCGGGGCCCTGTCGGCGCGCTCGGTATTCTGGCCAGGTGTGAGACGAGCCGAAATGGCGGAGCGTGCGGAGCTGTGATCTTCCACACGTACTCCAGCGTGAACACCGAGGGCCTTTCTCAATGTGCCGCTGCGTCTGGAAAATCAACAGCTTCAGAAAACTTCATCTGTCTGGCAGTGATCTGGCTTCCCCTTTCTCCGGCATCTCTCTCTTCTCTCCCTCCCCTCTCTCTCATCTCTCTCTCTCTCTCTCCCTCTCTCTATCTCTCTTCCCTCTCCTCTCTCTCTCCCTCTCTCTCTCTCTCTCGCTCTCTCTTTCCCTCCCTCCCTCTCTCTCTCTGGAGGTCTGGGCCGGCCTGCAGCATACCAATGAAGGGCTGTCATGGGCACTGCTGCAAGGAGACAGGTCCTCTCTCTCAGAGCTGGCAGCTGAGATTCTGAAATGAGACAGTGCACACACACACACACACACACACACACACCCACACACACACACACACACACACACACACACACCCACACACACACACACACACACACACACACACACACCACCCACACACACACACACACACCCACACACACACACACACACACACACACACACACACCCACACTCATACACACACACACACGCACACACACACATGCTTATATCCATACACACACACTCACACACTCACTCACACACACACACACACACACACACACATGCTTATATCCACACACACATATACACACATATACACACAAAAACTCATGGACCAAATGCATTCACTCGTCATGTGCACACGCACTAACGCTCACACACTTGCACGTGCAAAACATGTGCACACAAACAAGCGTTTATAAGCATATATAAGCATCCATGCATGTGTACACAAGTGCACCGAACAAGCATGCCCACTTATGCCCTATTGCATCCTCGAAAAAGTTTATTCTTTGCTTTGAGCGTTATCCAATTAGGAATAAAAACAAAGTTGCTGCCAGAAATTGTGACACAGGCAGGAAAATCGCAAAGCTCACATTCAGCTCGAGACTACAGCTCCTTCAGGTTCTGATAATTAATCTCAGAAACCAATTTTCCCATTGGACAGATAGTGCTTTCACTTAAAACCCTGAATCTTTCTGCAAATGCTAGGATGATAGGGGCGAGGCTGTCCAAGATTTAACATCCCCCAATTGGGAGCAGAAATGCGAGCCTTCTTTCTGACAGGGGACCAGGTAAGAGAGGAAGCCACAAGCCTCTTTCTGACAGGGGACCAGGTAAGAGCGGAGCCAGCGGGTAATTGGCACTCATGCCCAGCTGTCAGTCCTCAATGCCAGGCAGCCCGTCACGGAACAGAACCCTGCTGCCACCTACGCTTCCTCGGCCTGATCGCCCGTCTCCACACACTCTGCCGGCCGACTTTTTAATGGTTCAGTGTGTTCAAAAATGCTTCGGCACACTTTGGCACACTGCGGTGTGCTGTGGCACACTTTGAGACATTGAGGCACACTTTGGCACATATTGGAACACTTTGGCACACTTTGGAACACTGAGGCACACTTTGGCACATATTGGAACACTTTGGCACACTTTGGAACACTGAGGCACACTTTGGCACATATTGGAACACTTTGGCACACCTTGATACACTGAGGCACACGTTGGCACACTGTGGCACACTTGGGCACAATTTGGAACACTGAGGCACACGTTGGCACAATTTGGAACACTGAGGCACACGTTGGCACACTGTTGGCACACTGTGGCACACTGTGGTGCACTTTGGGCCAGTGTAGCACACTGTAGCACACTGTAGCACACTTTGGGCCAGTGTAGAACTCTCTGGAACACTGTGTCATTCTCGCCGTACCACCAAACCTCCTCTGGTCTCGACGGCCACTTTGCACCGCCTAACAAGTGACTCATTATTGGATTAGTGCAGAAACCCCCTAAGGGCTGTGCTCACATCTCGCAGGTCGAAACAGTTTCGCTCTGCAAAGCCCTCAAAGACAGTGAACGCTACAAAGCCAGCCTTCTGTGAACGCATTCTCTCCCGGATTATGCATTTCTGCTCTCTTGTCATTTGTCATCTGTCATTTTTTTTAAATGCACACTTAATCTGCTCATTAGTGATCGAAAGGAGTGTGTCCAATGGGTGGTGCAGAGGTGAAGGCTTACATTAGTCACGCGTGTGCCTGGTAATAATTTACATTACACACAATGAGCAATTTGGCAACTTTGCGCAGGTGGGGGGGGGGGGGTGGGGGGGGTTAGATGCTTGGATTGGCAGCTGATTGTATAACAGCTCCGTGAGCGGTGTCATGTGGGAATATCCCGTACAGCACAAGTGCACCTGCCCATTAGCTGCTCGCTGCTGATCTAACAATCAGGCGCCGTGGCGGTCGGCAACCGGACAACTGAGGCGAAGGGTTGATGAGCAGCTGCTGTTAAAGCGACAGTTGAACGGATGGATATATTTTTTTAAAAAGCAGTTAAAAACAGTTCAAAACAGTTCAACAGTTAATTTTTTAAATATTGTTTTCATTTTAGTTTATGTTTTGATTGGCTCAGATGATTTTTAGATGTGCTGAAGGATATTTTAGTTATTTAAATAATACCTACTGGCTTTACAATGCCAGGTATAGGGGAGATTCAAGGTTTGTTGTTTAAAGCACGAAAATACGCTTTTAGTAACTTTATGGCAGCTGGTATAGCAATGTTAAGTCTCTGGAGTTTTTAGATATTGTGGTGGCAGAAATGGTAATGTTGCCTGGTCCTTTCAGCAACCCAAGACATTTCAGCCACCTGAGAGAGCTGCAGGACCATGGACAGCACCGGCCCCACTCACAGGAGAGCTGCAGCACCATGGACAGCACTGGCCCTATTCACAGGAGAGCTGCAGCACCATGGACAGCACCAGCCCTATCCACAGGAAGCTGCAGCACCATGGACAGCACCAGCCCTATTCACAGGAGAGCTGCAGCACCATGGACAGCGCCGGTCCCACTCACAGATAAGGCAACTGCAGTGGCCCATTGCAATCACCAGAGCTTCTGCCTATTTCCTAATTACTGTGCATTATAAAAGGGCCTTACTTACAGATATTTTGGTGGCAGGAAGGGGTGGCATGGTGGTGCAGTGGGTAACACTGTTGCCTCACAGAAAGAAGGTTCAGATCCCGGTCTCCAAAGGCATGCAGGTTAGATTACTTGGAGGACCGTGGTATGAATGTATGTGTGAATGATGTGTGTGCCCTGTGATGGACTGGCGGACTGTCCAGGGTGTATTCCTGCCTCATGCCCAGTGCAAGCTGGGTAGGCTGCAGCACCTCCCGTGACCTTGACCTGGCCATGTCAGGACCTTTTTTCTCTATGGAGAATCGATAAGCTGAATATCCCTTTGAGTTTGATTTTGTCTGTTAACCATGTATTCAGAGGTCACCCCCAGCACTGCATCACAGACCAACGTCCAAAGACATTGAGCGTGTAAATATAAATATATCACATTAATCTGTTAATACGTACAGCTTGTAGACACAGAGCACCAGAAAGTGGCCTACCCCTTTAAGAGAAGACAAACTTGAATATTCCTACTTAGCGCACTGCTGTAGTGCCAAATTGCAAAATGCTGGGAGCGAGAGCTAATGCCAATCCGAGAGGTGATTGCTTGCTGCGCCGAGCAGAGGTGGCCAATTTGATCTTCGGGAAACAAAATAGCGCAGGATTTCCCAGTTCATAAACTTTTTCACCCCACGGCATGGTGATAAATCCAATGGCTTCACCCATCCCAAAAAAAAAAAAAAAAAAGAATTTAAATGCGCAGTTTTTACAGGTGCGATTTAATATGCGAAAGAGGGTCTCTGAAACCCTGGTCTCTTTTTCTCTCGGGAATTGATGAAAGTGGAAATTGAGGAGGTGTAGCCGGCGTCTCTGTGAACAAATGTGCTAATGACAGAAGGAGAGAGAAACCCCACAACGTGGAGAAATCAAATGGAGGTCCAGCCTATTCTTACGAATGACGGTCACGAATCAGACCGGTAACACATCACGGATGTATGAGGAAACGGCAGCGGATGTGTGATTAGGCTGCGTCGGCCTCAATCACAGAGGTGTTGTGGCTGAGAAATGATGAAAAGATCGCATTGTTCAGAATCTGTTAACGCCTCGGCGTCTTTGTGATATTAGCTTGATTGTCCAATCAGTCGGGCCGAAGCGGTGAAGCCGCCGTGGGGAAACGCCTTTTCTGGGAGTGCTAATCGTGTGGCATTCGATTGGCACTGCTTGTAATGTTATTGAGGACACAACAATATTCTGCCAATATTCTCTTCACAGCATTGTGAAAAAAAAACATGTGTGTGTGTGTGTGTGTGTGGGTGTGTGTGTGATAAAGTGTGCTACAGTGTTCCAAAGTGTGCCAAAGTGGGCTACAGCGTGCCAAAGTGTGCCAAACATATATATAAGGATTTGATGGCATTGTAATGGGGGGCAGGTGGACATCGATGTTCCTGATGTTGAGTTACGCTGTTCTGTTTCATACACGCCCCATTACTGGAGCAGGATAAATCTTTGCGCGGCGTAATCTTCCGCGCCATATGGCGGAACATGCAAATGAGCGCGAGGCCCTCTGAATTCCTCATCGCCGTCTACCGTTCAGCGGATCTGCCTCGTCCGGGCTCGTCTTCCCCGACTTCCTGAACTCGGCGAGAGCCAGCAGTCACGTCTCATTTGTTCAGGATGAGCGTCGCGGGGCTGAGGTGAAGCCAAAACAGAGACGCAGCTGGGGAGGGTTTTTTTTATTTTTATTGCGTGGTTTTTTTTTTTTTTTTTTTTTGGGGGGGGGGGGGGGGGTTTGGCGACTCACAGCCAGAGTTTGCGCGCAAACACAAACTGCAACAAGCTGTTCACACATTTGACCTGCTTTGCATTCAGAGCAAACTCGAAACCCCCCCCCCCCCCCCTTCTCGTCAGGAGCCAAACGGTATCATGCTCGTCCTGTTTGAAAGGGCTTCTGCTGGCGTTTGAAGAGGACTGTCCTTCACGTGCTCGTTGAACCGAGACCAGGCCGTAATTGCTCTCCCGTTGCTGATACTCTCGGTATATTTTTCGCTGAACTGTGGATACGGTGCTGCCCAACAAAAAAAAAAAGGAAAAAAACAACAAAAAAAAAAAAACCTATTTACACCTCAGCCTTCACTGTAAGAAATGTTGTGGGGGGGAGATTCCAAAACAGAGTTCGGTACGAAAAGATTTATTGGTTACTTTATTTTGATTGGCTTTATCGTGTTCTGTAGACCAGGTCCACGGATGTTTGAGGCCCTCTCTATGCGCTCTCTCTCTCTTGTTGGCTCGGTTGTTTCGCGATGCTATTTTCAAACGCGGTCCTGGATTCACAAACAAAGGTCAAAATGGTGGGACGCACAAAAAAAAAGAAGAAAAAAAAACGCTATCTGCCCCAGTTTTCCTCCAGATACCTTCATATTTCACAGGCGGAATGTTTTGCAAAATGAGTAATCAAGCTGTTTCCATGATGTATGGCCATGGAGGGGCCTAGTCCATCCCTCTAAGCTGGTGTGAATGAGCATCTTTGTTGTCTGCTCCCGTTTCCCCATGGAGCTAATCTCTACGGGCCAGTAATAATCCACTTATGGGAGAAGGTTGCAGTTTGCTAATTATTTAAAGTCAGATCCTGCTAATGAATGACGCCAGACGTGATGCCCATTATCACCTTAATAACATAAAGACCCTAATGGAATCTGATCATGGGGATCCGATGAGCCGCCACTGTCTGTTTTGCCCGTCTTACATGTTTTTGCGCTGATGCGCTGTAATTAGTTCATATATAATACTGTATTTATCGGAGCGATTTGCTCTCAGAGGAAGAGGACGGCGGAGAAGGTTCTCACGCTATACTGGCTCATAAATTCATTCACGGACGCTGAAAATATGCAGGGCGCATCGCGGCGCATTAAAACTGCGTTTCGAGGATATTGTTGTGCTCGTGAATATCAGGCCCGCCACGTTTATATCAGCGAGCGCATTGGTATGCCGTTCCTCCGGTGCGCCGTGCCAATATGTGCACAGATGCCGTCCTGTAATTGTTCCCGTGGAAGTTCTGTTTCTGCGGGAGCGTGGAAACCTTGTTGCGGAGTAGTACTTCTGCAACAAGACAATCGCTAATTAATACGTGATAGTTGTAAAAAAAAAAAAAACAAGTATCGGCGGTAGTTGTTTGTAAAACAAAACGCAGTGGGTGTTTTATCTCGACGATAATGTTTTCAGCGAAAAAAAGCCAAGTTAGTCATATTTACTTGGAAAACGTCTCTAACAACACAAGTATTCATGTTTTCCTGTATTTATTTGATCGTGTTATGTTTGGCCCTGGTGAATTCCATTCGATGTAATCAGCAGGGAAATTAAATGGACAAGCAGGAGAGGATCTGCAAAATAACCATGTGGAGATGCATGTGGACTTAGTGTGCTTACAAAGGGTCATAGGGTCAGAAAGTAAAAATTGGAAGGATAGAGAGTCTTGTCATTTTGGCCATTTGATCTTGACAAGAGGCACATCCGGTTTCTATCATATACTGTATGTACGGGTGTAGGTGTGGAGTATGGGTGCGAGGTATAGGTGTGGGGTGTAATTGTAGACTATAGGTGTGGGTTGTAGGTGTCGAGTATTGGTGTATGGTATGGGTGTGGAGTGTAAGTGTGGGGTGTTCGGTGTGTGATATAGGTCAGGAGTATAGGTGTGAGATAAAGGTGTGGAGTATAAGGGTGGGGTATTGGGTGTATGAAACAGGTGTGGGATGTAGGTGTGGAGCATAAGTGTGGTGTGTAGGTGTGGAGTATAAGTGTGGTGTGTAAGTGTGGAGTATCAGTGTGGGGTTTCCTTAGTGTTCTGTAGAGCAGGAGCGAAAGATCTTGGCTATGCTGGACAGAATGGGAAAATGAGGGAAACACCCCCCCCCTGCTAGAAGCTTCCCACTTCTGGAACTGTCCTTACCGGATCATCATCACCAGGAGTCCCCCAGGACCTGGTCCTTAGTCCCCCCCCGATCCACCCCCCCCAGTCTCCTCATGTGAGATGACTTTGATTTGTCATTTCTGCTGATGGCTGGCTGCGATATGCTGATTACAGCACCTCTTTCTCCCCTCTGATTCACAGCTTACACGCACGCTGGAGATCTCTCTCTCCGGATGTCAGACCATCAGTTTTTTTTTTAAGAACACGAGCCCTCAGAGGGGCACTTCCTGCTCCGACGGGATGCCCCCCCCCCCCCCCCCCCCCCCCCCCCCACACCCCCCCACCCCCCCCCACCCCCCCCCCCCCCCCCCCCCCCCCGCTGCCACCGCCACATCACTCGCGCCGATTCACAACGTCGCGAATTTCCGAATTTCCCAGAAGGCGAATCAGGTCCTGTCATTTCCGCTCCCCCTCCGCACGGCTCTGAGCGCCGTGTGACATCGAGCTCAACGCCCTGCCGTTAGGACTAGAGTGCAAAGTCAAGGGGCTGGGCTCCCAGTCCTGCCTTCCATCGGCCGTTAGATCTCACCTCCCCGAATGGGCTGTGTGCTCAGGGGCCTCAGTTCATCCCTGAGCTGAAATACAGAGTCAAGCTCAGCTGCTTTCCTCGCTCACTGCCAAACACATGCGCACGCACAAGCACGTGCACACACACACACGCGCGCACATATCGTAACACACACCTCCCAAACAATCAGAATCGAGTATTCACCTAGACCGTGTTATACGTCCTAAAGTATGCAAGCGCCCTCTTCTTAATGTTGTGCTGTTTTTTTGAGGTTTCCGTTTAGTCTATCTAGGCTCAATAGCCTTGTAACTCATTAATTTTAAAATAAATCGTTTAAAAAAAAAAAAAAATGAATTCCATAAAGAATTTTCTATATAGTTTTGGTTTTGCGCTTGGTATCATTATTATCATTAGTTTCATCGGTTTCCATGTTCCCCAGTGTAAGATGATAATTGGCGTAGGCCATGAAAAGCCAACACAAGACTGAACAAATTAAATGAGTTGCAGTGAGTCATTACACACGGTGAGCTGAGCGCGTAGGTGGAAATCTGGGTTCTTTCGAGATTCATTCACCGGCCATTTGCCTTTTCAGTTTCCTCAGCTGATTTTTCGAAAAAGATATTGCCGCGTTACCTTGGAAACAAACGTATCTTTAATGGGCTCCAACCTGAGGATTTCTGGATCACATGCCATTGTCTTTCCAAAAAGCTGAATAAGACAAATTATAACTTGCCTAATAAAAAAAGGTACAGTAGATGCTGTACTTCGCGTCTCTCAGAAACGTGCAAGCGTTGATCTCAGGAACGTGCATTTCATTCACAATCACCGTGCTACGGGGATGAGCCCATCGGTCTCTCATTGGTAACGACCAGTGAACGTTTTTTTGCAGACTCTTCAAAGCTTCTCCTCTGCGGGCGTGAGGGGGATTGTCTGTGGTGTGTAGCCGGCGCCAGTCCTCGGTTATCTGCTTCCTCCCGAATTAAGAGAATAAAAAAAAAGCCTTTGGAGCAGCGCTGAAGGTCACCTCCGTCTCATAAAGGATTGTGACTATGGGAAATTAGCGAAGGCTTGATCCGTTCAGGAGTCATTTTCGTTCAATTACCAGCCGTCGAACGGGATCAGGAAAAGTGCCAATTCAAACAATGAAATTTATATTTCGGTTACGTGAAGCGTTGCTTTCTTCCTTCCATCAATCATTCATTTGAATGTCCCTTCATTTTTGCCTCATGAAGTTTTGTGGTTTTAAACGAGATTGTAAAATTTGAAGAAAAAAAAAAAAAAAGGCATTGAAATCCTTTTCAGACTAACCCATGCAGCGAATTAAAAGTAATTGCATTCTTAGCAAGAAAAAAAATCCCCTTTATTATTTAAATTCATAGACTTTCACTCTAATTTTCGCACAGCTTGGGAGAAAAAAGAAAGTTTAGCGAACATTCTGTGGCATTAAATTGATAGGTGTCGTTCCCTTTGGAGCTAACACTGTGTAAAGTTTTCACATTTTTGTGCATATATACAATTTTAGACAATCATATTTGTATCTTAATGACTATTAAAATAAAAAAAATCAATAAATAGTAGTTGCTGTTAATTGCTGAAAAGATCAGTCATCTTTCAACAATCTACAGTGAATTTGTTTCCATTATCAAATATATTCCAATTACCAGGATTCAAGAATCTATGATACTGTAGTTGATAATGGGCCATTTGCATGAATCACATCACAAAAGTGTTGAATGAGACAGGTGCCACCCTGAAAATCACACATTTTCAGAACTGATACATATCTCGCAGTATTTTTTTTTAAACGCTTCTAGTTTCCTTTTGTAACACACATAAAATTTGTGTGAAAATATCATCCACTTCAAGTGAATTAACAGAATGCTAGGAATTGAAGTGCTGACCAGAAGTGGTTTTTGCAGAACACAAAAGCAAGTAGCCCATTAAAAATGTATATTCAACATTAAGAGATATGAATAGTTTTATTTCCTATGCTTCCTTGGCAGAAGAAGTAGAGAGTACACTGTAAACGATGTCTCTGAATTTTATGGTAGTGGCCTTTAAAATATCAAAAGTAGGACATTGTAAATAGGTGAAATGTAAATAATTATATTAATTAGTGAAACACCATACTATGTATAACATCTGCTTGATGCACAGCCTGCTAGCATATGCTTAACATACTGCTGCTGGTATTTATTTATTCATACAGGGAAATCACATTGAGACACTGGGACTCGTTTTCAAGGGACCCCTGATAACAAACGGAAAAAAAAAACTGTCTAACAGACAAAAGCTAAAGGTTCCAAGAGATAAAATGAATATATAATAATTAACTAGATACATTAAAATAAATAAAATAAAATAAAAACAATTAAACTGTTAAATTCAGTTAGAACATTTACATTCAAAGTCAGCTTCTTAATCAGGGGCCTAAATTGGCCCATGGCAATCAAATAATTTACTGTACTGTATATGGTCAAGTTGCTTCACCCAGTTGCCAGTATTTTACTGTAAAAATTACGATTTTTTTTTTTTACAGTGTAGCATGGTGGCATTTTTCAAACAGGTCAGTAAGAGCAGGATAAAAGACAGATTTAAAATGGGACAGCGTCCCTTTAAGGGATACGCCAGGGAAATCGTACGCACCTGACAGCGATGCAAACGCTCTCCCCCTCCCCCAGGTGTGTCACCGCACACCTGATGGCGGTGCAGCCACGCTAGCCGCTTCCGCGCTGTGATTGGCTAATGTGACGAGCGGGCCATATGGGCCTGTCAGCAGAGGGAACCGGCGTAGCGTAGCGTGGCGTGGGGTGGTGGTTTTGGAACCGGGCCTCGGAACGCGGTGGTGGTGGTGGCGGAGGAGGAGGAGCGCACGGTTCCCTCCCCCTTGCTGGGGCGTCGCCGTGGAAGCCCCGGGAGCCAGGTGCGCTACCTGAGCTGCTCCCGAAAAAAAAAGAACATCATAGCAGCGTGAATGGGGCTGTGGGGCTTAATCTGCGTGAGTCACTGTGGTCTGAGAGCATCTGCAGCGATGTAATGTAATAATGCGCTATTGACTGAGTGCGTATGCAGAGGGATGTTATTTACTGTACTGTTCCTGTTAAACTTGGATTTGTGTGTGTGTGTGTGTGTGTGTGTACGTGTGTGTGCGTGTTTGGGTGTGTATGCGTGTGTGTGTGTGTGCGCGTTTTTGTGTGTGCGTGTTTGTGTGTGTGTGTGTGTGTGTATGCATGTGTGTGTGTGTGTGCATGTGTGTGTGCGTGTTTGTGTGTGTGTGTGTATGCATGTGTGTGTGTGTGTGCATGTGTGTGTGCGTGTTTGTGTGTGTGTATGCATGTGTGTGTGTGTGCGTGTTTGTGCATGCATTTGATCATGAACACGTGCATGCACACACGTTTATTGGTCTGTTGTATTAAATGTTGGGTTTGATCCATGGGTTGTAGAGCCATCAGTGTCACCTGGGGGACAAGTAGGTCTTTTTTTAGGGGGGGAAGGGGTTGAGTTTCAGGTCATGGAAAAGAGAACCACGACTCAGGTGGGATAGACAGGAGGTACAGGACAGAACCTGGCTTTGATACTTTCATATTTTATTTCTGCAAACTTTTTGCAAAATAAGTTAACTTTATATATAAACAAATCATTCCTAGTATTTGTATTCCGAAATCCTACATTACCGCAAAATAAAAATAGTCATTTGTGTTTGCAGTGTTGTTAGGTGACAAAAAAAAAACAAAACAAAACAAACAGTGACATAATAAATGAATATACTGGCTTTAGATGACAGAGTCATTTCAAGCTCATAAAATACGACAATATAATCTCTAAGCGGCGTGTCGTTGATTCATAGGCAGAGAAAACATTAAACCGAAGGATCACAACCCTAGATATTAACGGCGAGGATAATGCATCTAAGGACACACTTTGAATATGTTTACCCGGGCCTGGAATCTTAAACAAGGTAATCTTGGCTGCCACATTGATCTGTGTTGCTGTATAATAACAGACAACAGCGAGAGAGAGTGAATTCATGCATGTTTGATATGCAAGCTTATGTATTTGTTCATTTACACCGCCTGTATGGATTTATAGATCTCGCATTACATGCCGCGTCAAAAGTTATTTATGTTTTCCATTATGGTACATACATGGCACACATAACGCAAGATTACAATTTATAAAGGAGCCTATTTGGATATTACAGTAAACTGAGAGTTATTTCAGAAACTTTCGCCTTTGTATTGCATGCTTAAAAAAAACAGACCTGGTGTTCAGATAGAGGAAAGCTTCACCATCTTTAGATCTGGCATAATATATACGTAAGTGTAAGTGTAAGTGTAAGTGTAAAAACAAGTCATCAAAGACACTTAAATATTATTTTAAATGATATATTGTAATATTTATTTTTATTGAAAAATAAAAATACATTTATATTGTCCTGTGCAGTGTAGGTTTCAGCATAATAGGATATATTGTATGGTTCTTAACTTTAAGACCACAGACTAATGTTCCCTACAGAGGACAAAAATGAATTTCCATGTCTTTGAAGGATTTGATAGGGGAGAAAAATTATTTTCAGAATGAAGGAATTTTCAATAATAAGATAAGGGGAACGACTCTGTTCAGAAGTAAGGAAACTTTGGTAAGATAGGGGTGAAAACTCCATTCAGAAGCAGGGAAACTTCAGTAAGATATGGGGGAAAACCGTGTTCATAAGGACAGGGAACTTCAGTAAGATGGGGTGCGAACTGTCTGAAGCAGGAAAATTTGAGTAAGATAGAAGTGAAAAATCTGTTCAGAAGTACGGAAACTTCAGTAAGGGGCCAGATCCACCAGGTCACATGTCATGCAAGTGTTGACATCTGTCCCTCATTCCCTGAAAAAAACTTCAGACTGCCTATAATATATTATACCTCTGATATGTAGGGTAGAATGTTGACCTTGGGTATCATCTCTAAAAGGGAGCAACAATGAAGTAAAGCAATAATAATAATAATAATAATAATAATAATAATAATAATAATAGGAATAAGAGGAGGAAGAAGAAGAACATATATTTGTCCAGCACTTTCTCATACAAAGGTACTCAAAGCATTTCCAGTACAGCACACAAATTTAAATATATATACACACTAACAAAATAACAGCTATACATTTAAATTATAGACCTGAGCATGACAGACAGAAACAAAGGGGAAATATGAACTATGGAGAATTTGTTCATTTCCAGGTCATAGTAATGATTGCACATACCAGGTTTGAAAAAAAAAAAGCTTTAAAAAATGAAATCCCTTGAAATACATGAATTAAACATCTGGCAACTGGTTATGATGTGGCTCACGAAAGGATGGACAGGAAAATGATAAATTGTATTGGAAAAGGAGTCCCACCAGAATGCTACTATTTCTGTATGCAAATTTGTCTTCCCTACTTGGCATTCGTTCCCAGAGAATATTGTACACAATGTCCGTCCTGGGAAATCATGGAATTCTGCTGGGACTCTGGCTGTGTAGGTCTAAATATACCGCAGCATAAAATTAGCCTCTTTAAGGTAATTTCAGTTTCTCAAAGTATTTTTTTTTTGTTGATTATTGTCAGTGGAATTAGAGAAACGCCGTTCAACAATAATAAAGACAACCATTTATATGAACTCTGTCGTCACAAAGCGTTCATTATGCACCAACGACAACAGAAAAGCATTACATTGTCAGTACATACAGAACAAGAAAGCTTTAGAATACATATTTTTTCATATGATTTATGTTATGTCATGGACTATATTCTATAGTTTTCTCAAAAAATGCTAATCTCGATGTGTGTGGTTCTTTTGAATTTAATTATGATTGCATTCACAGTTATTTATGGTGGCCAAATAAATAGAATTACAACATACCATTTTATAACTATTAAAATATTAATGAACACTGAATGCAACATTATATAGGTGTTTTCGGTTAGTTATGTGTGCAGCATTCCTTTGGACTGTGATCTTCATGTCAGTTCTGTCATAGATAGGTAGTTACATACCTATGCCTGTATTGTTTTGTGTGGTCATAACACATTATTGTAGCATAACGAAGGGCTCATTATGCATTCATGAATATGCTCTGTAGACAGTGGCATAACAGGACTGAGAAATGATATGTAATAATATGATAAAGCATTCAACGTGAGCATAGCACAACAAGGGAAGAACGTCAAGCAAAACTTACGCAGTGCAGTTGGAAGATAAGTATGGAGAATATTTGCTGCATACATACTTGTAGTATGCTTAGACAGAACACACAGTACTTTGTGGTCACAGTAATCAGAAGGCTTATTTGGACAGGACCCTCAGCAAATGAATCGCTTCTCCTACTGACAGGAATATTACAAAATGACAGGAGACGAGTGACAGGAAGTGAATAAGCCCTCAAAGTGTAAGCACTTCCTGGACCGAGAAGCTGGCGAAATCAATGTTTGAGCGTGTGCTCAGCAAACACCGCATGAGTTAAATATAATATATGTGCAAATATAAGAAGTAAGTAAGACGGACAGCTGAAGCCGTTTCGCGGAAATTGGAGTTTCCAGTACCCCTTAACAAGTCAAACTAATGAGATAAAAAAAAGAAAAAAAGAAAAAAACAAAAAAACATAAAAAGTGAAACAGATTGATTTAAGCCAATCAAAGCGCATTGCCCTCTGGAAATGTGTCGCAGGAGAGTGCTTTCATTAGAACACAAATGATAAATATGACGAGCACTGAGAACCTTCACCGCCACTTTCACATGTTTATAATCTCACAAAGGATGCCGTGGGCTCTCATTTGAAAGCACTTTCTCTCTCGCTCTCCCTCTCTTCTCTCCCTCTCTCTCTCTCTCTCTCTCTCTCCCTCCCTTTCTCTCTCTCTCCCTCTCTCTCTCTCTCTCTCTCTCTCTCTCCCCTCTCTCTCTCTCTTACTCTCTCTCCCTCCCTTTCTCTCTCTCTCCTCTCTCTCTCTCTCTCTCTCTCTCACCCTCTCTCTCTCCCTCCCTCTCTCCCTCTCTCTCTCTCTCTCTCTCTCTCCTCTCTCTCTCTCTCACCCTCTCTCTCTCCCTCCCTCTCTCCCTCTCTCTCTCCTCTCTCTCTCTCACCATCTCTCTCCCTCCCTTTCTCTCTCTCTCTCTCTCTCTCTCTCTCTCTCTCTCTCTCACCATCTCTCTCCCTCCCTTTCTCTCTCTCTCTCTCTCTCTCTCTCTCTCCCTCTCTCGGGTGCATGCTGGGAGTTTTCGTGAGTGAGAGCGTGTGTTTGGTGCGAGTGAGTGTTGCTTGTTTAAAAGCTTTTTACGGCTTTTCTCTTTATTTCAATTTGCGTATTTTTTCACTGTATGATATAGCTAGGTTTTCTGTAGTTTGTGCTGTTAGTTTTGTGTTGGTAGGTGTCGGGTTTTGGTGCGGATGGCGTCCCAGGAGGACGCCGTCCGTCTCCCTCCGACATGGAGTACGAATTTTGGCCGATCCAGGTGTCACGGTGGAGGAGGTTCTCCTCGCTGTGGGTGATCTAGTTGGGCATGACAACCTGTCATACGCCTCCAGAATGAATAAGGCGGTGGTTGTATTTTTAAAAGAAGTACGTTTTGTTTCACAGTTAATCGAAAATGGTATTTTATTAATGATTTGTTTGTGCCTGTTTCCCCGCTGGCTATGCCGTCAACCAGGATTACGATATCGGGTGTCCCCCCGTTTATCCCCAATGAGGCGCTGGAGCGAGAGCTTCAGCGTTTTGGAAAAAAAAAAAAAATGGCGAGTGGTTTTAAAAAATATCGGCTTAGGGTGTAAGAATGAAAAACTTAAACATGTCCAGTCTTTAAGGAGACAGGTATTTATGTTTCTGATTTCCCCTACACAGTCCCTAGATGTGTCTTTTAGAGTAAAGCACGAAAACGGGTTTTACATGGTTTATGCGAGCTCTGGCAGTATGAAGTGTTTTGAGTGTGGGGATGTTGGTCACAAACGCTCCACCTGTCCTCACAGACATCGAGCGTCAGAAAACGCGGAGGCCGGTGGTGCTCAGCCACTGGTGGCTGATGCAGGAGAAGGTACGAGTGGACAGGGAGAAAAGGAAACGCAGCCACTTAAAACTTCGCCCTCTAATGCAAATGCATTGGAAAAATCAGAGGAGCGGGTTCAGAAGGATCAGGCTAATTTAGATGCGACCGCAACGATTGTAGACTGCCCAGCCCCGAGTGGTGTAGGAAGCGGGGCTATAATTACAGATTTGCCGGGAGTGGAGCTAGCTGAGCCGCGGTCAGGCAGAGCAGGCACAAGGTGCGGTGACTGGGTCCGGCTTAGGTAAGCAGGCTAGCGGCGAGGGAGCGGTGGCTGAGCCGCCTGTCACTGAGAGCCAGGAAAATGATGAAATGGAGTATGATTCCGATTCAGATGGCGTGTCAATAACAGACTCACAGCTAAGTGGGGATGCGTATACGCTTGAGGAATTAATATGTTCCTTGATGACACGTTCGGAAAATCGGTCAGAGTAGAAGACTACTTTCCCGATAGAGAGAAATTTATTAAAACTGTTTCAGCTCTGCAAAAAAACTGGTTGGCTTAGATGTTTTAGATGAAAAAAAGCGCTACAGGTTAAGAAAAACATGTCACTGTTTTGAGGAAGGGATTTGAGCCAAAGAAAGGAAAAACTGTGAAAAAGCGGAAAATAACTAAATGAATGAATGAATTATGATGATGTTTCACAGGGTGTTGTTTCTCTTTTATCTGTTTTTTCTATCTGTTTCTCTGTTCCAATCTCTATTTTTCCATGCATAGTTTAAGGGTTGGGTCTCTAAACATTAATGGAGGGAGGGATAGACAAAAGAGGGCTTTAGTTTCTGAATTGTGTCAACAGAAAGGATTAGATGTAATTTTCCTGCAAGAAACACACAGTGACATAACCAATGAAGTAGAATGGGGTTTATGGTGGAGGGGTCAGTGTTTCCTCAGCCATGGGACTAATTTTAGCGCAGGTATAGCCATCCTTTTTTCACCTGGTGTGAGTTTAAAAGTTATATCCACCACTGAGATAGTGAAGGGCAGGGTGCAGATGGTCAGGGCTGAGATCTCTGAAATTATTTTTTGTTTTATTAATGTCTATGCTCCGAACCAAGGTTCAGAGCGGCTGGAAATTTTTAAGAAATTGAGGGAATCACTACAGCAGTGTGGTCAAGGGGAATGTATTGTGATGGGGGGGGATTGGAATTGCACAGTAAATTTTACTTTGGATAGGACAAGTGAGGAACCTCATTTACAATCATCCACTTGTTTATCTCAGCTCATTACTCAATCAGATTTAGTAGATGCATGGAGGGTCAAACATCCACAAGTTAGACAGTATACATGGGTAAAAATATTAAATAGCAGGGTAAGTGCAGCCAGATTAGATAGGGTTTACACATCACAAGTTTTTAGCGCTAGGTTATTAAATAGTTTCATTCACCCCGTTGGTTTCACTGATCATCACCTTGTCACAGTTGATTTTCACCTCTCACCTAACAGAAAGGGCAGCTCATATTGGCATTTCAATGTAAAATTACTACAGGATAAATTTTTTTGCGAAAAGTTTGGTTCTTTTTGGGAGGTCTGGAGGAACAGGAAAGGGGAGTTTGTCTCCTTGATCCAATGGTGGGAGGTGGGAAAGACGCACATCCGTCTCTTCTGTCAGCAGTACACTGCTCATTCTACCAGTAGGGTCAAGTCAGCCATGCAGACTCTGGAGCAAGAGATTAGGGATATTGAGTGCAGCCTTATAACACATAACAACCCTGATGGTGACACATTACAGAGGAAAAGACAGGAGCTCAGCATGTTTTTACATGAGAGGGTGAAAGGGGCTATGGTTAGGGCACGTTTTATTGGTATCAAGGACATGGATGCACCTAGCTCCTTTTTCTTCAATTTAGAGAAGTCTGTATCCCAAACCAAGCAGATGGCGTGTCTTCGGCTCCCAGATGGAAGGGTGACCACCAACCCAGCTGAGATGAGGAGGCATGCAGTGGCTTTCTATACTGCCCTCTATAGGGCGGAGGACTCTGATGCAGCATGTGCTGCTGAGCTTCTTCAGGGGCTGCCTCAGCTGGGGATGGTGGAGCGCACCGCTTTGGACACTGACATCAGCCTGGATGAGCTTACTACGGCAGTAGGGCAGTTGACATCCGGTCGCGCTCCAGGCATAGATGGGCTACCTGCAGACTTCTATAAACATTTCTGGAGCTGCTTAGGGACTGACTTACTGGAAGTGCTGCAGGAGTGCGCTAAGAGGGGCTCATTACCAACTTCCTGTCGGCGTGCAGCTCTCTCTCTACTTCCAAAAAAAGGAGACCTGGCCTTACTTAAAAACTGGAGACCTGTGGCCTCTTATGCACAGATTATAAGCTGCTTTCCAAGGTCCTGGCTAATAGACTGAAAGACTATCTGGAAATACTGGTTCATAAAGACCAGTCATACTGTATCCCAGATAGGTCTATCATGGACAATCTTTTTTTAATGAGAGATTTGTTTGATGTGTGCAAAATGTACAACCTTGACGTCGGTGTTTTATCCCTTGACCAGGAAAAGGCTTTTGATCGTGTCGACCATGTTTTTCTTTTTTCTACTTTGAGGGCTTTTGGTTTTGGGGAGGGCTTTATGGCATGGTTAGGGTTGTTATACGATGGGGCATCATGTATGGTCAAGGTGGGGGGTGGGCTGAGTCGTCCAATTCCTGTTGAGAGAGGGATCAGACAGGGCTGCCCCATCTCTGGACAGTTATACTCTCTCACAATTGAACCACTTTTAAATAGGCTCAGAAACAGGCTCACAGGGCTCTCCCTACCGGGGCTATCACAGAGCCCACCACTAGTGGTGTCGGCATATGCCGATGATGTCAATATTTTTATAAAAGAGCAGCGGGATGTAGATGTTTTAGTTGAAAGTTTAGGTCTTTATGAAAAGGCTTCCTCTGCAAGGGTAAACTGGGAGAAGAGTGAGGCCTTACAGGTAGGACAGTGGCGGGAGAGGGCAGCTCCCAGTCTGCCAGGGGGTCTCAGGTGGGGAAGAGCAGGAATGAAAGTTTTGGGAATATTTTTAGGGACGGAGGAGTTTCAGTTGCAGAACTGGGAGGGTATCGTGGAGAAAGTGTGTGCCAGACTGTCTAGGTGGAAGTGGCTGCTACCCCAGCTGTCATATAGGGGGAGAGTTCTGGTCATCAATAACTTGGTCGCCTCGACCCTATGGCACAGACTGATCGTCCTATCTCCACCAAGGGGCCTAGTTGACGAGGTACAGAGGACTATTGTGGACTTTTTCTGGTCCGGCCAGCACTGGATAAGGGCGTCTGCATTGTACCTTCCAGTTGAGGAGGGGGGGCAGGGCCTTATTGACATTCCCAACAGGATAAGGGCCTTCAGGCTGCAGGCAGCACAGAGGCTGCTTTACAACTTCGGTCTGAGCTGGCAGGATACAGCTCGACTGTTACTGAGGAGGGCTGGTCGCCTCGGCTATGACAAGCAGCTGTTCCTGCTCCAGCCTGAGTTGGTGGACCTGACTGGGTTGACACCTTTCTATCTGTCAGTCCTACAACTCGTGGCAGGTCTTCAAGGTCCACCGGGAATCTGCAAGGACACCAGGAATGTGGCTGTTTGAGGAGCCACTGTTCTACACTGCCCTCATAAAAAACTCAGATCTTGTCCTCTGCCAGCCTGCGGTCCAGCCTGAGAGAGGCTGGTTGTGTCAAGCTGGGCCATTTGATGAAGACGTCTGTGGAGCAACTTGCAGAGAAAGCAAACATCAGATCCTCTAGACTGCTGGAAAGGTTGGTGGAAGAGGTCTGTGCATCCCTGCCAGGGCCCCTAAGAGCATTTGTTGAGAACCGTACTCTGTCTGACCAATGGGATGATGAGTGTGAGTATGTTTTTCCTCCTTTGACTGTCTATCCTGCTGTTGGGGAGTGGCAGGAAGAAAGGGGGCGCTTTCTGTCTTTCACAACCCCGGAGTTGGGGGAGTTTGAGACTGTAGGCAAGAAAGCAGCTTATTACACCTGTGTCAAAGTGTCACACTTACGCTCTTTGGCAGGGATAGAGGCGTCGAGGTGGACTGAGTTTTTTGATCCAGACTCTTCCCCGAAAGGCTGCTGGCGGTCCTTGTACAAGCCCCCCATTGATAAACGGACAGGTGACCTCCAGTGGAGGATTGTGCATGGGGCCATAGCCACAAATAGACATCTGGTGCACCTGGATCCCAGTATAGGGGAGGGTTGTCCTTTTTGTTCGGGGGGGGAATCCTTGCAACACCTTTTTATTTTGTGTCCCAGACTTAAGGGCTTATTTAGGCAGCTAGAGGGGTGGTTTCAGGGTTTGGGGACAGTTTTTTCTTTTGAGTTATTTATTTATGGTCACGGTATTCGGCGGCTAAAAGGTCTGTACATGTGCTCCTCAATTTTTTATCAGGGGTGGCCAAACTGTCTATATGGAAGACAAGAAAAAAACTGCATCCAGGGTCAGGGGGTCAGTTGATCCAGTCCTGATGATGAGTGGACTGCTGGCAGCCCGTCTCAGGCTGGAATTTGTATATTATAAAACTGACGGATAACATGGATGCATTCATGTACACTTGGGGTATTGGGGGGGTTTTGTGCACTGTTCAGGAGGATTTGCTATTACTTCATTTTGAAGTATTTTCTGTTGTGTGGAATTTTTGTGTTTTTGGTTTGTAATTTTTGAAATGTAAATAGGAATTTTTTTTCTCTCTCTCTCTATCTCTTTCTTTTCTGCCTGTGGTTAGTTTTTTGTTAGTCTTTTCTCTTTATGTTACTTGTCTATTGTTTTTATTTTGAAGTATAGTAATGTACTGTGTTTGGAAAATGTCCCAATAAAAGGGGTTTTTAAATCTCAAATCTCTCTCTCTCTCTCACCATCTCTCTCCCTCCCTTTCTCTCTCTCTCTCTCTCTCTCTCTCTCTCTCTCTCTCTCTCTCTCTCTCTCTCTCTCTCCTCTCTCTCTCTCTCTCTCACCCCCCCTCTCTCTCTCTCTCTCTCTCTCTCTCTCTCTCTCTCTCTCTCCATCCCCCTCCCTCCCCCTCTCTCTCTCTCTCTTTTTCTGAGACCGGAACAGGGGTGGTGTGGTAATTAGCACGGTGAAGAGAGCAGCCCTTGTGCTGCGGCTGCTGTGCTCTGTCGCGCTCCATCTGGCCGTGTGAGTTAGGGAAGGTCACCAAAGGTTCACTCGGTTCTCCTTCCGTGGCTCTGTGACTGAATTAAAAGTACGCACTGAACAGTAGGCAGTATGTTTAGTAGACTGTACATACTTTTGAGGACGCAGTAGCTAGGAAGCTGCTTGAGACTCGTGCCGAGCAAAGCCTAATTAATGTTTCCCCTATAATCTGTTAGGACAGCTTGTCACGGGGGTGGGGTGTGGGGGGCGAGGGTGGAGAGGGATTGGGGGGGGGCTATCAAGTGAACTCAAAACCTCGCCCATTCCCCTCCCCCGCAGATCTTTAGAGAGATACTCAGTGTCTCGAACCCGCAGCCATTTCCCACGTTCAAGACCTAGCAGCGGAACATCATGCACCACCCTCCCAGTGTCAGAGGGCTGTTTTTTTTTTTCTAACTCAGAGTGATGGCTCCCATTAAACAAAACAATTATGACACTTCTCTTCTGTTCTCCTCCAAGGAGAAGACGTGGCCCGGGAGAACGGGGGAAGGCTGAGAAATGCTAACCTGCGTTGCTCTCTGTGCAACCCTCCCACTCCGCTTGGCCCTCGAACGCTGTGGCATGTAATCACTGAATTATTAACGAGTGAATTAAACCTTAATGGACTATTTTTGAGGTAGAATACTGTACAGGGAATTTCTCTCCTCAGCAATCGTGGCACAAGAAGATGAACTTGATCTAACTTCGAGAAAAGCACAATTGCCCCAGCTGAACCTGGCTTTGTTAGTCATGAACAACGATATGGAGTATAAACCTAAAAGATCGATAACCATTTATTTACCCATAAAAGTTGAGCAATGCAAATATTAATAGAGAAATGTGCAAGAAAAAAATAGAAAAATGTAGATTGAACTCTTTCACACACACACACTCACCATAGGGACACAGTAAACAGCCAAATGGCTGGACATAGGCACCAAATATTCTTAAGTCTGTGCCAGAGATGATTCAATCACTGCAGTTTTTATAGATTAGGTTTGACAAAAATAGGCACAAGACATGCTTTTGAGTTCATGGACATGTGTCTAATTAAATGGAGAAAAATAGGTGTCAGCCAAGATTCAAAGATATGACCTATGGTATATTGCAGTGTTTAGATTTGTTTTGTTCTTGCATATTTTTCCAAAAACACACTGTGGTTTTTTTTTTTTTTTTTAATTTTTTTTTTAATGATGAACCAGGGATTTTTATGGTCCTTTGTTAACATGGCCAAAAAATCTCCAGAAGCTGTCAGCAGATTCTCGCACACTTCAGTTCTCCTGAACAAGGCAGATTTGGCACGATAAGATTATATTTCGCTCGCCCTCGCCTTCACAGTGAAATTCAGGCTCTGCGCTGCCAGCACACCCTGCGAGGCGGGACCGACCACGGCAGACCGATGTTAGACCGACCGTGATAAAAGCACATAACGCCGTCTTGAACAAATGAAAGAGGGACCTGTACAAAATGATCTGAAAACCGGACATTTCCGGTCGAAAAACCGGACGTCTGGCAATCCTTAACCGTGCCCCAATTTTCTGACAGTGTGTGATTTTTATTTTCCACAGCCTCTGGTCACACGACACCCAAGCGCGTTTCCCCGCTGCTGTGCACGATGCATGTGCGTAGCGGCCGTCCCCTGGCTGACGCTCGGGCGCGCGCAAAATGCCGTTCACCGACCTTTCGGCGCAGGCTCAGCCGAACACCTCCCTTCACTGTACGCGTTCAGCCCAGAGCGGACGGGAAACCGAGAGCCGGTTCTCCGAGGGGCAGGCGGGGAGACGAGGCCCCTGTACGGCGGGTTGAAAAGGTCAAAGGTCAAGCTGCAAGCGCTGCAATAAACGAGGATGTTTATTCATGAGCGCGAGGTTCTTAATCCGCGTGAGAAGAGCCGTGTCGGGGGAAAACGGGAAAAAGAATCCCAGGGTTTTTTTTTTCTTTTTACCGCTTGGTGAAACGGGTAATGGCAGAACAACCCGTACAGTAAATGCAGGATATTTTCATTTCAAACGATAACAGTTAGCCACAGACATAAAGGAACAAGGCTTTTATTGTTCTTTATACTGTGTGTTTGATGCGTTCGCCGTGCATCGTGCAGAATAATAGAATTCATTATGAGAGTGAAGCTGTGGCTTTTGCAAATAGCTTTGTACATTGACAGCACTGAAAGCTGAAGAAGAAGAATGAGGACAGAATTAAATTGTGAGTGTTTGGGTTCTATGTATAAGATCAGTGTTTATGAAAAGTGACAACTGAAATGTTAGTTCGATGCACATTTAAGAAAAAGAAAATCTATATACATTTTTTTCTACCTGATCTGCTTGCCTTGCCACTTTGTTTAGTAAAGACTAACCATTACACACATAGTCTTCAACAAGCATTTTTTCCTGATCAGCTGAATCCACCATACCTAGGTTTCTAAAAGCTTACCTATCTCTATGGCCTAGTATGGAATCTTACTAGATAGATAAAGGTCCCCAATAAAAAACGATCCAAACTTATTGAATGTTGGCATAAATACATCAAATGTTTGATACACTACAGCTGTAAACCACCTACTGATCCCTGCCAGGGACCAGCTACCGTTTTATGTTATGTTCACGGTGGTGTTGCGGGTAGCACTGTTTCCACACAAGAAGGCCCTGGGTTCGAATCCCGGCCTGTGGGTCTGCATGCGGAGTCTGCATGTTCTCCCCGTGTCCACGGTGGGTTTTCATGACTGGGAGGGAATGGTGTGAGCGTGCCCTGCGATAGATTGGCGACCTGTCCATGCTGTATTCCTGCCACTTGCCCAGTGCATGCTGGGACAGGCTCCAGCATCCCCCTCAACCCTGCCCAGAAATATGTGGGTGTAGATAATGGATGGATGTTTGGAATGTCCCACCTACAGAAGGACACATTGGATGCTGCCTTCAGATTTGGATGAAATGAGGTTCCCTCAAAGTGTGCAGTTTTAAAAAAAAAAATGTTTTTGATGATTTCTGTTTGAGACGCGCTTTGGTAGGACAGATGGGAGAGAGACCTTCACAGGCTGCCGGGATGCAACTGAGACTCGGCCTTAATAGTCATAACGGAACTACATTCCCCTGTGTGTCAGCACTCCCCTGAAAGCTCTCCACTAACCCAACTATACACTGCGCTGTCTGTCTGGGTTTAGTTGCTATAGGCGATGTCCTGTGCAGGTACATCTCACTGATTAAATCAGGCAGGACAAAAGAAGTTACCTTTGATTTTTCTTTTTCATTTTTCATTTTTTTGGCTTAGTCCTGAGGACACAGCCATCCCGCGGGCATAGTAGTGATTTGGAAATAAGAAGAAGAAAGTTTTGTTATTTTTGAACTGTTAACCCACTCATTCACTTTTGTGCTAATGTTTGGCAAAACAACCTTAAATGAATCAAGAACAAGCAACAATATTATGAATAAATAAAGATCTTAAGCTGGGAGAGGCTCAGATCCGAACGACAGCTGTCAATCCAAGATCAAAGAGGGTGTCTTTAAAGCTTACCCGTACACAGTGAGATGTTCAGTGCGAAAGTAATTCTTACAGAGTGCATATGGTCCCTACTGGACTCATGTGTTAGAGCTCAGTTAACACTAGACATTTCACTGTCGATTACTTTGCCTGGGAAAACCTGCACCCCTCCAGTGACATCACCATCTGGGGCGCATAGCGGGAAAAACCCTGAAGATATTCAGCACTGTGCGTCAGCCAGTCTGCAGACTGTGAATTATTCCGTCTCTGCCCTCCCCAACCCCCACCCCATTTACAGAAGGCTGCCAGCTCCACTCTCGTCAGTCACAAGTGAATGAACTGGAGAAAATGGCCCAGGATGCAGGGCATCGAGGGAGGTCAAGGCCCGGGTTTGTGGGAATGGGTTATTTCAAACACCCCCGACAGTGGCAGTGTAGTATACTGAGTAAGGAGTTGGTTTTATAACCTAAAGATCACAGGTTCGATTGCCAGTTAGGACACTGCCGTTTTTTCCCTCAGCAAGGTACATTGCTTCAGTATATATCCAGCTGTATAAATGGATGCAATGTAAATGCAATGTAGAAAGTTGTGTAAGTCACTCTGGATAAGAGTGTCTGCTAAATGCCTGTAATGTAATGTAATGGGAAATGACAGCTCTTCCAAAGTACCCCGCACATTACACTCCTGAGACCACTGGCAGAAAAAAGTACAATTTTACACAGTAGAAGTGTCTTGGATGACAAAACCATGTTGCCACAAAAACATTTTCAAAAATATTATTTATTTTATTTTTAGTGAATGGCCCTTGTAGTGTAGGTTTCCTCATAGTAGAATGTACTGTAATGTTTCTCAAGATTAAAGACCAGAGACTCCTGCCCCCTACAGGGCAGGGGCGAAAATAAATTGACGGGTCTAAGGAGGTCACAGGCCTGTAATGGGAAAGAGAGGGAGGAAGCTCTGTGATGACCTTCAGGATGTCTGGACATGAATACAAAGGAGGGGTGTACCTCTGAATTGTGGGCAACTGCCTGTCACTAAGGTTGTGAGATTCACAGTTAAAAAAGAGAGCTTATATTTCAGTAGAACTCTGTGGTGAAAAGTAATTTATTTGGTTAGCACAGTACTAGATGAGCAGTACTTACAAATAATCCAAATATGGCGCATGTGTCCTTTTGTTGTTTATTTTAAAGTGCCTGTAGGCTTAAAAAAACAGCATTTAATGAAATAGATGAGTGAAGAAAATGACTGTTTTTCCTCTTGCATTGACAAAAAAAAAAAAAAAACACAGAGCGCTACTTTGCACCAAAGTAATCATCCCTTCCCTTAATTAACGTTAAACACGTCTGCAGTCTTACTGGACGGGAAACAGGAAGGGCCTTATCCTCTGCCAAAGCACCCAATGAAATTTAAGTATGTAAAAGACTCAGTCGGCCCAAAAAAGTGACGTAATGCTAATGCTGTTTAGCGCTCCGCTAACAGCACTTGAGGGAACAGAGAGTTAATAACCTGACTGCAAACACACAGATTTAAACGGCCCAGTACTGGGCAGTGGTATGCATACCTCATAATCCTGTTTTTTTCTCTCAGAAGACCAGAACATCCAAACATCGCTTGATTTGCTTGCGAGTGTGAGTGTGCGTGCATTTTTTATTTATTTTACAGACCCTCTGGTAATGCACAATGTTGCGTAGATTACCTCCCACACATTTTCTAAATTCTGCGATAGTGTCTCTATTCTGTTTTTTTTTTCCTTACATGGCGATTGTCACAGAGATTAGCTTCCGGAAGCACATGATGATGCGTACCAAGACAACCCAGG
Source organism: Anguilla japonica (assembly GCA_025169545.1). Classification (NCBI taxonomy): domain Eukaryota; kingdom Metazoa; phylum Chordata; class Actinopteri; order Anguilliformes; family Anguillidae; genus Anguilla; species Anguilla japonica. The sequence goes on from CM045891.1 coordinate 3,897,992, forward strand.
GACCTATGCTGTAGTCTCCTTATATTTTTCTGTTATATTTTTGAACAATTGAGCAAATCAACTATCAACTCACCTTTTCATCTGCATTAACCGTTGATCAAGATTATTTCCCTTTTCAAATTTTATGAATAAAAGTAATAATTATAGTAACTATATCCTGAATCAAGTCATATCTACAGATTTGACTGCAGCAACATTCTGCATGGTAACAATGCATACATGGGCTGATGTTTCACCCGACACAAATGTCACCCTTGAGATGTCAATGATATCATTAGCATACCTCCCATTTCATTTTATATTCACTTCCAAGAGATATTCAGCCACAGGCAATGGATGATTTCAGATTCTTAACCCTTCAAGGTGTAAGATCACAGATGCTGTGTGTGATTATAACATTCTTAACTGAACATTCTAATGATGATGTCACAATCACTACAGGCAACTGAAAGTTCTAGAACACTGACATAGAATGTTGGAAAAACATTCCAAAAGAAAAACCTACGCTTCAAACGGTTAGAACTGCACATGAGCACCAGGCACCTTGGCAAGCGGATATTTTTAGACATCATTCCACGCGGATAGTCCGTGTTGGATCTGCATCCATAACAATGAGCACATTCGTTGGCTCCTGGCCTTCCACAGATTGTTAGTTAAATTTCTGCAGCGTCTGTACACTTTGGCGGATTCTGACATAATTATGCGACATTTGTGCACAGCAAGCATGCTCAGTACCTTCTTTCCCTCCACATGCTGGAATCAGGGGGCCGATGCCAACATCGGAGCGCGAGCCACAACCCTGAAGAGCTCCCTGGTTTTTAATTCTCTGCGGGGCAGACACACGTCTCTGCCTGCAGGGGGCGCTGGAAGCAGGCCTGGACCCGCGGGCAGCCCCCGCTACCCTACTGCTGGACTGAGTTAACTCTTTCACTGGGATAATGTGCCCAAGGTACTGGAGGAAAAAAAGCCACACAAAACACTGTGTACTCACAAAACTTGGATATTTTACAGGTTCTTCCTATTTACAGATTAGATTTAGCTGCTACGACTGCTTTGGAGACAGAAAGCCCTCAGTCATTTGAATGTTTGGTGGCAAACGTCCAAAAGTTAGGACTCTCTGTTCTTCCGCTAGACATGTTAAGCAACTTGGACTGTTAATAGGCTGGGGTATAAAACTTACACTCAAAGTGGCATAGGTATATCATCATCATCATCATCATCATCATCTAGCAGATGCCCTTATACAGGGCTACTTTTACATTTTTTACATAGATCAGCTAGGTATGTGTATGAAGCAATTCAAGTGTACAAATTGCAGTTTCGTACACGGGAATCAAACCTGCAACCTACAGGGTACAAGCCCAGTCCTCGAACCCCTGTACTACGTGGACCCCATGCGTTAGCACTAGCGCTAGCTCTCCCCTCTGCCTCACTCTCTTTCCCTTGACTTTGACACTGGAAGCACCGCAAGGTTGTACTCTAAACGCACTATGATTCACTGCCATGGCAAAGCCTCAGCTCGTCCATTAGGTATTAGTTTTTTGGGGAGCGCGTCCGTCTCTGACATCAGCAGTCTCTCATAAAGTGCTCTCTGACATTATACTCCTACCCTACTTTTAAAAAAGTGAATATCTGCCTGGCAAATAAGGATATTTCTGGTCTTTTTCCACATTTATGTTAATGTTTGTTGTTTCCCCATGAGAACTGAATGTGTAACCTGCTCCCAAACAAAAATGATTCATTTGTATTATTTCTTTCTCTGTTTTGCATGCTGCCTCAGTAGCAGTGTATGCTTATGTGTCATTTTTTTTCCACACAAGTTGCCCAAAATTACTGTGGAGGCTGTCTAAAATTTTTTCCAAGCCTCAGTGGTATTATACGGGCTACTCTCTTTATTTTCCAAGCTATTCCAGAGAAAGGGTGAAGAGTTACTCTGGAAGATCTGTTATTCAGCAGGAGCTCTGGCAGTAGGCAAGCAACTTGTATGAAGAGTGGATAAATCTGAGTGAAAAGTGGAACGCCCTGGGTTACAAACGCAGAGGAGAGGTGCGGATGTGTCATTCTATGCATTTCTGTTTTGTGCAGATCTCTCTATCATGAAAGTCTGTGTGGTAATGGTCTGCTCACATAAATGCGCATGCATGCACACACACACTCACACACATACACATATATGCACTCACACACACATGCACAAACACACACACACACGCACACACACACACTCACACACATACACATATATGCACTCACACACACGCACACACACACATGCATGCACAAACACTCACACAAATGCGTGTGCATGCACACGCACACACACACACTCACACACATACACATATATGCACTCACACACACGCACACACACACATGCATGCACAAATGCGTGTGCATGCACAAACACACACACACACGCACACACACACACTCACACACATACACATATATGCACTCACACACACGCACACACACACATGCATGCACAAACACTCACACAAATGCGTGTGCATGCACACACACACTCACACACATACACATATATGCACTCACACACACATGCACAAACACACACACACAACACACACACACACACACGCGTGCACACACTCACACACATACACATATATGCACTCACACACACATGCACAAACACACACACACACGCACACACACACACACGCATGCACAAACACTCGCACAAATGCCTGCACACACACGGACACACACACACACACACACACACACACACTTTTGGCATCCAAAGATATTCTTTTTAATCCACATTATGATGAGAGGCAGGAGGCACTGATTTTATTCTCTTGGTTCTGCTGCCAGACATTGAGAGCACAGCGTGTTTCCAAACGCCAGCCCTCATTTGCTCTCTTTCTGCTCTGCAGACCGGCTTTTATGTTCCCCACGTGGCTGCCCCATAAACAGCACGTTATGTCCTATTAAAGTGTGAGGTCACACACACATGTGATTAGAATGTTCTCTACTGAGCATTCTAATGCTGATGTCACAATCACCGCTGGTAAATGAAAGCAATGGGGCTCTAGAACACTGACTTGGAATTTTGAGGGAAAAAAAAACATTCCAAAAAAATCTACTCTTCAAAGTGTTAAATCATGAACAAAACAAAAACTGTTGCTTGCCGTCAAAGCTTTCAGAAATCATTACTATTAATCTTTTCCCTTTTCAGAAACATGAATAATAGGTTTTGGGGAAACACAATTAAGCTGTGATCTAATATGTTGCGGTGCAGCAAATCAGCTATTGCCAATACTGTCAAAATTATAACCAATATTCTATACTCTGCATGTCGTGATAAAACAACGGGAAGCTTTTTTCCTTATTTCATCTTTTTTTTTTGTGTGTGTAATGGTTTTCCAATATCTATGAGGATCTGTAATAGAAGGATGTTGTAAATATTTTGTTATAATTACTTTTAAAGAAGTCCAAAGTCACCTGGAGGTGGTAAGATGTGACAGTCCACCATGGGGCGTCCCGCCCAGGTGGAGCTTTCAGCCTTTCAGTGCACATTTTGGCTCTCATCATGCTCATGGGGTGCTGGAAGGTGGTTGTTGAGATCCGTACGGTCACACATACTTTTTGGGAGGGGGGTGGGGGGGGGGGGCCCAGAGGAATGAGTATGCTGCTGTCATGAATTCGGGACGGGGCGGGGGCGGGGCTGGGTCTCAATTATTTAAAGTCAAGCCTTACAATTTAAGGGGTACTCTGTAAGCCGAAAGTACTGCTGCACTGTATGGTGGCTTATGATATAGTATACTGCGTGAAGCACTTTAAATGCCAAAGGGAATTTGCAAGACGAGTAATATTGAAACTTGAATGAGATTCTGAGACAGTTTAATATCTCTTAGCTACCAAAGCACTTTATTGTAATTCCCTTTTCATATCCAGTTAGCCTCTTTCCGCATGTTGCAAAGAGTTTAGATCTAATCCATTGTTGAAATAAACTTTGTTACTTTTTATATATACACGAGTCTAACTGTTTACCTGTTGAGAGGTCCGGGGCCTGCTCATTACATATAACCAAGGGGGGGGGGGGGGCAGGGGGGAATAGTACCCGCCATTAAAGGCCCGCCAGCCAGAGCATCCGCAACAAAACGAGTCAAATTAAATCATCAAACGATGAAGGCGGCCATTATCCCGCTGTGTCATTTCACCACCGTTAAACCGAATACGATACAATTTCAATCTAACGTTCCCCCTTTGATGTTCTCCATCTTGACCACTTCAGCACTTTTTCATTTACATAGGAAGGGACCTTTCTAACTGAGTGCTGTTGAGCCAAGACCACAATCACTACACATGATTGCAATTACCTGAACGTTGTTTTTTTTTTTTTTGTAGTATGGATTTGCTTACTGATGAAGATGAACACCTCTGACCTATTGACCTCTGACCTATTGTCTCATCCTACATAAAGGTAAAGCGGCTACAGTGTAGCTTAACGGGTGAAAGGTTGTAGGTTCGATTCCCAGGTAGAACACTGCCATTGTACCCTGAAGCAATGTACTTAAGTGGAATACACATCGATGTTATGTAGAAATTCCAAAGCTGTGTGTCTACTAAATTCCTGTAGTGTAAAAAAGAATAAAGTTTTTGGACGTTACGTATGCAATGTTACCCTTGGGTTAAACCAGGGGTGACAAACCCAGGACGTGGAGAGCCGCAGGGCCGTTGGTTTTTTGTTTGTACTCGACACTTAATCAATCAATTAAAGCAGGCAATGACACAGCAATAGTTAATTCACCTCACCTGATTTCTTTGGCCTAAGTGGTTGTTGCATTTAAGGTGAGAACAAAAACCAGCAGACCCTGCGGCTCCCCAGGACCAGGGGTGGCCACCCCAGGGTTAAACTACTGGCTGAACGGCACTTTCAGTGTTATTCGTAATTACTCCTTTTCAGCGTCAGCCTTCTCACACGATCGCAGAATAAAACAGAACTCGAGTCGAAAGTGGAGGAAGTTGATGTGAGCCGTCACCAGCCAGCAGTTGTGAGTGTATGTGTGCGTGCATGTATGTGTGTGTGTTCGTGTGTGTGTTTGAGTGTGTGTGTGTGTGTGTGTGTGTGTGTATGTGCGTGTGTGTATGTGTTCGTGCGTGTGTGTGTTTGTGTGAGTGTGTGTGTGTGTGTGTGTGTGGTGGTACATGTGTGTGCGAGTGCCTGTGTGTAGGTGTGTGTCTGTGTGTGTGAGTGTGTGTATATGTGTGCATGGGTGTGAGTGTCTGTGTGTGTGTGTGTATGTGTGTATGTATGCACATGTGTGTGCGTGTATGTGTATGCATGTGTGTGTATGTCTGTATATGTGTATGTGTGTGTGTGTGTCACTAACACATCCTTCCCACAGGTTGACAGCTCTGACCAATCACCATGCAGGGTAGCGACCGCGCCCGCTCGGGCTTCCTGGTGCAGCCCAGGTCTGCGGCGGGACAGAGTGTCTGCGCTTCATCAGGGAGCGGGAGCCCCTGGGCGCGGGCCTGAGAGGCCCTAAATCTTCCTGGCGGACGGGGCCGGGGGGCCTCGGCGGCTCCTGCGTGCCGCTCGCGGGGACGGGACGGGGGGGGGGGGGGGGGGGGGGGGGGGGGTGTTTTTATGTGGTAAAAACGGAACGCTGGCAGCCGTTGGCGGTGTCCCGCAGCGCTGGCAGGACGCCGCTCCTCCATGTTGCTTAACGATCACGGGCCCGTAAGGACGTGACAAACAGCCCCCGAATCCGCCCCCCCCCCGTGCCGAGCGTCCCGTCTGTGACGGAGAGCGCCAGGCCTCGCCGGGAACAGGGCCCCGTCAGAAAAAAAAACAAAAACCAAAATACTTCGCTCCGACCTACAGCAGGATTTCCTTGTGAAACACTAGAGGTCATTACGTCTTTTTATTCTACACCTCTCTTTCATGCTAGAGAACTCATGAATAAAACTAGTATTATGGCAAGCCGGGGATTGTTGTTGTTTTATTGCTAAAAAACGCCAAAGCAAAGACTCGGATCAAGACGCTAAACAAACAAACAAGCAAAAAACCTGGGGGCGTTCTGAACGCTCAATGTTTTCGTGAGTCTGAAGCATTTAACTTTATTTCCGTTCTCCAGCTATAATAAAAATAAATATAATTCATTTCTGACACGCGGATGCAAGGCCATTCTTCCACATTTGAGCAAACTGTTACAAAAAAGCATTTATTGCGATAACGATTAAAGCCAATAGTGACAGGTTACACCTGCAGATCTTAACGTGGAAGAAGTGTCTTTGTGTAATCCTGGTAGATTGAATCACTTACGGCAACCGTGAAATAAACTTTCACAGAGACACAGGGGACGTGGGTACTTTCTAGTACTTTTTAATCGCCTTTGCATCTGGAGTGCACAGAGTTAACTGCCGCCATTATCGCATTTCTTTCTCACCCTCCCGACTGTTCTAAAACAATCCCTACATGCACCTGGAATCTGAGGCAAAATTAAATCACAGAATAGCAGGTCTTAACACCCATGATTGTATATCCTTTTTTTCCCCCAAGTTCTAACCCTTACAATTCCTTTTGCTTGATGAATATAGTCATTGCATGTTGAGAAGCGTGACAATATGCGTGGATATGTTCCATTCCCTCATTTCCTTCAGCTCCGTCCTTGTGCATGGCATCCTGTGTAATTCATCTGTAAGTTCATGTTCCGCATTAATTTGTAACAAGATGTAAATGGGCACATATTAACTTCACAGTTGGTAAAGCATAATTGCTGGATGAAATTGACTCCTTAATGAAAAATGCAGGGCCAATCTTGAAACATATATATATATCGCGTTATTGTGCGTGTGCGTAGCTAGCCCTTTGGAAAATGTATGCTCCAGCGGCTGAACTGAGATTCAACCTGTGATAAAGAATCAATTACCGATCATACATAAAGTAACAGAAAAAATGCAATGGGATGCAACAAATTCCCTACCTTTTGTACGTCTTTCAGCAATAAAATTCTGGTAATTGTGCCAAACTAGGAAGATATATGTTTTGCATTGCCCACATACATCTGAATAAACATATAATACTTATTCTGGCTTCTGCAGGCACAGCAGGAAATGTTACTAATTAAAAGTCATTGTCATTGTGAAACGCCTTCTGGCAATAGTGATGCATGTACTGTAGCTGAGCAAATGGTTTAAGTAACATGAGAACATTGCAAAGTGTAAAGATTACAACAGGCCATTCACCCCATCCACGCTCGTAATTTTGTTCGCCATATAGAGTTAATCAAACGCTGTGTGTAACCAAGTTTTAAATAGAAAGGACTCATCCCTTGCATCCACTATGAGTCATGATAAAACTAAGACCATGCATTAATAAACATGTGGAAAAAAAATACAGTAACCTCACGAGATGGAATTTAAAACAGCTTTTTGTGGTATTAACAGGTATTAAACTGCACTTGTTTACTCCCAAAGATGCTATCTCCCAGAATCCAGTGCGGATAGAACCTGAATACATTTAATTCACTGAAAATGACAGGATAGCTTATTTTTTATTTTTTAAATTTTTTTAAATGTATTTTTTCCCCAAAATTGAAGAACCATTAAAGCGTACAAGCTAGGGAACCTTCGGTGGCCCAGCACTACATTTCGGAAGCCCGCACTGACACTGATCTAGCACTTAAAAAGGTACATAAAACGAGTTCCCTCGCCCGTTTTTTTTGTCTGTTATGGAGGGAACGGTAGGTTACCGTGTTTCTTCTCTGCTGAAAACAGCAGGTCACACACGCCTGAGCCCACACTCCCTCCGGCTCTTTCTCCAGCAGAGTCCCTCCACACTTTCCTCTCAGCAAATTGCATCTGACCTTTGTCCAACTAAATAGGAGGATGAATCCCTGTTTTATGCATTTTCTGTTTTGCTGATTTTTTTTTTTTTTCTCTCTCGCTATTTTTTGCGCTAGTGTCTTTATCTTCCGGTCCTCGACAAAATGGTGTGTGTGTGTGTGTTCTCTTGTCGTTTATTCAGTGCTGCGTGAGATGCCACACAATGGAGAGAGAACAGCATGGCATTGCCCCGGCACAGACTGTTTAATCTCCAGCAGAAGGAAGTACTGCAAAATCAGTCCGTTCTCTTACAAAAACAACCTCTCACACTTTGACACTCAGAGATTCAGGGGTTGAATAAGGGCAGGTTTGTTTTTCTTTTCTTTTTCTTTTTTTTTTTTTTTTCTTCTCATGAGCACATCACTTTGATCTGGAAGTCCATATTTTAAGACCTTTAATATTTCAAGCAACATTTCAAGGGATACATGTAAGGAATACTTTCTCTTACTTACTGAAAGCATTGTTGTTGTGACATCACAGGGGATCCAGGAGAATAGAGTGCAACAGAAATGAAGCAATGTTTCTTAGATAACTGTACTACATGTTATTTATTTTTGTGTATTCTGTTATCCTATTGAGAGTTCATTGTGCAATTCTAAACTCCGACATCTGAAATTATATTAGTATAAAATCTGTGATGTGGGAGGATTCATACAGTACATTTTGGGCAAATCTGTATAGATAACATATTGCATTTCTTTATCTTCTACACAGCATTGAGACAGCATTGGTAGTATACAAGATCAATATAAATATTGCACTTTAAGAAACAAAACATAAGGTAAAACAAAAAGACAGGATTTTGTAGTATTTTTTTTTAAAACTTTGTCTACTCTTTAATTTTCTAAAGTACTTTTACTTATTATTTATATTGATTTTATTTTTACTTATTATTTTGTATATTTGACAAGTTACCCCTTCAAATATGCCATAAATGGCATATTTTGTATTACATTTCAAATAAGAAAACACGGCAGGTCACTTGATAATGTATCACATATTTTATGAGCATTGACCAAAGCCACCATGTGCCAGAACCTGTCAGTGAGCTCGTGATAAATAACATGGCAGTAGTGTGTTTAACAGGGCCCCCGAAACAAAGTTGTTTTACAGGCCGTGCTAAATATTCATTACTTACTCGTTAATAACAAATTACTTACTCGTTTTTAAAAGTGCTGAATTGAAAGCGGAAATATACCCTTTTTAATTTGACCTTAACCTTTAACAAATAGATAACCCATTTGCATATAACTGGGGAAAAGGACCATTGTTTCCCAATTAAGGCAGCAAATTAACTGCCTGTGCATTGAGATTTACATATTAATTAGCCATGGAGTTATTGATGCAATATAGCTCTGGGCATGCTGTGTGTGTACTAGTAAACCAACAACATTTAGTGGGAAAAAAATAAAAAAATCAGGGACAAGAACATTATTATTGACCCACAACAGTGATAAATATGCCCTTTTCTCAGAATCATAAAAGCTTTCGATAACATAAATCCACTTAACCATGCTGAAATATTCAAACACTGTCCCTTCCCTGGGCTCCTGTGTTTGCTCAGTAAATAGGCAGTGTTTCTTTTTTGTGTGTGTGTGTATCATACTGTTTGAAAATTGTTGACGATGAACATTTCGTGACCAATTAACTAAGTATGACTTTAGCGAGCATAGTGCACTGCTTTTAAACACAGACCATACTGATGTTAAATGCACTTACACTCCAAGATATAAAAAATATAAATATGTTATTATTATTCAGATCATTATTTATTTACTATGAAAACAGATAATTTTTAAATAGATTCTTACAGTTTCGCAGATCCTGACCAAAAGGTTGTACTACACCGATAACAAGAACTGCAGTTTTCCCAAATTACTAACTCCCATTTTAAAACTCTTTCAAAAATTAAGAGCAGTAGATATGCTCTTCGTTGCACATGCTCAAGTCTTTCTTGGTCCAAAAATTGGGAGAGAACTGCAAAAAGTTCAAAGAAACAAGCATGACTGCAGCAATCAAACGTCTACAGTCACATGCAGTTGACGAAACTGAAGCATATCAAGGGTTGTTATATAGTATGTAATGTATATAAAGGATTTCATGCACTGTATAAACAAACAATTACACAGCATGACATCTTCTTTTGGTGTTGAAGTACAGGGCTGAAGGCATAGGATCAAAATTACTGCTGGATCCAAACTGCCAGGGGGGTCCCGAGGAACAGGAAGTGGTTCCACCATTTTGACAGAGTCGGTTCAGGAGAAGAAGATTGACTCTGTGCCATTTCGCAGACAAAAACAACAACAACAACAACAACAAAAGGAGTCGAAGTGAGGCCGGGACGTGGTCAATTGACAAATTACCGTGCAAATTATACAAATAAACAGGCGCTTCCGCGACGCGGCCAGGGTCCGCGCCGCACGCCGCTGCCCAGGGCAGGCCGCAAATCAAACACGATTGTGCGTCGCCACTTAGCGCAGCGCCCACTCACGCGGCCCGCGTCTCCGATTTAAGGCTTTTAATTCAATCTGTGCCGAAACAGAGCTTTCGGAAAGCTGAAGGCCGTCAAATTCTGGGCAGCAGACTCGGGCTGTTCCATCGCTAAACCGTGCCAGTCGCCGAAACTGAGTTCCACAGGAACGTCAGGTAGCAGTAGAGCGGAGTGGAATATGCTCAAGGTCAAAAGTCCCAAGGTCGAATACGTACGCTGAGGGACCGTGGCCGAGCACAGGCGGCGCAGCCCTGGTGTACGTTTCGGGGGAAGCTGGCCCGGGGCGGGACGGCCGTTCCACTCGAGAAGGCGCGGCACGGGTGGGTGGTAATCCGATGTGAGGCCCGCGTCCATGGCGACAGCCGTTCGCGGTACCCAGGGGCAGGTGTCGCCCCAGAGGGTGTGCGCTGCCCAATCCCTGCCTGGGGAGGGGCGTCCTGTGCGCTGCCAAAGTGGAACTGCAGATACCGAGAGCTTTGCACAAATGCAGACTGAGGCATCTCTGCAGCACGCACACACACACACACACCCACTGACACACACACACACACACACACACACACACTCACACACACACTCACACACACACCCACTGACACACACACATGCAGATACACACACAGACACACCTACAGACACGCAGATACACCACACACACACACACACACACACACACACGCAGACAGACGCAGATACACACACTGACACACACACAATTTCACACACTGACACTTACACACACACACACACACACACACACAGATACAAACATACACACACACTGACACACACACACAATTACACACACTGACAATTACACACACACACACAGACACACACTGACACACACACGCAGACACACGTAGATACACACACACACACACACACACAGATGCACACACACACGCACACACACAGAAACTAACATACATACACACACACACATGTGCACACACACAGCAACAGACCTGTGTGTGTGACTGTGAGAGTGTATGCGTACGTTCGTGTGAACACGTGTTTTTGACGAACAGGAGACGTTTCTCAGCCTCGTCTGATAACACAGATGCTGATGTATTTCTGAGTTCGCTGGTGTGATCGCTGGCTAAGTCAAGCAGCTGGAAATGTGGGGGTGTTGAAGAGAATTATCTATAAATATTCCCCAAAAATGGTTCTTTAAACACCTTTTAATTGATATAGATCTTGCTTGTGGGCAATGTGATGAATCCTTCTGGTGAGGTGGCGCAAACACAAAGAGGATTCTTTCCATTTATAATTTACTCGTGCTTTCTGAGCTACGCTTACCGGCGCTATTCTCAGCTAAGCCATCAAATATGCAAAAACGAGCAATTAATTCAATTTTCCCATTTTTCGCATTTGTTATCAAATATTGGCATTGTAGTTTCCATTCTTTAGAACGTTCCATCTTTTAGCACACAACACAATCTCCTATTGGTTGATTTCACTTGAAAATGCCAATGAAATGTTAATGAAACTATGTGAGGCCTAGTAAAGACTGGATACAAGGAGGGTTGCATGCATGTTCTCACTGAACACTTAACTCAATCCGGATGAAAGTGCTGAACATTCGGGTGTGTTGATGGCATACTACCAGAAATATTCAGCAAATGAACGAGTTACCCAACACATCACATACTGAGCTTAACCCACTGCTCACCTGACTACTCACCAGACTCGACACGGAGGCTGTGACATCGCACTAACTGATAAGAATTCTTCAGAAAAAAATTAAGTAAAATAACAATTTTAACTATTGTAATAATTATGTTGAGAGAAAACACATGGTGGTGAGTAGAGGCATAGCTAAAAAAAATAATAATAAAGATTTGTTTCATTAAAAAGAGGGCCCCCAGGGCAATATTCTTTCCAGGGGCCCAGAATTCCTGGCTACTGTATGCACTGTAGTTTTTTTTGTTTTTTTTTTTTTTGGTCGTCCGCGGAAAAAATAAGCAAGCTTGTCAAGAGCTTATTTAGTTTATTATTAAGTACTGACAGTGATTAAAATATGAGAGAGAGAGAGAGAGAGATATTTCAACACTGCATTAGAACTGTCTGACTCTGAGAACACTAACCATCATTCATCACAACAACCAATTCCTTTTTAATAAAGTACAGATCACGCACAGCGACTCTTTCAAAATTATATACACTTTTCAATTTTTTTTTATTTTTTACAATAATGGAAACACAGAAGCTGTTACATGCGCAGGTTACCCAATGCCTGCAAGCCTATTCTGTGGGTGGGATGAGCTGCTTTTTTTCAGTGGTAGATGAAAGTGATGATCTTTTGCAGGTGGGTTTTTCTTGTGTAATTTCTTCAGGTCCACGAGAATCCTTTCATGCTCAAATGCAGTAATTCGAACCAAGCTAAGCTGACTGATCTCTTGGTCCTGTTGCAGCCTGTGGCTGCTGTATATATTTCCTGCGCTGACCGACTCTAAAAATGACTCTCTGTTTTCATGTTGGCGGTGATCCATCTCCTCGAACCTCCATCCGAATCCTGTGTGTTAGATTCTCACGATGTAAACAGAGAAAATGGTTTAGAGTTTCCCCTTTATTTTTCTCCTCGCTGTATCCCTGTTCTTCATTCTACCCATTAATTATCCCCCAGTGAGAAAAAGCTGGAATCTAGACATCAAGAGGGGTGGATATCCACTGCGGGTTGACATAAATGTACTGGGTTAAACCCTGTATTACTCAGGTTTTACTCGGATATAGACCTGCTGTGTCCTAGTTGGGCAGAAAACATTAACTTTTCAACAAGTTGCAGCCGTGATTTCACCTGAACGTTCAGACAGTTTCACTAACCTTTAGCCACAAATAATGTTCACAGGGAGATTAATAGTTTCGAGTTTTCCCTCCATTTCTCTCCTCACTGTACTGTCACCATTCTTTCTGCTCCTTATTTCTCCACCTCTCCTTCACACTAGGGCTCCCTGCATTGTTTACTGCCTTGTCCAGGTGTCCAGGTGGATATTTACCGTGGGGATTCACGCTGAGCGCCTCGCTCAAGGGCACGACGAGCCCTGCCACACCCGGGATTTAAAACAACCAAAAACAGTCACGTTCAGGTGAGCCACACAACCCGTCCCCTTCCATATCAGTCTGGTGCTCTTACCTGTAGGCCAGGTAGGCCTCCACACATTCACCGTTAGCTCGTATCATGTGTCTATCACCATAGACCCACAGTGCTGTCTTCACCTCTAAATTTGGACTCTTTTTGAAAGGTGGCAGGCGAAACTTGAACTCCGTCTCTTAGGGCTTCTCTCAGCCCCTCTCTCTCTCTCTCTCTCTCACCCCCTCTCTCTCTCTCTCTCACCCTCTCTCTCTCTCTCTCTCTCTCTGTCTCAGCACGGTTTTTCTAACTCCCAGCAACCTTAAATAGACTGTTGCGCACTAGCTGTTCCCGCACTCACGGAAGTGTCAGCGACACTCTGCTATTATATTCATTAATGCGCTGTCAAAGTTCTCCCTAGCGGCGTGGCACGGACCAACAGCAAAAAAAAAAAACGAAAACGAAAACAGACGAATCTTTCCCGCCCCTCGTTTCCATGGCGCGTCGTTACCGTCGGCGCTGTCCGTTAAACCGGAGGCCCGACAGACGTGGGAGGAGCCCCGGGAGGGCGGCTCAAACGCGGCGGACACGTGCGCTCACACGCTCACACGCGCACACGCGCACACGCGGCGGGTTCGACGCGGCGCCGAGCGGAGGGACCGAACAGGCTGCATTCATCTACGGCTGAGAGGGGAGGCGCTGAACGACAGGACAGCAAAAGCTGCGGTGTGAAATAGACAGGGCCTGAGAGAGAGAGAGAGAGAGAGAGAGAGAGAGAGAGAGGGAGAGGGAGAGATACAGAGAGAGAGAGAGAGAGAGAGAGAGAGAGAGAAATCCAGAGTGCGAAAGAGGGAGAAATAGATAGAGGGAGGAGGACAAAGAGTGTGAGAGTGAGATATATATATATATATATAGAGAGAGAGATAAAGAGCATGTGAGAGGGAACCTTGAGAGAGAGAGAGAGAGAGAGAGAGAGAGAGAGATACTGTAGATAGAGATATAGGGAGAGAGACAAAGACTGTGTGAGAGAAAGCCTTGAGAGAGAGAGAGAGAGAGAAAGATAGAGGGACAATGGACAGAGAGAGACTGAGGGACAGGAGAACAGGATAATGAGAGCGATACGCTAACACAGCTCTCCTCTTCGTTTAGTTTATTTATTTATTTGACGATTCACTTTAAAAGGACAATTGCATGGTTGCAAACACCAACGTACACGCACAGTTAAACAGAACATCAAGGATAACGCAAAAAAGTCACAGGGCTTATTTCCATTGCGACCTTCAACCTGCTGCGGTACACAAGCGACGAAGCATTGGAAAGAAAAACAAAATAAAATAACACAGCAATAAAATAAATAAATAAATAGAAGCTCCGTGATCTGCAGCGGTGAGAAGAACGTGGCCTGCCTGCACATCATGCCTGAGCCAGGCGGCGAGGCGACGTGGCGGAGGGGTGACCGAACGAGCGAGCGAGCGAGCTAGCGAAGGTGCTCTAGTGAAGGTGCTCTAGTGAAGGCGCTCTAGTGAAGGTGCTCTAGTGAAGGTGCTCTAGTGAAGGTGCTCTAACGAAGGTGCTCTAGTGAAGGTGCTCTAGCGAAGGTGCTCTAGCGAAGGTGCTCTAGTGAAGGTGCTCTAGCGAAGGTGCTCTAGTGAAGGCGCTCTAGTGAAGGTGCTCTAGTGAAGGCGCTCTAGTGAAGGTGCTCTAGTGAAGGTGCTCTAGCGAAGGTGCTCTAGTGAAGGCGCTCTAGTGAAAATGCTCTAGCGAAGGTGCTCTAGCGAAGGTGCTCTAGTGAAGGTGCTCTAGTGAAGGTGCTCTAGTGAAGGTGCTCTAGTGAAGGTGCTCTAGCGAAGGTGCTCTAGTGAAGGTGCTCTAGCGAAGGTGCTCTAGTGAAGGCGCTCTAGTGAAAATGCTCTAGCGAAGGTGCTCTAGCGAAGGTGCTCTAGTGAAGGTGCTCTAGTGAAGGTGCTCTAGTGAAGGTGCTCTAGTGAAGGCGCTCTAGTGAAGGTGCTCTAGTGAAGGCGCTCTAGTGAAGGTGCTCTAGTGAAGGTGCTCTAGTGAAGGTGCTCTAGCGAAGGTGCTCTAGCTAGCGAGGCAGCGAGGTGGCGAGGCGAGATGGCGGAGGGGCAGACCATGTGACCGAGCGAGCGAGCCGCACCTCATTAGGGGACTGCGCCGGGCGAGCTGGGCCCTGGCGACGGCGGCCATCGCTTATGTAATATCCTGTTATTTAAACTGCGGCGCCTCGGGTCCAATGATCACACCGCTGATGAGTATCGCTGCTCGCGTAGGTACAAATTGCATATCTGTTTCATCTCAATCTACCTCAGACCAATCCCTGAGTCTGAGTTCTTTCTCTCTCTCTGTCTCTCGTTTTTTTTTTTTTTTTTGGAGACGAGGAAAACGCAATGAGCCCACTTTGCACAACAACAACAACAACAACAACAAACGGCAAAATGAACAAAAGAACGAAAAAAAAAAACAAAAGAAAAACAAACCCTTGGGACTTCTAATCGCAGACCTCATGTTCCCCCCCCACCATGAATGTCAAAGACACGGCCTTTACAGTGTGGCGGGTGACGATTTCCGTTCCCTAATCAGAATTTTAATTATTCTGCCAGAGGCCTCTATTAACATGTATTCTCTTTAATTAGAGGGTGGCTGAGGGGAGAAACGATGCCGCTTGATGTTCTTCAGAGGAAAGAAAAGAGGGGGGAGAATATGCTCTGGCACTCCTGGGGAACGTGGGACGTTTCCTTTGATTTTGTTTCCTGTGGTTTTTTGTCCACACTTCCGCATTCGTTTGTTTGTTTTTTTTTTTCTTGAACAGGTTTTGGCGTTCACGCGTTGCGTTTGGTATTCCTAGTGCGCGCTGCTGAATAATACATCGGTTTCGACTGACCAGATGCCCGGACTGGACTGAGATGTGCTTTTCTGGGCTTGTAAATGAGAGGATGCAGTATTTATGCTGGCTTATAAAGTAAAAAATTTTTTTAAAGAATTAAATTAAATTAAAATGCAGTTCATTTGATGTATTCACCAGGGTAACTTGTACAGCTTGGAATTCACTCTGGCCAAAAAAAAAAAAAAAAAAACTCGGCCCAGTTCCTAACCAGCTAACCAACATCCCAGTAGGACATAGCATGCGCATGATAAACTCCATTACCTTACCGCCATATCCTCACCAGGTAATAACAGTCAAACAAGTCACCTTTAGCGGGTTGAAACTAAGCCGACATCCAAAAATGAACCACACTTAAACGGAGAAGACATTTTGGCCTGGCGAGCCTTTTCTATTTATTTTTTTTATAACTATGTTCTCACTTCTCGATATATTTCACTAGGGCATATTTCTCATGTAATATTCATTCAAGGAACTGAAAATGGGAACTGAATAATAAAACGCCCCCTCCCTCCCCCCTCCCCATGTCAAAGAAACGATTCCGGGCAAATATCGGACCGTGACCTAAAATGTAAACCTCGCCCTTGCAAACTGCTATGCCTGGACCCAAGACATCTTACTCTGTGGGCCACAAACACCAAGGTTAGGATGATGTGCCGGTTTCAAGTCCTTAATTTTTCATGTGTTAAAAATATCAGAATAAAAAACAGAGGTTTTAAATTGTTCGGAATGTTAACTTGCGTACGTTACGTAAAAGTGGTTCGGTTTACTAGTGGGAAGACGTTGCGTCATTTGTTTTCTTTCAAAAACCTTTGGGTGGTGTTTATCAGTTGGAAAATGTGTCGCCTCAAACAATCATTCTTCTTCTATATTCCGCTGCAAACCGCTAAACCCAGCCTGCTTTCTGAAAAAAAATGAAGGAGCAGGTAATGAGATCAATAAGAGGGAAAAAAAAAAACTTACAAAAACCTTTCTGGCATTTAAGACAGCAGCAATTGTCTGTGTTTTTTGTTTTTTTGTTTTGTCTGTCTTCTCTCACGGAGATATTCGAGCCCTTGAGCGTGAGGGTTCGAAATGAGCTACGCTCCCTCGAGGTTCGGCCTCGAGCTCCGACGAGCTAACGCTCCCGTCTCGCTCTCGACGGCTTCCGACTTCCGCGCCTAAAGCCCGTCCACAGCAGCGTTTAAAAAACCGTAGGGGGGGGTCAGAGGTCACAGCACGTCCCAGACGCAGGCGTGGCCCCTGTGTCCTGACGCGGAAAAGTCATCAGCGCTATGAAGCAGGACAGGGTTCTGCACTTTCTGTTAGCGCTTTCCGTTAGCGCCGCCGCTGCCGCCGCCGCTCCCTGCCGGTCCTTGGGGGGAACTCCTAATGCACCGGCGCTTGTTTCACTCCGGGTCGCAGAGGGCGTCGCGCGGCCGAGGCGAGACGCGCTAACAAAACAGATGTTTGGAGAGCGACGAAGCCTCCTGGGGTCCACGGGGGGGGGGTACTTGTGGGGTGGATAAGGGGGGGGGGGGGGGGGAGGAGGGGGAGTGTGAATTCACCCCCGAGGCCCGACTGAGCGCTGATCTCCCCGCTTGTCGGACGTGTCGTCGACGCGATCGCGCCGCTGTGAGCTTTCGGAACGGCCGAAGCTGCCATTTTCTGCGTCTAAAAGACATTTCCACGTTTTTTTTTCCGTTCGTGAAGGCTTGCGTGCGCTCTGTCCTTGACACTAGCACTGCTTTTGATTCGGATCAGGTGTCCGCGGCTTTGCTTTCTTTCCAGAAGGAATCACAGCGGGGGTGCGCAGTGAGGGCCAAAGCATTTCAGGATTTCACTCCCAACTTTTGCCCAAAACGATTTAATTAGCCCCAATCATTTGTTTTGCCAGATATTTTTTTTTAGTAAAATCACGAACTATAGCAGCCGACTTTCCACGTATCCCCGTAGTGAGAATGTTTTTGTGGTCTGAAATAGGAGTGAACCAGTGCTGGTGTATAGAGCAGTGGGGTTGGAACTAAAACCAGGACACACGTCGGCCCTCCAGGACTGGAGTTGAGCACCTCTGAATTATAGCCTTGCCAGAATGCCGTCTGTCTTGTCATCGCATTCATGCAAATGTCTGCTTTTTGAAAATGCTGTGAAAAGGGCATTTCGGCCCAACAATGCAACTTCGGATTCTGCACTGCATGATTGTGTTAATATCATTAATTTCACTATTCTGCCTTCCACTGTTTTATTATACCTTAAAGTGTAAGTGTAAAGAAATGTGTTTTTTTTTTTTTTACTGCATATCAAAATGCACGTGGTGCTAAATAAGCACATATTCTGCTTCTTTTTTTCCAACATACAACAGTTTTGGTGGAGTGAAATTTTCACTTTTCCAACTAGCATTAGCTACTGTAACTAAGCTAGTTAGCAAGCTAACTAGTCAGACATTTTGTGGAATAAACCACTCCAAGCTGAGCAGTTCTTGTAAAAATACGTCCTTCTCAGCTTTTGGCCTTAGGCCTAAGGTTACCAGATTTAAAGTTTGTCAAAAACAGACAACATGCATGTGAAGTACCACGCTCAAGGGTACAACAGCAGAGTCTCACCCAGGAATCAAACCTGTGTCTTATAGGTTACAAGACCAGTTCCTTACCCATTACACAACGCTGCCACTGAGTACACCATGGCTACGTTTAGAGTTACAATTAACTATCTTAAAGTCTTATTTACTATCTTAACTAGGCAATGTCCTACATACTGCACACATACAGTGTGCAACTCTGGCATATTTTAGCACACTGGGTGTGAAAGAGCCCAAACGTGGTACGAGGTGCTTATGACCCTGTTAGCCGAGCCTCGGCTGCGTTTATGTAACTGAGTCAACAGAAGTTCACCGCTGTGCCACGGTAGACCGTTCAATTAGGAACGCTTCGCAGAGCACCAGGGGGCCCAGGAGGGGAGAACACATGGACCCCCTCTCGCTCGGAAAAACCATTCCAGCCATCGGAAACTGAAAAGCGTTCAATCCCCCCCCCCCAAACCCCCCCCCCCCCCCCCCCCCCCCCCCCCCCCACCCCCCCCGCCGAGCTATTCCACACAATGGCGCACTGGCCACATATGTTTAAAACACAGGGAAACATGTATCAAGTGCTTACCAGGGCACTGAAAGCATTTTATAATGCAGGTGTACTGTAACAGGGGGAAAAATAACATGTCATCTCTCTCTCTCTCTCTCTCTCTCTCTCTCTCTCTCTCTCTCTTTATCCCCCTCCCCTCTCTCTCTCTCCCTCTCTCACTTTCTCTCTCTAACTCTTTTCCCATCTCTCTCTCCCTCTCTCATCTCTCTATCTCCCCTCTGTGTCTCTCTCTTTCTCTCTCTCTCTCTCTCTCTCTCTCTCTCTCTCTCTCTCTCTCTCTCTCTCTCTCTCTCTCTCTCTCTCTCTCTCTCTGTCTCTCTCTCAGCAGGGATATATGAAATACACCGAGGGAGAGATGGGCAGGACGGGGGGGTGGCAATGACCTTTGAACCCGGTGAACATGCCGGATAAATCCGAGGCTGCATCATTAGCTGGCTATGACCGAGCGCCCACAGCGAAGGAAAACAATTGGCTGCAGGGGGGGGGGGGCGGGGGGGGGGGGGGGGGGGGGGGGGGGGGGGGACGGACAGGATGATTTTACTGTCAGCCACCGTTCCTCAGGCTTACCGTTGCATCAGTTACCCTCCATGACACACGCTGGCGCCCACGGCTGCCAGTTGTCACCAGCGAGAGAGAGAGAGAGAGACAGAGAGACAGAGAGAGAGAGAGAGAGAGAGAGAGAGAGAGAGAGAGAGAGAGAGAGAGACGCTGTACCCGTCCTCCAATTTGTGCCCTGGCGCTCGCTGTTTCTCAGTCAATTTTATTCCCAGCCACCCCTAAAATTACGGTCCAGATGTGTCATCTTCTTCCATGTCATCTCTAGCTGGGAGGGAAAAAGGTCGGAGAAAATATTTTTAAAGTACGTGCTGGCCCCTCTACTGTAATTCCACATGTTATTAGATGCATCAATGTGAAGCCTTGCCGCTTATTTTCCTTAGCTTGGCCTTATCCAGTTCTTTTCTCAGCAGAAAGACACCTCTATCTGGAGTGAGTCACCATGCTCACAATTTTTTTATTTTATTTTCTTATTTTTATAACATGTTTTCCATTTATACATTCGGTTCCTGGGACATTTCATGTTTCAGGGGGACGACATGGCTCCGCCTGGCAACCCGTTTTAAAGCCTGCTTCCTCCGGGGGAAACATAACCATAGCGACACGACCACACAACAATGAAAACATACATTTGAAATAAATGAAACTGTATACAGCACAACCATAACAATAAAAATGAAATAGACATAATAGACATAATTCGGGTCATTACGTTACCTTAGACGTTTAGCGGGCAGTTAGATTGGAGCTATCCCAGAGCAACCTGCGAAAGTGCACACGTGAAGACTTAGGCATCGATTAGGACCCGTGCCAAGCCAACAGTGTCACGGCCGATACCAATACTAACGCTAGCCGCCGCATCGACCCCAAAACGTGACCGCGGGCCAGCGTCTCCCAACCTTTCTCCTTCCGCGGCGCACGCTTTCCAAACGTACAGAATCTCATGGCACGCCACTCTCAAAAGCGTAAAAAAATAAACACCCTGCATCCCCCCCCCCCCCCCCCCCACACACACACACGTAGGCCTAAATGTTCTTTTGGGGTTTTAATTAAGCGATATGTATTTTTCATTTTGGCTTTTGTGAATGGGATTTGTTCATTTAAGTTTTTTTTTTTTTTAATTCATTTGATCATTAAAATTTTTTTTAAAAGGATTTTAAAAACGGCACACCTGACCTCGCCTGACGGCACACTGGTTGGGAGACGCTGCCGTAGACGCAAGAGGGAGGGGGGAGGATGCCGTTCTTTTAAATTGCAAATACCGCAGGCCTGAGAATAGAGTGGTAGATTAAAGCTCAGTCTTCATTGAGGGAAGATGCAGAGGCAGATAGATGGTGACTCATGTGTTATTCTTTCTGTTGCTATAGACATAAACTGCCACCCTTAAACCCTGTTTCCACCAGGAACTGTAGACGCATATATATAGAAAAGCTATTTTAATTTAAGCTCAATTTCTGTGGTGTGATCTGAGAATGTCTGTCATCGCTATTCATTGTTATAGTCATCTTTGTGATGGGAGAAGTTTCATTTCATTTGAGTTGGGAATATGTTTTGTTAGTTTTGTCAGATATCTAGTGTTTAGATTATGGCCTTGGAGTGAGAAGCAGAGAATTGGATGCAATATAATATTGTTTCAAAGAATGCAGGCTGCTCTTGTGCCCTCCACAAACATCAAAGCAAACATGATTGGGGCAATTTAAAGCCTGCTGTCTGACATAGGCAGGCGATCTATCGGTCCCACCTCCCGCAGAGTTTGTTGCCTCCAACAACGTGAGTTCACTTCAATCAATAAGTACACGGTCAGCTTTTAGATAAGCCAGTCCTGGTCATAAAAGACTGTTTCCGGAGGCACGGAGGAGATGAGGTGGTAGTGAAGGAAAGGAGGAAGCATTTTGTCAAATATTGGGGTGCACCCATGGATTTGCTCAAACACATTTATATTTAAGTATACTTTTTTTTTTTTTTGCAAAGTGCCTATATCAGTGCTTTGTCACTGTTGTAGACAGTGTGGATAATGGCATCGTGCTTTGTAAGGTGAGCAGGTTGTTTGGCAGCACAAGTGAAACAGATTTACCGGCTGAAATTCACCACATCATCAGCTTGTAAGAAGGTTGAGCAATAATGAGAATGGGACAAAGAAAAACAAAAAAAACTTTTCACTCATTTTCTAATTCAGTACAGCTGTCACCACTCACGAAATCACACGTTGACACACTGAAAGGTGAACTTCCATCATTAGCTGGTGGAGACGGAATGTTTTTTTTTTTTTTTTTTCAGGGGTTCTAGAACTCCACTGCCTTCAGTTACCAGTAGTGACTGTGACATCAGCATGAGAATGTTCAGTTAACATTCTAATAACATATTTGTGATCTCTCACCTTAAAGGGCTCAATAACACATTTAATAGTTTTTTTGCATGTGGGCCATCAGACTTCTAACCGTAACCCTAACCCATATATGGATTTCAGGATCAAAGGACAATTTTTCTATGGAGAAAATGAATGGGAGTTTCACCATCCCAATCACAGTCCGATTCAAACTGGTGTTTAAAACTTGGATGTTTTTATCCGGCCACATTTCTCTCTTAAATTTTTCTTTTAATTTATTTCCAAATAAGATAAAGTCCGTGACTAAATAACGTTGTTTACCTGCTATCAGTTTGTTTTGTTTGTGCAATGTGATTGTGAGCTGCAATTTATATGAATTATGCAGATTTTGTCTTTTATTTCATTTAACCACATTATTATAATTCACCCTTTGTCATTCTTCCTTATTCATCTGGGTTTTCCCCGTGTTCCTTTATTACCATTCATATTTGCGCCCTGATATCTGCTTAGCCTCGTCTCTAATTTCATTATGATTATGCTGCCACGGTATCTCATCTCCCGCGGTCTGCTTTGCGGAGGCCTGCTGCAGCCGTCCCATTGTGACGGCTGCCACAGGTAAGGCAGGAAAAAAAAGCCAAAAAAAAAAAAAAAAAACGGAATTTGATTAAGTGATTAATTGATTGTTATCATCCGAGAGAGAGAGAGAGAGAGAGAGCCTCCCTTCGTTCGAGAGCTCGAATCCGCCGCTGGTTCCCACAAAAAACGCCGCTGGTTCTCCGGAGGATTCCGCCTCGGCGCGTCTCAAGCGCGCGTTGTAAAAAATACATAAACTCCGCGGGCGAAGGCTACATCGTTTTTCCATTCGGGCTGAAAGTGTACGGAGCCTCGCGCTCATAGCTCGTAGCGGGAATGGTTCCCGGCGGGACGCGGTGCTCGCCGGCGGTCCCGTTCGACGCGTAGACGCGAGCCCTCTGGGCCCGTACCGGAACGGCGCGCTTCCGCGAGCGGCGGTTTCTCTCCAGTAACTCTCGTCTCTTAGGTTTGGCGGCCGGTGTTACCGCCAAGGCTGGAGAGGAGACGGACCGAACGTAAAAAAAAAAAAAAAAAAAAATAGAAAAATTAAATTAAAAAAACACGACAGAGAATGAGGTTTTGTGGCTCGGATGAAAAAAATTCAATTTCAGTTTTATTTCGGGTATATACGCAAAAATATTTCGCTGATCTAGTTTTAGAAGCATCGGCACACACTGGTTCCTGCAAGACGTTCCGAGAGAGAGAGAGATATGGAGAGAGAGAGAGAGAGAGAGAGAGAGAGAGACATTCCAGTCACTTATTTTTACTCCTTGCGTCCTCCAATAGGAAAGGATGAAAGGAAAGGAAGTAAGGGAAGGACGCGAGGATGGAGGAATCAAGGAAACGAGTATCAGGCAAACGGAACGTCTTTGTTCAGTCAAGCGTCAGTTTGAAGACATGGCGGATATGGAGAGGTCAATCCACATGGCACACGTGCGTAAAAAAAAACATTTCCAGATAGGATGCACTCGTGGCGTCTGCCCCCACCAGGACTGGAGGGGCATAATAACTGGTTCCTCAAACTGAAAATTAGATTGGGGGCGGCGGGGGGGGGGGGGGGTTGGGGGGGAGGTGGGTGGGATAAATCTCTCTCTCACTGAGCCTGAGACGGGGTTAGCTATGTTTCAGGATTACCACACAGTATTTCTGTACAGACCAGGTCATCATACATCATTACACCTATCTGTTCATCAGGAATCCCACTGTTACACAGAATCTGCTATGTGTGGCAAGCATTGGCCTGGTGTCTGTAGTAGTACCAGCCGCTGGAGCCAGCCACAGTCGGCACCTGGTTCTTCCCATTCTGAGGCATCTGCGTGGGGATGCCACTCACCACCAGTCCCAGGCTGCGGCCTAGCAGGGCAACGGCCTGTGCAGACATCTTCCTCTTCTCCCTGTGTCTGATCTTTTGATCCTGGTCTTCATGTTGGAGGAATATTAGACGGTTACAATGGCCTCTGACATGAATCCGTTTAGATCGAGCATTGTCTCACATTATATGTGACTTCACATTCTAACCGTGTTGTTAAATTGACCTTCAGTCTGACTCCAAAGGCCATTTGTCACATGAACACATCATCTACTGTTGATATGGTTCTATTGATAGGTGCCAAAGGAATTGTCTACTTGCTAGCTGTATGTGTAGTGTGAGAGCAAAATACTGGAAAAGAACAAAAACATTGTGAAGATGTCACATAAATAAAAGATACAAATAAAAAAAAGCACCTGGAGTATCCAAAATGTACAGAGGAGGTTCCCTTTTGCTGGATATATGTATTCATTAATAAAAGTGAGAATAATAAATGAAATTAATGTAGGATTAAGCGTTCCATCTTGTATCCTGCCAGCTTGGAACTTTCAGTTGATGACACGAGTTGGCCTTACTACAAGCCGAGATATGCAAGGCGCTAATGTCTAGTTCGTGAGTGGTGACTATTGCGCCGATTCAGAAAATGAGTGAAAAGCTAGACAAGGAACAAAATATACAACAAAGGCCGGAAATTATGTTCATAAATCCTGTCAATCGAGGAGGACTTGCTGAAAGAACGAGCCTTGGCTCTCCATTCATTTCCTGAACAATTAAAATGTCACCATGTGCAAACCACTCATTGACAAGCTCGCAAGACGCTTTCCTGAAGCGAGTCTACTGTGATTCGGGAAGAAAAAGATTTTTCAAAAGAGCTTTGTACCGATTTTCAGTACAATAGGGAAAATCGTGACAGTGTATGAAATTAAATAAATAAATAAAAAGTTCGGGAAAAAAAAAAAAAAACACTTCAAATTTCTCTTCTCTTTCCAGACGGACAGTCTGGCTGTGATGCGGCTGCCATTTTGGGAGAAAACTATTACAAAAATAGCGATAAATCGACACCTTTCGCGGTCTCACATCCCCTAAAAACGTGTCTGAGTCTTCTTCTATATTTGAACACAGTCAACACGTCGGCAGATGTTGAATTTTTCCAGCAATAGCGGTGCCTTGACCGAAGGTGCAAATTGCTTTTCGAATCCGTCCCCCGCTGGAAGCTGAGGGGCGCGGTGCGCGTTTCGGGACGAGATCCCCTCTCCTAGCGGGAGTGGTCCCGCCGAGCGGCTCTTAGAGGCGACAGCGGGCTGCCGGATCGATCAGAAAACACGCTGTTCTCAAAAAAAAAAAAAAAAAAAAAAAAAAAAAACTTGAATCATATACATTTCCTGAGGTAAAAAAATGAAAACCTGTAAACTGGGAAAAAAAAAAATTGATCCGCGATGTAGGATGGGTTTTTTTTTTTTTAACTCGAGGATCAACGTGTGGCTTTAGGAAAGGATGAAGGCAGCATTTACGCTCGAATCCATCGAGATCGGCTTTAAATGGAGTTAAATCCTCCAATTGTAAAACTAACGAAGGGCTTCACTGACATTGGACATTCCTTGATGTGCATGAATGACAGCCAAAGATTGCTCCTTATTGACGTTATTGTGGTCTAATCTATGGTTGAACCAGCCTAAGTGTATTCAGCTAATTAGCTACTTTGGCCATTGTAACTGGTGACAATGAAAATCTGCATTGGTTTGCAGGTTCAAATCCTCTGAACCACTACCCACAGGCAAAGCATTGTTCAGCATATGTATTAAGCTGATTAAATGGATTTAACGTTGGCAACAATGTAACATTGTTTCACAGCTTCTAGTAGTTAACGTTGTTCGGTAGCAAAGGCACTCTCAGTGTTGCAGGATCCATTAAAATTAGTAACAAGAATCCAAACTAACAGACCATGAGCTGAGAGCATAAGTGTGTCTAGAGACATGGCCAGTTTATAAATTCTGCTATATAAAACCACTCTTACTGAATCTGATGTTCAAAAAAAAAAAAGACCGTAATTGCATGCTGAACCTGGGAAATTACTTAAAAAGCGCTGTTTTATTCTGCATGACCACCATTAGCTCTGAAGGATGAAAAAACAAGTAATGCGAGACTGGATTGAAATGAACTGTGGTATTATATTTCCCAAAATAAAACTACTAAGTAAGCTGTGAAATGGCGCTGGACATAAACGCTTGTCAGTATGAACACTGTCACCAATAAAATAATTCCCCATTTAAGCAGTGAGCATATGGGTACAAGCCTTCCCTTGACCTGTAATTAGCAGGTGCATTCACACCTCATAAAGGAAACAAGACAATATTTCCAAAGGAGTGCTCCTTATGCAAATCTCGAGTTTGGGAGCAAGGCTGCCCTGAGACAGCCAGCACGTTTCCATGTCAACATAACTTTACACGGGTACTCAACCTCCCTGAACACCAACAAAACTCGGAGCAGAGGCACAGACTGAACTAACCGCCTTCAGATGGATTCTCCTTCCTCAGAAAATGGCTGTTGTTAATGAATATGTTATTTCTTCAGCTGTATGACTGAGCAGGGTCACGGTGGGGTTAGTTCTTTGATGGAAATCAAGGGAAAGCTGGAGGGTATTGCGGTGTAGGGGGGTTCTTGGTGTATGGAAGATTTTGTCTTTGTCTTTTGGACGGGACACGAATCAAGGGAAAAAGCTGGAAAAAGAGTACGGCACCGATACTCACATCTGGCCTTCGAGGTCAGTAGTAATTGCCAGTATGCTCTTCTAAACTGATAGTCCATAGTCCTGTAATGTCACTGGTAGGCCAGAGATCTAACTCACCCGGTCCATAAGGTTTTAAATCAGTCCTCAGTGGAGGGGAGGAAATAGCACCAGTAGTAGCACAAGGACGAGGGATAGATTTGAATATCCCTGGAGTAGGGGGTTACTCAGGCAATCTGGCCAACTGCCTATCCCTAGTATATCTGTCTTCATTTTCCCGCCCTTTTCACTCTCAGATTACGCTTGGTGACAGTTTGACACAAAATGGCTGCCATACATCACCCAGGTGGGTGAAGGTTGAGCACAATATTTCCCCCTGTACTATAAAGCATTTTGAAATCAAAACATGTCATAAAAATGCAATCTATTATAATTAATTTTTATGTTCCCATGTTTTGTTGTTAGAGGTGGTTTTGGTGTTGTTGCTGCTGATCAATGCGTCATTTCTTTGAAACTTTAAATGGCCAGAGGCCCAATGCGGTGTCTAGCCAAAAGGTAATAGCTTATTCCAGACAAAAAGTTACCCTCTGTGCGGAAACATAGTTGTAGTTTACATACACATCTATCCCACATGATACACCAGATGAGGCAAAAGCATTTATTTTAACTGCGGTTAAAAAGGTCTTAAGACTTAAAACCAAAGTTTCAGTTAAATATCTTTTATTTATATTGCATTATTTCAATTTCAAGAATTACACACTAGTCAACAGTAGTAGTTGTTTTTATTTACATGCAGAAATTGGCTGCAATATATTTTTGTATATGTAATTTATTTATATATATAATTTATAGAATATTTTGTTGTTTTTCAGAAAATATTTCTCATGACGTGACTCATTTACACTCAGCACATCGCCCCGCTCCCCCCGCTTCCAGCCCTTGTCAAATCTGGGAGGACATGAATCCCAACGGCACCCTCGTTCAGATCTCACACCCTTGAGTTTTCGAAAAAGGAGTAGCATTAAGCGTACATAAGAAAGGCTACAAGGTATCCTTCGATAAGGCTAATGAAAACTACATTTTCAAAAAAAAAAAAAAAAAAAAACTCAATACAGAAGAACATAAAAAATAAAAAATAATAAAAAAAAAAAAACTCATAGATCAATATCCAACAGAATAAAACAAGCTTTGTATGTAATGTTATATATATATATATCAGGTGTACAGTGGTATGGACTACGTGAGCCGAAGGTTCCAGTCGATCCACATGTCTGAAGTTGCACCCGCGCAGAAGCTAAGAGGCTTTTGCACACCCTGGGGTTATTGTGGGGGGGGGGGGGGGGGGGGGGTGTGGTGTAAATGGGATAGGGGGGAGTCACAGGCACCGGAGAAACGGCAGTACCAATAGACTGCCCTGTAGGGGGCGACATAACACATTTCCTCTCTTCAGTAAACAGTGAAAATGGCAGAGAGGCCTTTAATCAACCCTGGAGGAGGAGGAGGAGGAGGAGGAGCTTTTATTAAATTCAAAATGATCCCCTCAGAAAGCACATTATCTTCACTTATTTCATAAATATCCTTAAACTGAGACATAAAATTTAGCGCAGCGACAGACCATGAACCCAACAGCCATGATGAACGAGGAGGGATTGTTCCTCTGGCTGAGAAGTGACCGTCGAATGAAAGAAAAAGTGCACTGCTCCACCTCTAAGGATCTTCTGAAGGGCAGCAACAGCAAACATGTGGATTCAGCAAACAGAAAACTATATACAACATTTACTGACAATTTAGTCCCTGTATGAGCTTTATAAATGGAAAACTTGATTTTCTTTTCTCTTTTTTTGTCGAACATTAATACATTGCTTTTTTTGTGTGAATTGTCTCATTTCAGTGTCGTATAAGGGGGCAAAGCACTAAGTCAAGAGGGCTAAGGCTTCATCCGTAAACATCTGTGCAAATACACACACTGGCACCGAGACGTTTTCTTTTGGCCGACGATGTCACTCCCTCCTCATTGTTCACCAAGGGTATTCATGTTCTTTCACAGAAGACAGAAAATCGGCAAGAACACTGGCAAGAGACTGCAATGTGTGGTACAAAGGAAATATATTCAAAAGTGAAGCGTGTCCGAAGCAAGCATTTGTAACAGTTTATCATTGATGCACTCTCTCTCTCTCTCTCTCTCTCTCTCTCTCTCTCTCTCTCACACACACACACAGGCACACGCACACACACACACACACACACACATACGCACACAGACACACACACACACATAGGGTACAGACCAATTTTCTCATCTCCATATCCCTTCGTTAGAGCAAAAAGATTACAATAACATGTTTTTTTGCCACATAAATTCTTATGTATACGATCTGGGCACTGGCTATAAGTGAGCTAGCAGATGTGATGTCAAATTGTACAGTTATATAACTGTTTTAATTTTAAAAAATCCAGTAGTCTTTATAACGTCCTTTTGCCCTTGAGCTCTTCACTAATGCAGATGTGTGGGTGTCTGTGTGTTTACTTATAAAATACATCTGTTATTACCTTAAAGATCTCACAGCTTTAGACGCAGAAGATTCTCTGCTAAAAAAAGTCAGCCATTTGCTTTCTACACGTTTATGGAGAACGGATGTATGCGTGTTTATGCGCCTGTGTGTATACACAAAAATGTGTTGTACAGACGTGTTTTGAATGTATCTGTGTGTCATTTCCGTGTGTGTGTGTGTGTGTGTGTGTGTGTGTGTGTGTGTGTGTGTTACATGTGTATGCATGTAAAATCTGCATGTGTATGCGTGTGCATGCGTGGCAAGTGAACTACATTCTACTGTTAAATTTTATGATTGGCGAAACAAAAGAAAATTAGGGTTTAAGTCATCATTTTACTACAATTAAAAAAACAAGGAATGATTGTTTTACTAAGTCTTCAAGTGACACTCATAAATATTTACATTATTGTCCTGACACGCCAGCATTCGCCTTACAGTAAAGTACAAATTAGGAAGTTTAAAAAGTTTTTTTAAGAAATCTGCTAATATTTACAAGATATACCGTTCCAATCGATGATTACTCATTAATTATTTCATATATACAACTAGCAACATGTTTTGGAACATAGTAGTTAAAGCCCTGCCTCCCCTCCCTCCCCCTGAAAAATGTACAACACCAATATTAAGATTATTATTCTTTTTTTTAACTCTTGTAAGCTATCAATTGAAATTAACGTATCTACGAACTTAGATGATCTGGTAACACCTTAAAATAGAGTGTTTGAAGTTCTAACAAAAACAATGTATATATGTATATAAATATATACATATGATTGTGAAACCTTGCATTTATATATATATATATATATATATATATATATATATATATATATAAATGAGAAACGATAAATAAAAGTTGATTAAAATTTCCCTCATGGTGATCAGTTTTGCGTATCTTAGTGATATTCTTATAAAAAAGTTCCATAAGACTACAATGACTGCTATCACTTATACTACTGCTACAAATCAATAAAAAATAGAACATTAAGTTATTTACTTTTAGCTAGTATATGAAACAACTTAACAAAAGTGCACCCTTACATTTTCTGTAAAATAATGGAAAACATTTTGTTTGTTTTTGTGCTGTGGTTAATTATTAAATAAGGTTTTGAACACAGATGAACTTGCATTGAACTGGCCACATGCCTGTCTGCGGCATGCAATTTTAGGTGCCTATAAGATTGACATTTCCATTGCTGTACTTATAAAACTGAAACAAGTCAACTTATTGAACTGAAACAAGTCAGTAAAAATAAGCATAGACAAAATTAAATGAATTAAATTAAATGAATAATTAAAAAAAATGCACAACACACATCATTTACTTCCGTTAAAATCGTATGATCATGTTCACTAACAAAAATTACAGGGCCTGTAATGAGGAATGCTTTTCATGTGGGATATTGATTTTATTAATAACATGCAAGGACTGTTGACTTTAGCCTCTGCCTTAAATGCCTGCAAAAAATAATTAATGACATTTTAACGACATTCTACATTGAGCTGTTACCAATCGTCTAAGGGTCACTAAATATACAAAGTAAATTATAGCGGAAATTACCGAGTCGAATATTTTCTACATTTTGTGCATTTAACGTCCCTGTTTTATATTTTTAGCCTTTTTTTTTGTTAAGAGTTCAAAAGTAATAAAGATGATGAAAGGTTTTTTTTTTAAAATGTAATTACAGTTTCCTTTCATGTCTAATGCTAGTCGCTAAAACCTTCTGAGGACACCGGTAATGGAAGGCCTGTCGCTGGAACCTGTTGTTGGAGCACTATGGCTTTTGTTACTTTTTGTGTGCAAACGTTTGGTTTATGGCACCTGCAGTCCAATATGCCACCTACACTACTGTACTTACTTCCCCACCTGGAAATGCCTAAAATACAATATTGCTTTGTATGAATAATAATCTGTGATTATGCGTCTGTGATATTTCCTCTTGTGTAACATTTATTATTTCTCATCTCGACATTTGAAATGAGTTTCGCGTAAAGTAAATTTTTTTTTTTTCTTGCAGAAAGGGTTCTTCAGAATTCAGTTGGAATCCAAAAAGAACAAGAGGCAAAGATTTGCTAACTCTTGAGCAGGAGTTTTTCTAAGTAGTCAAAAAACTAAAAAAAAAAAAAAAAAATCTCGATTGAAATGTTAATGGGATGCGCTGCTGACCAAAAAAAAAAAAAAAAAAAAAAAAAAAAAAGATAAAAATCTAAACGACTTGAACAAAAATGAAGATCACACCTTTCTAGCTTCTCTTCCTTGTGGAGACACACATCATTGTTGTGCTTTTTAAACATCGCAGTCTCTCGAAACAGTTTGCTTTTCAAAACCTTTCTGTCTGTGGTGGCATGGGAAGCATGTACATGAGAGCTCGGTAGCTATACATACTCAGATGCAGGAAGGAAGGAAGAGTTTCTTGTGAGTACTGGTTGCTTTTTTCACAGAAGTAAACGATGAATGTCAAAAGGGGAAACAAAAAAATCCGTCTGATGATGAATTTTCTTCGAACTCCATGTCTATTTTACGGCCAAGAATGGCGAAACTGACTCTCTCCAAGCGGCCATAATCCTCACTTGCCATTTTAAAAAGACATGCGTCTGAACTAATTTAGTTTTAAAGGCATTAAGCCACTCCTGGCCCTCCTCTCCAGCTTCCCGAAACACTTACAGTAAGTAGAAACAGACCATCCCGAATGTAAACACAGGAAAAAAAATAAAAAAATGCCGGATGAAGTCCTCACTTAAATTGAAATACATATCATAACTTTAAACAATCATATACAGTAGATATTTACAGATCATTGTGAAAGGTAATGTTGAGCGTATGCTTTGCTGTGCCTGGTAATTAGCAGTGAAATGGCTATTACAGACGCCTTAACTGCTGGCTCCCTTATCATGTCTTTAAATAATTTCATCTGATGCTCGATCGGAAGCAAAAGTCCGTGCATTCCATTCCAATCCTACACAATTACACTCCCGACCTCAACCAGGAGATGAAATAAAGTATTTCATACTACACTTATCGCGTCTTAAAAAAGCTAGGGCCTGCAAATGAAAGCGTGTAATAACTTAAATACTTTAATAATTTCCTGGCAATTTAATAATCTTCCATTACCTTTAAGATAATGTAGTCAATCTAATGTACCACTTCAAGACCCGAGGAATTATCATCTGAAGAAATGCAACAGCATCTATCCATTCCATTTTGGATTTGGAGAAATAAAGTGGAATTCTTTTGTGTTTTTGATGATATAGTAACGTAACCTAATACCAGCTTTAAAAACCTGTGATTGGTGGAATCAAGCAATATGCTAACTGCAGTTAGTCCAGTGAGGTTTGAGATTTAAACATTGAATTCCCAGAGGGGAGACAGTGGCATGTCTGATGCCGCTTAACGTTCTGCTTTTACAATCTGTTTCTGTCAACTCCGTTTGGCAAAAATGCAAAGTAAAATGATTGTCAAATAAATCCTAATATATCTGAAAAGATTTCTTTGAAATGAAATAATGCATAACATTATCAATATCTGATATCATTCTACTGAGTTAGAAAAAAGTTAGGTGAACATGTCTATCTTTCTAGAGCATGTTTCAAACTTGTAAATTACACACTGTAGAAATTTACATTTTGGCAATATAAAGACAAATGTCTTGGTGTATAGTGCTAATCGTTGTTACTTTGATTTCATGAATCAGAGATATATTTGATAATACCTGTTTGATATGTGCATTTGTAACTATTTTTGTAGGATGATTTAATTTAAACCATTCTATAATGCTTGTCCTCCTGCAATTGTTAAACTATCTATATTCAATCATAGCTACAAATGAATTACTATATTAAACAAAATAAATGTAAAAAATAAATCAATATGCAAACAAATTCTTAAGTACTCGATCCACTCTGTAAACTATAGGTGACAAAACTAAAATTCTGGAACAGGCACCAGGAATATTCTTGTTCACTCTCGCTCCTAAGGTTGTTATGTGTTAGCCAGCAATTAAGGTGTTCCAGGGTCGAATGGAGTAAGTCCTGAATTTAGTTTGGATGTAGTAATTCAAAGTCTTGCTCTGCGTTGTAAAATTAACCGGAAAAAGGAGGAGTGGCGTTTTTTTTTTTTTTTGTCGTTTTTTTCCCCTTCTTCTTCTTCTTCTTCTCTTTTTCGCCCCCCCCCCCCCCCCCCCCCCCCCCCCCCCCGCCCCCGCCACCGCCCCCGCCCCCACCCCCACCCCCCTCCACCACCATCGCTCACATCACGTCTCTCAGTTGACGTAATAAAGCCAGTAGATGATGTTGAAGAAGGAGAAGACGGTGGGGAAGATCATCCGCGACCACTTGTCGATAGAGTTTACGTCAGTCAAGTCGGGGATGGTGATCTTGAGCTGGGAGGCGCGCCGCCGTAACCGGCTCTTCTTCTGCGCCACGTGGCGCTCCAGCGCGTTGCGCCCGAAGTTGTGCCGCGCCAGCCCCGCCTTGCGGTACTGCAGCGTGGAGCTGTCGTACGCCAGCATGGTGCTGCGCGGGTCGCCCAGGCCCAGGGTCAGCTCCGACGCCCCCATCTCGTTCTTGATCTCCAGGGTGCTCAGGAGGATGTTTTCGTGCGGGTCCATCTACGAGGCGACAGACAAGGGCGGGGGGGGGGGGGCTCAGTTAGTGGGGGGGGGGAGCCGTGGGAATCTTCATCATTCATCATCATCGCTAAAAACCCTGAAGGCTTTGCTGGTTGATTGGCAGCTGGCTAACCAGAGCTCATTTGCTACTGCAGGATTGCATCAGCGGATTCTGACACAAAGATATACCACGTTCAAGTTAAGCTGGCTTTGACATCGTTGTCTCTTTATTCCCCTGTTCTTGTTTGTCATTTACACTGTAAGACTATTGGTAAGTAAAACCCCATTCTTAGAAGGCTAGTTTTGTGATTTCATACTTATTAATAATCTAGTGCTGAACTGATCAACTCCTCAAAACAGTATACTTGGAACAAACTTGTTTGTGCATAACTTACACATACTTTTTAATATTGACTTTTATTTAACTCTGTGGGGTAATGTGTCCTCTGCATTTAACCAATCCTAGCTACTCAGGAGCAGTGGGCAGCCACAGTGCAGCGCCTGGGGACCAGCTCCAGTTCTGAGGCCAGTGCCTTGGGTCAAGGGCAATGGCAGGAGTATGCCTAACCTGACATGCATGTCTTTGGACAGTGGGAGGAAACCGGAGTACCCGGATGACACCCACACGGCCAGAACATGCAAACTCCACGCAGAGAGAGGATCCGGCCGGCCCGACTCGAAACCGGAACCTTCTTGCGAGGCAACTGCGCTAACCACTACACCGCCATTCCACAATGCCATGCCAGCTTAGCTTGGAAGTAGGTATATTCATCTGAGCCATAATGTAATTCTGGGTAATTACATGAATCATTATAAAAAATGCTTTCACAGTAGGTAAAATTTGTGCCTGTCTATACGGCATATACTAGAAAAAAACATTTTTTATTCAACTTTTACTTTTGATAATTTTACATATTGTCAAACAAACCTTGCAACCTGAAAGGTACATCTTTAGCATCATGATCTCCAAATTCCACCCATTTGTATAGTGTGCAGACTTCACAGGTAAATAAACATAAAAACAAACAAAAAAATGAGAAGACAGAATTGGAATAAACAGTAACAATATATGTATTTTTGATGAAAGGAAAAAGATAGGGCTGCATAGACAAGGTGAATGCCACAGTATGTCCTAACATCGGATCTGAATACCAGTAACCAGTACAGACGCTGATTATCTTCCCTTTTCAGTGAAAAGTACAAAAGGCAAAATGTATGTCTTGTCTAATAAATCTCAGTTGCTCCCTAAATCAGTACTAATAGGTGCTTAGATCATGTAGCTTAGCCTGCCACCAAGCCTCTCACACAAGCCTATTCAACAAAATGGTGAGTCTGTCGTATCTGTCAGGTACAGCATAATCGTGCTCTAATCCTATTTTCTGTCCTTCGGCATTCTCCACCCGACCAATGGGGAGCTTGCACCCATCCATCCATCCATTATCTATACCCGCTTATTCCTGGTCAGGATCACGGGGTGTGCTGGAACCTATCCCAGCATGCATTGAGAGGCAGGAATACACCCTGGACAGGTCACCAGTCCATCGCAGGGACCCTTACACAATGTTGCTTCTTTCCTAAATTCATGAATTGTCTCTGAGAAGGAGTTATGCCTTACACTCAGTGGGGAAAATATATAAATATATAAATATTAAAGTAACATTAAAACAGTTTCATTATAAAGTACACTACAGAAACTTGTGAAATCACCAGAACTGAAGTCATCATGATGACACCAACTGTCAACCTGCCCCACTGGTTTCCTGGGTACGAGTGTACTCTATCTCGTGGAGTACAGGGGAAAGGAAAATAATGGTGGTGATGGAGATGGCTATTGCTTTCAAATTACAAATAAATAAATAAATAAATCAATAATCGAAGGCAAAAACAAACAAAATAAAAATAAATAAATAAATAAAATAAAAACAACTACACATTTGGTTCTGGTTGGTTATATTAATGAATATTTATCGCACTGTGAGTCATCACTGTCGTCTGTTCATTCAGTACCTTATTCTTTTGCTCCCCTAGTCCTATCGCTGCATCCTCCACAAAGATCGGTTCCCACATCGAGTCATGAGCGTCAATATCCCTCTGTTTCATTCTTGCATACAGAGCATCGTCTCTCTGAACTACATTTCCCACCAACCACTGCAAGCATACAAAATCATCACTGTCAGTTGCCGAGAGACGTAACGGCAAAAATAAATAAATAAGTAAATAAAAAACATTAAAAATTAAAAAATGGAAGAATTCACTTTAGCCGCGATCGTAAAAAGGGGAAACGTTTACAGGTGTCACATTACACTACATAAACTGAGAGAGTTTGAGGAAGTGCTGCCATTTTGGGATTTCAGCCACAAAATGGAGCCATGCAAGTCCCCCAAAACACTCCTCCAAGATGGCCTCTCACCTGCAAGGGAGACCCGATACAGCTCCGTGATTTTCTGGAGAAAGCATGCATTTTAAAACATCTTTCGTAGCTTTTGTTTGATTTTACGCAGCACCAAGCGAAAGATGCTCAAGCATTTCCCAAAATTAAATAGAATTTATTAAACCATACCCACTCATCCTTGCCTGTACTGTGTGTGCTAAAAGCAACTGATCTTATCACTTATAAAAGAAGTGCAATGCAGGAAATTCAGTGCTGGCACTGGGAAAGTAAATAGTTAATTGACAATATGCCCATTTTGATGAAAGCTGCAACTGGTACTGACAGACCATGAGCATGAGTGTAGCTTAGCCTAGCACACTGGGCTAACCAGATATTTACTGTAAGTGTGTGTAATAATTTGTGGGGAAAACGTGTCTCTATTGCAACATTAAGGCTCTAATCATGATGCAGCCACAGCATTCTTTCTGCTGTTTGTATGCTTTAACAAGCAGTAAGAAATGTGTAACATAAAAAATATTCACAATCAAAGATTATAGACTATTTCTGTGTTTAGTACTAAGTTGCCCCGGGTAGCTGTTTGAGTAATTAAATTCAAGGGGAGAATGTGATTGGACATATACAATATCTATGGATCAGCTTTGACAAATGGGCATTGAGCTTGAGCTTGAGCATGTCCAACTAAACATGTACCCTGGGATTTCTCTCAAATATGTATAGCTATTTCAGAAAATACAATTAATCCCAAGCCTCAAACTAAATATACATATTGAATGATAACTATAGTAACAGCCCCTAGTAATTACCACAACAAACTGAACTCCGAAGGGGATAAAATTAGTACTTCTGAGGAAAAAATATAACTTTTTTTTTTTCAAATAATGCATGCAATCTGAAGCAGCCTCTACAGTGATTTCATTTTGGACTGTGGCTGGTACTCTAACTAAAAGCTGTGTAATGTAGCCCAGTGGAAAGCAGTAGGCATGCTCTGCATAAAACAGGTAATCTAATCAAATTTTCTCTGACAGCAAAAAAAACCTTTTACTTTTCCATTTCTTTTACTTTCCTAAATTGGTGTCACGGTTTGGTGTTTTGCTTCATAATGCTTTTGTGTTCTGTGTGTAACGTAGGAATGGGAATATTAATGGCTTTCAATAAAACAGGGTAATCTGAAACTAGCTGGCTACCCAGAATGCTGTGTTCAAGAAGTAAAACTTTATCACAACCATTTCCCCCCTCATCTACACTGGCCCTGGCTTTACATAAAAAAGAGAATCTGTGGCTGGAAAATGGTTTTGGTTAGTGTATATGCAAGAGATTAGTGCACCGAGAAACAAGGTTTTCATCTAACATTTAGGTTAAAAAAATGTGTTATGGTGCCTATGTGCACCTAAGCCATTCCACAGAAATCAAAAAGTCAAACAGTGAGATCACAGTGAAGACATGGGAACAAACTGGACAGGTACAGTACAATAAATACGAAGATTCACGGCACAAAAACAAGTTTTACGCATTGGAGTCTCTGCCACTTAGGAGGAGACAGACACACCTAAATCAAGAGCACTTGGGTGATTAAAAAACAGCCAAAACATTCCCCATCAGATTACCAACACCATTAAATCATATACAGTAAATGCATGTAAAAAATTATACAAATTAAGCTCATTTCACTAAAAAAACAGTCCAAAGATCTGTCTAAAATAACTACAGCAATAACTTTAACATATGTATACTGCAGTGTGATTCTCAGCAGGAGAAGTTTAATGCATGACTAGTTATTACATTCCTGGCATTTAGCAGACAGTTCTATCGAGAGCAACTCACAAAGCAAACATTAGGTTCAAAGATTAGGGATCAAAGTGAAGATAACATCTTACATCTTACATATGCTATATTACAGAGATAAAAAAAAAAACGCGCAGGTACCCTCACGTAAGTGAATGCACTCTGAGGCCTGACTCTGCACTTTTTTTTTTTTTTTTTTTTTTTTTTTTTTTTTTTTTTTTTTTTTTTTTTTTTTTTTTTTTTTTTTTTTTTTTTTTTGCTTTTTTTTGTCCGTTTTTTTTTTTTGGCGGGAACGCGAGCGTTTTTGTACCTTGTTGGCCTCCATCCTCATCTTCTCGTTGTTGGCAGTGGCGGCCTTCTCGCGGCCTTTTTCTGGCGCTGTGGCCCGCGGCCGAAGAAGATGTAGTTGACCAGCGCGTACTCCAGCAGCGCCAGGAAGACGAAGACGAAGCAGCCCATCAGGTACATGTCGATGGCCTTCACGTAGGGGATCTTGGGCAGGGTCTCGCGCAGGTGGGTGTTGATGGTGGTCATGGTCAGCACCGTGGTGATACCTGAGGAAGGGGAGAGGTGCTGGTTGCCGTGGTGAGACGCGGTCGCTTTGAAGCGGTGGTGACCAACCCCGTTCCTGGAGATCTACAGTCCTGTAGGTTTTCACTCCAACCCCAACAAAGCTCACCTCATTCAACAGCTAGAGCAGGGCTGACCAACCCTGTTCCTGGAGATCTACAGCCCTGTAGGTTTTCACTCCAACCCCAACAAAGCTCACCTCATTCAACTGACCAACCCCGTTCCTGGAGATCTACAGTCCTGTAGGTTTTCACTCCAACCCCAACAAAGCTCACCTCATTCAACAGCTAGAGCAGGGCTGACCAACCCTGTTCCTGGAGATCTACAGCCCTGTAGGTTTTCACTCCAACCCCAACAAAGCTCCCTCATTCAACAGCTAGAGCAGGGCTGACCAACCCTGTTCCTGGAGATCTACAGCCCTGTAGGTTTTCACTCAACCCCAACAAAGCTCACCTCATTCAACAGCTAGAGCAGGGCTGCCCAACCCTGTTCCTGGAGATCTACAGTCCTGTAGGTTTTCACTCCAACCCCAACAAAGCTCACCTCATTCAACAGCTAGAGCAGGGCTGACCAACCCTGTTCCTGGAGATCTACAGTCCTGTAGGTTTTCACTCCAACCCCAACAAAGCTCACCTCATTCAACAGCTAGAGCAGGGCTGACCAACCCTGTTCCTGGAGATCTACAGCCCTGTAGGTTTTCACTCCAACCCCAACAAAACTCACCTCATTCAACAGCTAGAGCAGGGCTGACCAACCCTGTTCCTGGAGATCTACAGCCCTGTAGGTTTTCACTCCAACCCTAACAAAATACACACATCATTCGACAACTAGAGATGCCATTGAGCTGCTAAATAATAGAATCAGGTGTGCCAAAATCTGGGTTGAAATGAAAACCTACGGGATGGTAGATCTCCAGAACACCGTTGGTTACCACTGCTTTAAAAGCAGAATGATTGACGCAGTTCTGGTAAAACTATGTCTACCTGTAACAAAACATAAGAGGCCATAAATGGATGTATGACAAATGTAAGTTTCCCTAGGTCAGCTCTGGATGAAAATAGAGACTGCAACTAATTTTCACTTTCATAGTTTAGGGGTATGTGTCAGTATAAAAAATGTTTTAATTTTTGATATTCTTTCATGATAATCAAAATATAAAAAAATGTTTTAATTTTTCATATTCTTTCATGAACTATTGATCAAGTTTGATGCAGTGTTGTTATACACTAAATAATGCAGATAAAACAAGTTTATACCCACAAATGAATAATACAAATAGCAATGCCTTCACTTAGGAAGGATACAATTAATCAATATTTGGTGCAGTAACCCTGGTTCGTCTTTAAAAAAAAAATGGGGTGGTCTCTTCATAAATATATTATATGATGCAAATATGTCTGCACTTGTACTGTGAATGTTTTCTGAGAGGATGTGGAAGTTGGCCCTCCCTACCCTCTTATTATTCACATCACTCTGCATTTCCGGCACATTCCCCTGCTGTTGCCAGTGTGTTTGATTTGTATCAGCAAAGTCAACCGTGTGCGCGTGTTCTGCACTCGGTCAAATTCAGAGTGATTACAGACCACTTGGCAGGCAGCGCCACTGCAGTATAACTCTCCGGTCTGGACCAATGGGAGGCCGTCGGCATTGTCCTATTGCAGTGGCCGCCTGCTTTTTATTGCGCGCTGATTGGCTGGGAGTGGACAGCCCCTGGCTCCCCCCCCCCCCCCCCCCCCCCGCCCCGCCCCTCCTGTGGTTGGACTGCAGCCGAGGCTTTGGGCAGGCAGGCAGGCACACTGAACGCTCTCCCAAAAAACTGAGCTCTGGGCTCTGGGAGTCCAGCCTTTTTCATTAAAGCACACGCTCCTTTCAGGTAGATAAACAACACGGGTCAGGCTCCAATCACCGAGAGTGCTCCGCTCATTCAGGGAGATGGCAGCGGCAGACATTTTGTTGAGTATGACACAGGGTAGCTTCTCAGACCTGAGTGGGATGAGCTTACGTAATCAAAGATGACAGGTTTAAAAAAAAAAAAAAAAAAAAAAATGTATTACTAAAAAAAAAAATACAAAATAAAGAAAGAAACATGCACAGGCACTCGATTCAAAACATAAACAAGCAAAGACAGTCATCCGTCACTCAGAAATAATCTGAGTCATATTTCTGACAAGAGAAGAATGCTTTGTACAGCGGGGGTACAGAAATAAAAATTGAGCAGAACAAGTAAACATTTCAATCTCTGCTTGTTTTCCAGAGGAGCAGGGCAAAACAAAACAAAACAAAACAAAACAAAACAAAACCTAACAAAAAAATGATCATACTGAGTCAGAGCTCAGGGAACAAACTCTGATCACATGATCCACGTGAACTCTGACCCCTTACCTAAAGCCACTCTGGCAGCGGAGGCATCGTAGTTTATCCAGAAGGAGACCCAGGACAGGATGGTGATCAGGATGGAAGGCATGTAAGTCTGCAGGATGAAGT
Source organism: Anguilla japonica (assembly GCA_025169545.1). NCBI lineage: Eukaryota > Metazoa > Chordata > Actinopteri > Anguilliformes > Anguillidae > Anguilla > Anguilla japonica. Next base: position 3,939,303 of record CM045891.1, read on the forward strand.
ATCCGATGTTCCTCTTCAGCTTAAAACTGAGGGACAGCCGTGGATAGGACCCTGTCAAGTCACAGGGGGACACGCAGACATTCCCGGTGAAAGTGGGGTGCACACAGTCCTGTCTCCCCCCCTCCTGCCTCCCCTCACCCCTGTTCCAGTTTTTTTTAGCTTCCTTAAAATTTCTGTGCAAAGAACCCCCCATGGACCAGTACAGATAAAACCAGTGTCTGTATGTATTTGATTTTGTGAATATTTAAGGGAATATGTGAATTCAGGGCATTCTGTATTCCATGGCGCAGGCTGAGACTAAATCAACACAGGAGGCAGAAGTCCTCCTTTCAGTAATAGAATACAAAAGCTGGTGATTTTGCAGGTGTCCCCAGAGCTGGTGGATACAAATCAGAGCCAGGAGAGGAGCTGTATCCTGCCACCTGAGTCTGGATAGGCCTGCCTAAAGAGGGGCCATCGCTGTGAGTAGGGAGGGGGGGGGGCTCAGAGGGAGGGGGTCCTGCAGGTACGGGGAGAGGGTTCTGGTCACAGGGCAGCGCTTGGGGCGGTGTGCAAACCTCGGCCTCTCGGGCCCGAAGCTCACCGCGCGACCCGCCTTCCCGATGGAGCGGGAGGAGGGCGCGAGGTGCGAATCGCTTTTTAACGCCACGACGGGAGGCGCCAACGGCGAAACCCAGCCGGACTGCGACCCCGCTCGCCGTGCCGAGCGTGCGAAGCTCGAGAGGCAGCGACTCAGCGGAACCCAAACGCTTCCCGCGGGTTCGGGCTCCTCCCACTTTCCCGCGCCTTACCGCTGTTCGACAGTTCCGCCAACAGCGTTGTTTTTTTTTTTTTTCTCGTTTTTTTTTTTGTCACCATCGGTGTGAAGCTGCGATTAAACACCGGCTTCGCAACCCGAGGAAGCAGCGGCGCACTCTCGCCCTCCTGGCAAAGGCGCTCAAATGTGAAACTGCGCCTGTAAATTTCCCGCCATGAAAAAGCGCGGCGTGTAAAAAACATTTAAGCTATGAACATCGGCCAAGGGAAAGACGTAATCCAATAAAATAATGTCATTTATCCATAAGGAGGCCCAATGTACTCCACAAATAACCGCATTCCCCTCTTCGAATCACACAAATGTATCTCCGACGTCCGTTTAAAAAAAAAAAAAAAACGTTGGCGCGCACTTTTAGCTTGTGGCTCGCCAAGCTCAGGGCAGCTTCGCTGAATCTCCAACAGTATGGAGTTTTCAGATCGAAATTGTTTGTCTGTGTAAACTCAATTATACGATCCGCCCCCTGACAGCTCCTTCCTCGTGCGCTCTTAATTCAGAGGGCTCTTTTTTTTTGAAAGCGTCGTTCTTCTTCTGCCGCTCTGCGTTCTGGAATACCGGCATGACAAATTCATGAATATGAAAATGTAGCTCATGAATAATTCACCAGTTCAAACAACATTTTTTAAATAACTTATGAAATGTGCTCAGTGCTCCAGAGCAGGGTTGCCCCCCCCCCCCCCCCCCCTCCACCTCACCCCCTGCCCCCCCCCCATACCCTATGGGGTACTGTCCCACAGGCTACAGACACTCTAGCAGCAGAGTGGACAACCCCCCCCCCCCCCTTCCCTACCTAGACTGCACAATTGTGCTTTTTCCTCCCACTCCTGCCCAACGATGTGGAAAACTTCCATGTGAGTACTAGGCATGTATAGGGAAACACGGTGTCTACACAGATCTCCACGGTGACGCTCGGGCACCTTCGATTGACCTTTCAAACGGAGAGCACTTCAGAGCCTCGCTCCGCGGCCTTCGATGATTCGATGCGCAAACCGCGTCGCAGGTGAACAGCGCACAGTCCGCAGACCGTAGCTCACCCCAGGCTGCCTTGTGTGGGTCCCACTACAGGGGCCCTGTCCTAACCCCCCTTCCCTGCAGGGGCTAAGTGTGGCGGGGAGGCTTGCGTTAGCACGTTAGCTTAGCGCCCTCTGGAATTGCTTAAGAAGCTGGAGGCGGCGAAATGCTGAGCCAACACAGCTGGACAGAAGGCGCATATAGGAGAGTCCCGGAAGCACACTCTGTGAGCACACCCACTACACACTCACCATCGATGATAAACGCACAGAGTTCCCCGAACATCGGCTACGTAGCGGATTACAGACCTCTGTTTGGCCGGCTACTTTTAGATAGAGCGATCAAGACTCAAGACTGTGGGGGGTAAAAAGTCTATCTAGGCTATTGGCCGAACAATGTGACAAACACACTCAAAACGCACAAAAAAACCGTTAAGGTGCTTGATTTTTCCCCACTCGTTAAGCCATACAAAAATGAACCCATTGGAAAAATCAGTTGGCAACAACACCCCTAGGTGGCTACTCTTCTCACCTGGCTGGTCACTCAAAAATTTAGGGAACCCCCTGTGCAAATGCTGGAAAAGTAGACTGACTTTGACACAGGAGAGCGTCTGCAAACGTATTCGTCGACGATGCCCAGTACACGGGGTAGTCTTTTTTATGTGGTGACCGTGGTAACGGTGAGGAAGAGACTGGCTGGGCGATGCCTTAATGTGTTGTCCCCTGTTAAGCGGCAACTGGAGAAATTTCCCCCAGAATGCAAAGTGAGGCAGGTGCTGTGCTACAGCTGGTGGGTTCGACATCAGGGGCAAGGGAAGGGGGGGGGTAGAAAGGGGGGGGTTTCCCCCGGAGGTAAGAAAACAATTTGATTTGCCTCTGGTCTGACACAAGCCTTTTATTTCCTTGTTAGGCCAGGCTCCGTCGTCTCTATAAAAGCGCGGTCCTACGTCCCCTTTGCCATTCTCCAGCACGGTAAGAGGGAGAGCAGATGCTTCAAAACTAACCAGGTCACTGTCACGAAAATTGCTCCCGCCTCACACAGCAGACCAGATTACAGATGCATTCTGGGTTGTCAACATCGCTCGCATTAGCCCCTGAGATCGGCTGTATGGGGACAACGTTTAGTCCATTTTTTTGCGAAACACTGACAGGAGGGCACTTTACCTGTTGAGAAGACCACGTTCTTGGAGATGAGCTTGTAGTCCACGATGGAAAACTGAGGAAGCTCTATTCTTTCCACTCCCGTTACTGCATGATCCCCCCCTCGCCAGTAGAACTCGATATCGTCTGTGGTGTAGCCATCTTGGGTGGCGGGGTGGGGTGGGGGGAGGGGGACACAAAAACAGATGTTCATTGTTGGGGTGGGGGGTGGGGGGGCACATAGCGATCCAGACAATCCCTTATGAAACAAAAAACACACACATGAAATTTGCCTTTTCACATGTGAAAACCACAATTTCACACATGCATTTTCACATGCGAAAACATAATAGGTTGAAGCTGTGTGAAATTTGCATTGTAACTTTTTCAAACGTGAACTACAATTTTCACACGTGAAAACAAAGCATGTGACTTGAAATGGCATAGATTTACCTTTTTCTCACTCTCAATTCTCAAGTGAGATTATTTTCAGAGTTCAGATGTATTCTCTTCACATGTTTCACATGGGTGTTCACATGTTCCGCATTTCAGGAACTTCAAAAAGCCAGGAATACAATGTCATTTCTTGCATTATATTCCCAGGAATGACAGGAAGAGATTGTATGGGTTATATTTTATTATACTGTATAGTCTCCTTTTCCCAACTTTAGAGATACCCACAATGCATATTAGTCAATAATCCGTCTCCAATTTGCTTTCAAACTGGTCAATGAGTAGAGCTCAGAAAGAGCCATTTGCATGGCCCAAGCAAACCTGAAACCATAAAAATAAATAAATAAATAAATAAATAAATAAAATAAAAACTTAAGGAACTTTTCACACTCAACTGCAATGCATAGTGGACTAAAACTTTAAATTATTTTCCATTATTAATGACTACTTTATTATTTATTGCACCAAAGATGGACAGGCCGATAAATTATGAACGTTTAATAGGTGTGAAGTTAACTAGCTTGCAAACAGATTTACAGTGCGGTCACTTTACGGATCTTTCACACTGTTGCTACATAGTCAGGTTCTCTGACATGCACACCACACGTCCACTTTCTCTCTTTAGTGTTCAATCAATAAACCAGCCATTTTATTATAGCACAGTATTCAAAAAAATAAATAAATCAAAATATATATAGACTATATAAAAGACAAGTGGCACTTTTCTCAAGGACAAGGGCATTATATTTTTGGTCAAGTGCACTATCAGTGTCTATTGTCATCACATACATTAATGCCCATGAAAAAAAAACCCCAATTGTCCATGTGTACATGTGTCTACTTAAGTGGACAGCTTGAGGTAACTCTCAATTTTAGAGCCACTGTGGTATCTCTGTAACTGAGGCGAAGGGTGCTCTCCAGTAGCACTTTATAAAAAAGGCGCAGTCTGTTATGGGGAAGCACTACTGAAATAATCCATGTGAATGCCTCAGATATATTTGTATTCAACATGGGGGAAATCTTGGTAGAGAAGTCTTCCTTTTGTCAGGGGATCCTATTACAGACCTTGCGCAAGGAAAAAAAAAAACGACAATGAAAATGAATTTTGAAAGGCAGTGTTGTTGTTGTTGTCTGCCTGAAACCGAGGGAACCCTGGCAGTGGAGAAAAGCTATAAATGATTTAATAACGTTTTGGACTCTTTTTTGGTGTAAGATGACACATATTCTATTAGAAGGTTGATAACTGTGTGCGAGCGTGTCTGTCTGTGACTATGTGTGCGTGCACGTGCTTTTGTGTGTGTGCATGGGTGTGTCTCTGTGTCAGAGCCCTAAACCCAGTAGTTCTGCTGGTTGTTACTCGCCCCCCCCCCCCCCCACACGCAGCATCACTGATTTTCACCACGTAGGCTTCCCCCCCCGTACCCCCCCCCCCCCCCCCCCCCCCCACCCCCATTCTCGCACTGCCTCTACCTCCATCTTATAATTAGAACCAGTGACCTATTTAGCCCGGGTGCTATGAATAATTAAGTTTTATTTTTTTTCCAGTAACCAGGCATACTATTCCATAGGCATCCACTCTTTTGTGGAAAAACACAAAGTGGGGGAAAGTCGGTTCTCTCAGATGAACAGGGGCCCTGCGCGTCGCACCTTACTGTATATCATCCCAGCAAACGAGCACAAACCGCCATTTCGCTGATTTACCGCCATAGTTCTGCCTAATATCTCACACACCGGCACACAGCAGCTCCACTCCCGCTAACCGATATGAGATAATCGATGACTTCAGAGATTTTTTTTTTTTTTTTTACCGTTTTTAATCTTCGTATCTAAGGAAATCTATTAGTCTATGGTAAAATAAATTCAAAGAAACACCTTGAAGGATTTCAAAATTTTTTTTTTTTTTTCATTTCAAAGAATATTCTTTATTCACACTTTGTTCTGCTTCACAGTGCAGGGCAATTTGCTCTGATTTATAGAGTTTGCCCCTTTTGAGGTAATTCAGCTGTAATGTAAAAAAAAAAAGAAAGACAGAAAGGTTCCCACACTGTGAATATTTGGCGAACTCAAGCAGCTTTATCCGAAATAATTTTTCAACATCGTCACGGTGACCGCACACAATAATTCCGCCGCTGTCAGCTCGCCACAGGTAACGTACAACACGGTCTCTCTCTCCCCACTACGCTACACGGATGCGACCTGCGGCCCACGTCTCTCTTGGCGGGGGGGGTGTGTGTGTCTGGTCGCGTGGTCGCAGAGGCACCGTCGCCCCGGCGAGGAAACGTAGCGAAAAAAAGCCCCGCGTTTAGCCGCCGTGCGGACCCCTGACTCCGGGATCCCATTAATTCCATTGTTTCTGTGCCATTGAGCCTGATTTAATGAATTATCCTTTCCCCCCCCCTCCGTCCCTGTCATCCCTGTTACATCATCACCGCGCTCGGGCCTGGACGGAGCGCTGGGAGCCCGCGGCAACGCCAACTCAACAGGAAAAGAGAGAAAACCGAAAACAATAAAATTAAATTTCACCAAAGTCACCACACCCTTCAGCCAGCTGGCCTCCCAGGGTCCAGGGTACAAACCCCGATATCCCCAACTGACTCCCACTGTAACTTTACCAGAAATAACCCCCACTATGCCATGGTAAATTACTGAGGTAACACTTCATATGGTTCCTATATTAAGGGGTATTTAGGACTATAGTAATGGCTCAATAAATACTAATTTAGGCACATACATATTTCCTAATTATTCATTAGGATGATCTTACTTCATTACTAACCATACGCTAAGGGCCTGTCAGTAATATCACCAATATTAGTCAGATATTTTTTTTTTTAGGTTCGTTAGGAACCAGTGAAGTTACAAAGTGTTTATAAGTAGTTATTAAGCCTTAATAAGGTGTTAATGAACTCTTAATAAGCCCAAATAACATTTATTAGTTATTATTTAACCTCAGATCTCTGCGTCTGAGTTAGGGTGGGTTATAAAATATGTATGAATAAATTAACAAATAAATGTTCAGTATTAACATTAAGTTGAAATGCTAGAAGCACTGACATTCCAAAAAAAGCTACTCTGGCCTTTGTCTGAATATGCCCTTCTAATCGAGCCAACCAATCAGAATGCTCCCCAAAACAGACGTAGAATCTTTATTGAGAAACATAAAATATAGGAAACAAGAGTGTAACGGTCAAACAATTCAAACGCAAATAAAATACCAATTCAGAATTTTTATTTGGCTATTTGGGAAAAAAAAATGGCCACCATTTTTTTCACATAAACCTCAAATGAACGATGTACAATATGGATGAGGCACGAATTAACCGTGTGACTTGGTAAACAGACTGGGGGGCACATCAGCAAAAACACAACCTCCCTTTAAGCCGAAGCGTATCCCGAGCCCGTACATGCAAACTCATCTTAGGACACTTAGGAGTTGTTTTCAAGGTCCGCTCGGCGTTCGTCCAATGGGAGCCGAGCACTTTAAGACGTGTACCGGCGGGAATTCCGACGCGTATCGGATGAACCGGACCGTCGGAGAGCTCCGAAGTGAAAACCCCGTCCACAGAGAACGCCCCCCGTTCCCCAGCACGTGCCTCAACCACGCGCGCCGCGGCGGCACAAATTAATTTTTGATATTGGCGGTCGACTGAAGTCCCTTTAATCTCGTTTCTGGTCGTCCAATTAAAACCCGACTGGCAGTACAGCGGCACGCGGTCCCGGTCGCGCCACCTGACCCGAATGAGCCAGAAGCACAATCAAAGGGTTTTACGACTCCTGAAGGAAGGAAATGCAGTCCTCGCGTACAAACTGTTCTGACCCAATTTGCTTCCCTGGAAGGGGAGCCGCGGTGCCAGAAAGAAGCCCGTTCCAGAATTTGTTTATCTCCGCACTCAGCGGCTCTCAGGAATTACCGAAGATTACGCGCAGGCTGTGCAGGGGGACGATAATTACTTTCCCGAAAAATATTAACGGCGCCGTCCGCGAAACTTTAATCAATCCAGATTTCCAAAATGTGTTTTATTCTCCCCGCCGCTAATGGAGGGCATAAATTCACCGCGCATCGACCGAAGCCGGTGACCATGGCGATAATAACTGCCCCTTGGCCCGTCCCGCCGGTGCTCTGGCCTCGGCGTACCTTGTAAAAGGGGGCAAAAAAAAAAAAAAAAAAAAAAAAAAAAAAAAAGCATCTCTGACAACAAACACAGAACAACAGCCAGTGGCGCAATTACGTCTGATGGCTAATGTTTTCCGCTGCTCTGAAAAAAGAAAGATTTATTTTTGGGGAGGACGCTCTCTTTCACGGCCCGAGAGGAAATAAAACAGGGCCGGCGTTTCAGAATGAAGAGAGAAAAATCAGCCTCTGAACTCGGGCGGGTGTGTTTAAATTTAGCGGAGCGCTGAACGCACACTCTGGCCTCTGAGTGGCCACTCCGGCTGTGTCACGAGAGGTCTGATGTCACACATGCAGCTGATCCCTCCCCCCCCCCCCCGCCCCCCATCCCGCCCCAACCACCACTCCCCGAGGGCATTTCAGCTTTGTGTGACCTCCACGGAAAGAACTAGAATAACACACCCTGCGCCCCCCCCCCCCCCCCCCCCCCCCCCCCTTCATCCCACAACAGGCCCGTCCACATCACATGGGTCCGTTGTACACTGGAAAGACAGAGAGTGGGACTCCCCCTGTTGAGCACCCACTCATGAATAATACCTATTCCATCCACTCTATTGGCCAGAGTGTTGGGGGTATTGTTGCGTTGCGTCCAACACCCCCCCCCCCCCCCCCCCCCCCCCCACCCCCCCCCCCCCCACACTCTCCCCCCCCCCCCCACGCCAACCCCCAATCCCCCCCCCAACCCCCCCTCGCATGGGGGGAGTCAGTGGGCCGCAGCTTAAATCCGCCCTTTGTAAAGCCCTGTGACATCAAAGAGCGAAGCTGTACGCGCTGTACGAATCACCCTACAGAGGGGGGGTTTGTGGGTGGAATGGCAACCCGACCGTTTTCAGAGTTAACGCCGCCACGCTGCGTCGGTCGCCCCGGGAAACGCCCCGAGCCAGAGTGCGTTACAGGGCATCCGACGGGAGAAAGGAAGCAAATTTGGGCTGACGGGGCGGGTTACATAAAAGCCATCACCTGGAAACTAACCCACGCCACGGCGCTCGAAAGACACAAAATGGCCGACGGGATACGGGACGCAACGTAGCAGGGGCTGATTACACATTATTATTTTATTTTTTTTTTATTTCTTTTTAATTTTTACGAAGCATCCTTATTAAGGGCACAGAAAAACAGGCTCTGTGTCGCAGCAGGAAGCGGGAGATGGATTGAGAGATTGAGAGAGTGAGTGAGTCACGGACAGCGACCGAAATAAAACCCCTCCTCCGTGCCCACGCACGTCCGTCGCGTGGTAAGCCCTCCAACAAGGCAACCGGAAAAAAAAAAAAAAAAAAAAAAAAAACGAGAGAGATATTCATACGCGCTCAAGTTGATGAGAACTACGGCTGGGATCTCTCTCTCTCTCTCTCTCTCTCTCTCTCTCTGTAGGCATGGAAACCAACCCTTTGGTAAAGACGTAGTGGAACTGATTATACACAAATCAAACGGCCCTGTGCACTTCTGCATTCGCCCAGAAGCTAAGCGAATCAATCAAACACGTGTACACACGTGCGTGCACACATGCGCACTCACATGAGCGCACCGCGGGTACGCGGACAGTATATGCACGTACAGCTATAAATAACATTCTTATACATGCAACAGCACAGCAACGGCGTACGCACACATCATCACGGCAGTTGTTACACAAACACACACACACTTAAGAAACACACACACACACACACACACACATACATACACACACGTACACACGCACACACACGCACACACACGCACACACACATGCACACAGACACACAAACACACACACAAACACACACACGCACACCCACACACACACACTCACACACACACATACATACACACACGCACACACACACACACACATACATACACACGCACACACACACACACCCACACACGCACACACACACACACACACACACACACACACACACACACACACAGACACACACACACACACCAGAAGACACACATTCCGCTGTTAGTGTAGCTAATCTGCTAGCCACCTTACGCACAGTGCCGGTGTCTGGCTGTCTGTGCCAGTGTTACCGGGCGGACGGGGAACATTGCTCGTAAGGCCTGGAGGTTGCCTCTGGACATCCACAGATAAACCACGGGGGAACACATTTACCAGCAAGGCTAAATCACCCCAAAACGTTCCTTGCCAAAAAAGAGAGAAATAAAAGCAAGAAGTAACTGGCAAATGCGTCTCTACCTCCGATTAGAGAACATATCTCTTCCAAAGACCTGGCAATTCATTTTTGTCCCCTAGAGGGGACATGAGTCTCTGGTCTTTATTTCAGGAACTCTAAATTCTCCTTTTGCTGAAACTACACTACCAGGGAAATTCAATAAAAATAAAATAAATAATATCCGTATTAAAACATTTATGACATCCAAGACATTTTTTTTCTCTGTCCCTGGTCTCATGAGGATATAGAATGTTTTCACAGCTTTTTTGAAAGGCAAATAATGGAAGAAAACAAGTTGCCATGGCATCGGTGGAGAGAAAAAAGTATACACATTGCATTTTATACTTCTGAATCATTTTAGGGACGATGAAATGTTATCTGGTGAAAAACAAAACCTTCAACCCTATCTGAACAGGTCTCATGGTCTCCAGGCATCAAGACCTGGATTCATGGAGGACCAACAGGCATTTATCTCTGAACATGCTAAAACAAAAGCTCCCACACAACCAAACCAGCATGCACTGCAAAAAAAAAAAAACACAGGATTTCTCTTCTGGTTCTCTGTGCATTCCCAAGTGCGATGTTAAATCAACCCTTACAGAGTACATACGGTGTCTGTAGGACTCATATGTACTCTTTTGGGAGTTTATTTAACACCGAACGTTTTACGGTGCATCCCATAGCAAGTCACCGGACATGCAAACTGATGCCGGGAGGCAGAGGCTTGCTCTCCAAATAAAGGAGCCTTTCAGAGCACGGCCCTGTCCTACTTACTCACCCAGCCATTCTACTCCCTATTTAACACCCACCCTACTTATTCACCCATGAGCCAAACACAGACCGAAAAACAAACAACAGAAAAATTACATTACAGGCATTCAGCTGACACTCTTGTCCAGAGCGACTTACTTACTAACCTTCACATCCATTTATACAGCTGGACATATGTGTACTGAAGCAATGTAGGTTAAGTGCCTTACACAGGGGTAGCACAGCAGCGTATCAAACGTGTGACCTTCAGGTTACCAAGACCAGTTCCTCACCCATTATGCTACGCTGTCGAACTGCGTGCTATACATATTATGTATGTTTGCCATCAGCTGTGGCCGTGATCACCAGAAATGGCGATGATGCACCAAGATGGCCGGAAGCCCTGTTAACCTCCAGGCAGTTCTGCTGCGGTTATCGGCATGACAGACAGAGGGGCGTCTCAATCAGCGTCCGAGTTCGCAGTCCCATGCATCCCTGCAGATGAGCTGCTAATTATGATTTATAATGTGCCCCCTTGATGTAGAGATTTATGGTTTTAGCTCTCCGCATCGCTGTTAGGATATTCTGTGTGTCGTGTTGCGAATGCTAATTGAGACTGAGGACCACAAGGTTTCCGTTTTACAAATGAACAGCGGCGCATTGTGAAGCTACGGAACAGCTAACTGACTATAGGTCTGGAGCCCGTGATGCACAGCCAAATTCAAGCAACTCTGCACGCCAGTTACACCAAAAACTTGCTCCGCGCGGTTCTGCAAAAGAACCCCAACTTGTTCCACACTTTTAATACCGCAGCGTTTCGTCGGGAGGTTTTCAGAGAGATCGGAGGGATCAAACGGGCAAAGTTTGCACGGAGGGAAGCGAGAGAGAAAAAAGGAAGAGAGAAAGGAAGGAAGACAGGAGCGAGAGACGAGTGTAAGAGACGAGAGAAGGCGCCGGAGAAAAACCCCTTAGCGTGGGGGCCGTGAGTCTGACGGACGGCTCCGTGATCAAACATGGCCGAACTGCGGCAAGTCACGGCGCGCCAGAAAAAACGAAGAGGAAAAAAAAAACAATTTTTCACTAAAAAAAAAAAAAACAAACAAACAAAAAAAAAAACTAAGGGGGCCTTGCGTGCTTTTCAATTTTTACTAGGACACGCGAATTAAAACGTGCTCGGCGCAGACGCCGAAGAAAAAAAAAAGCGACAAGATGGCCGCCAAATCAGGAAGCAGGCTCTGGGCTCAGGAACGGGACTAGCGAGCGTTCCGCGAGACTCGTTTCCGACGTTCCCTCCTGCCACTCGTCCCCCTGTTCTTTCTTTTCTTTTTTCTTTTCTTTTGCGTTTAACGGCAAGTACTCGTCAAGCCGTGTTTACCGGCACTTTAGGATGACCCTCGTTTAGTTTAACTTCAAAGCCAGGCTTTATGTGGCTGACAGTGACCTTTTAGGTCCAATTATATTCAATTAAACGCTCTCCCTCGGCGCTTCCATTGGAAGCCAGGGCCTCCTGTGCGTCCTGCTGAAGATAAACTGTGTGCGTTTAGGACCACGCAGACCTTGTACAGTTTACTCACGTTTGCTTTTTCAAACACTTGACGTGACCCCATTTCCTTACGGCCATTTTCTTTACCCATGGATGGACATGAGACCCTTGAACCGCTGGAACCCTGAGGGTTGGATTACTGGTGATGGGTTCACAGTTTGCCTCGTAATGCGTGTGTGTTAAGTGTGTGTGTGTGTGTGCGTGTGTGTGTGTGTGTGTGTGTGTGTGTGTGTGTGTGTGCGCGTATATGTGTTTGTGCGTGTGTATGTTTGTGCGTGTGTGTGTGTGTGTGTGTGTTTGTTTGCGTGTGTGTGTGTGTGTGTGTGTGTGTGTGTGGGTGTGTTTGTGTGTGTGTGTGTGTGTGTGTGTGTGTGTTTGTGTGTGTGTGTGTGTGTGCCTGGCCTATTTAAACCAGAATAGAAGACCAGTGCATTGAGTGTTACTGTGGAGCAAACTTGTGTTGTGTTTCAGTGAACTTCCAGGTGAGCAGCATGGGATGGAAAAAAAACTATTCCTTCCTTTGGTAAGAAGTATTTGTGCTGAATTTCTACACTGTCCTCACTTTGACACAGAGGAAAGAAGCTTTGGCTCCTACTTTTCCCACGATGCACCTGAAACAATGACTCATTTACTACAAAATGCCATCCAGTAGTAGAGGTAGACCAAAGGCACCAATGTGTGGAACAGAAGGCACCAATGTGTGGAACAGAAATATTAAAATATTAAAATTGCTCTTTTGTGATTGACAGCAGTAGTGATGCAGTATATTCACAGTGAATGCATACACAGAATAAATGGAAACAATAATAATAAAATAAAAATTCAAACCACTATTCCTGGAATTAAAGAAAGGATCACTGGCTCCATCCAACAAAAAGAAAAGCACAATCTATTGTTTTTTAACCTACAAACAAAATCCCTGGCTCACTCCATCATTAATACCCTGTTAATTTTAAATTTTTAAAATGAATCTTTCACTGTGATTTTTCATCCACAGATAAGAGACAGACTTCTCAGAACAAAGGTTATGTTACATGGGTGTTGATAAGGTGGGACCGTCTGATGGTACATAATGATGTTACGTGCATGTAATCTTACAGATACCGCCAACTGCTGCCACATCTGAAGCAAAACTCTGAAACATGAAATGCTCTTTGGTTTCAGCATCAAAATTACCTACACAACACATTTCATTCATCTATAAACAATGCTCACCGTGAACCACGTTCAAAGAACGCCGGTGTTATTTGAATAGAATATTTTCCGTGGACTGATTTTTAATAAGCCAAACCAAAGAATAGAAAATCCTGTCCTCAAAAAGCGCAATATTCTCTTTGAAAACATCCACGTTCTCTTTCAGTCTCAAGCAACAAAGCTTCGCTTTTCACTGCAGAGTGAAAAACGGAATATATTTGATTTTCCTTGCCTTTGTAATTAGTGTCAGATTGGGTAAAATGCATCCATTTTAATATCCACCCCTCCCCTCTGCTGCTTCTTCTCTAGCACAGTTCTAGTTTTTTTTAATTTTTATGTTAGTCCTTATGATAATGATCTGATGCAATGGATTGGTGACCTGTCCAAGGTGTATTCCTTCCTGCCTCTTGGCCAATACATGCTGGGATAGGCTCAACATCCCCAACCCCCCCCACCCCCCTTCCATGACCCTGACAAGAATAAGTGGGTATAGACAATGGATGGATGGATGGATGGACGATAATGGTCGTGTCATACTTGAGGAGTCTTGCTCTGGCTGCAGCACACAGCTGTGAGCTCAGCTGTACTGTAACACAGACAGGGTGCTGACGGTGTTTCTTAGGGGCACAGTTGGCTGTGTTAGGTACAGTTTAAGACAAGGCCTGGCTCTTTCGGCCGGTTGGTTTGGGTAAATGGCGTCAGAAGCAAAAAAAAAAGTGTAATAAATGTTTTTTTTTTTTTAAAAAGGAGGAAATGACACACTCACAGCTCTCGATCTCCAGCGTGCAGTTCTGTTCATCCAGGGGGTATCTCCTCAAGTCCATCATGCATGCAGCGGTGGTAGTGATCCTGGTGGGGGAGAGGGGGGTTGGGTGGGGTGGGATGGGGGGAGAGAACAGACAGAGGTCAGTCTAAAGTTTGGAGGCCTAGACAGCTACTCAGTTAAAAAAAAAAGTTATAGCACTTTGAGGTTATAACATCCAGGCTCCTGTTTCATAGGTTATAACACTCAGAGGTTATAACACCCAGGCTCCTGTTTCAGATGTTATAACACTCACAGACTCTTGTTTCAGTGCTTATGACACTCAGGCTTCCGTTTCAGATGTCATAACACTCTGAGCTTATAACATTCAGGCTTCTGTTTCAGACGTCATAACACTCTGAGCTTATAACATTCTGGCTCCTGTTTCAGGTTGTTATAACACAGTTCACGCGGTGCACTGGAGACAAAGCCCTTGAACTCATCTGACATTATTTTTGTGAAGCCTTGCTTTAAAACAGAGACAGACCCCTGAATTAGCCCTGTTTGAACAACCGACATGGGGGTGGGTTTTCATTAAGCAAATTACGCTCACAATCAGAATCTGTACGATTCTAAAGTCAACGCCTACTAGATAGCTCTAAGTATCCTAAGTGCATATAATGCAACTTAATGACACTGCCTGCTATTACCACTTTAGGGGGGATCTGTATAATTTATTCTTTTGATGTCTCTGTCATGATTCAGATAAAGCTATTAATGTGATATAGCTAATGATAAAGGAGGCTGGTAAAGATTTATAATATAATTAGCACGGGATAAAGAACCGTGTCTGCTTTACCAAGCAGCTGCATCATTAGTGCTTCCAGAAAATACTACGAGGCCAACGCTGAGCCGCGAAAGAACATTTATTTTCCCCTGATTAGCAGATCCACAGACAGAAACTTGGGTCTAATTGCAATGCAACGTTGCTTCCTAGAGCCGTGACCTTTCCAACCAGACAGCCAGAGCACCTGGGCCAAAAAAAAAAAAAAAAAAAAACTTCCGCGATTTTAAACACAGGGAGTGAAATCCGTGCCCCTTTCTTCACGACGTGGGAGCAAACGTTTTAGTGGTTCTCTGAATCCCGCGCACCGAAGGGAACTAAGGAATCTAGACAGTGCACAGTGAAGCAATGAGGTCGTCCCGTTCCGTTCTGCCACCGGCTTCTGTGACATCACAAAAGAGAGAGATAAATAAGCGTTCTCCTTGCCTTGCATAATTCCAGAGTTAGTGGGCACACAGAGCCTGTGGATTAAAAGAGGGAATCCAATCCCCTGTCCTACTTTATTCCTTCTTTAAATCACCTTGCCAACGGCAGCCAGCTCCGGCTACCCCTGCTTGACAATTCAATCGCGGCACCGCCACAGGACGCACGGCGAAATTAGGGCAAGAAAGCGGGGTATAAATAACAGTCGGAGGGTATTTATAGAACACTACATCGCAGGCGGAAGACGCGACGCTCTCTCTCTGAGAAATTGTCACTTCAGTTTGGGTTACCTTCGCCGTTCTTCACCTTGTCGAAGGAGAAGACACAACGCACGAGCAAGTTCAGATGAAAAACTACAGTCCCACAAACCAGTCAAGCCCACCCCCCCCCACCCACCACATGAAAAAGGGCTATTGTAAAATGCACTCGCTCAGACACAACCTCTCATGTGCTGCGAAGAGAATTCATATCCACTTTGAAAACAGGCCATACATTTCCCCTTAATCACCACCCCCCCCCCCGCCCACCCCCCCAGACACACACACACACACACACACACACATGCACAAAGCCATTAAAATGTCAAACTGGAATTGAGAGGGTACGCTCGATCACCAGGGGGTAGCAGATGCCGGAATGTAAACATCTGAAGCTGCGAACTGAACCAAAATGCCATAAAGAACATCAGCGTAAAGTGTAAAAACATGAACAGCCCATCTTATCACATCAGGCGCCTGTAGTCTGTAGAATGTCATGTTGGTGACCGTCCTCTAAATGCTCACTGCCCACCAGTCAATGGAAATAGAACAGAGTAGAATAGAATAGAATAGAATAGAATAGAATAGAACTACATTTTTGCAAAGGCCCATATTATACACAATTTTTTGTGTAAATATGTACCTCAAATCCCAAATTTAAACTAGACTTACACTCTCTATGTCCAATGTACATTCTTCATTGTATTGTTCAAATCAAAGAGAAAAAAGATGAAACAAGCTTCATTCTCTTTCACAACATGTTGCTTTACACTCAGGGAATTTTAATTTTTAATTTATTTTCATTCCTTAGAATGTAACTGGTTTTTGCTGCATGACAGCTGTGGAATCATCAAATATACTGACTGACTTATTTAACCAAAACCTAAAGTATAGAAAAGTGCATTTTACGTGTGTAACTACTAATGCGCGAATTGTGAGTTATGTAATTATGGATCATATCTGGGGGGGGGGGGGGGGGGGAGTGAGAGAATGTTAGCATAAGACAGGTTTCACTCAAATCCTGTAAAGTATTTTTCAAAATGTTTGGCTGTATGTAAAATATTATTATTTTTTGTCAAGCAAAAGCTCCAAACTGCCAGGATGACTTGAATGAAAAAAAAAGCCTCAGGAATACCTTGCCACAAATCAGTGAGAAGAAAGAAACGATCTGCTATGAATACTATGGGGGAATCCATTTTGAGATTGCTAAATCAACTGCCTTTGCCCCCTGCACCACAACTGCCTCTTTAAGTGCATTTAAGCTTTCAAGGTGTGAGATCACAAATATGTGATTAGAATGTTCTTAGCTAAACATTCTAATGCAGATGTAACAATCCCTACTGGTAACTGAAAGCAGTGTAGTTCTAGAACACTGACATAAAGAAATAAAAAAAAATAAACCATCCAAAAAAAACCCAGCTCTTCATAAGGGTTAATCTAACGGCTTTGCAAAACCGACATCCATGAAAGACAATTTACACATAAATAAAGCCAAGCTATGAATATTCTATATTTAAATGCGCTGAAATTATAATCAACGGTATCTAAGCCCCATGAAATAACAGCGGTATTTGGAAATGTGGGCTTGTATGCTTTCTTTAATGCATTTGAAATTGACGATCAGTAAGAAAACTCATGGGGAAGCAGTCTCTACGCTATTAAATCCATCAATCTCCTTCTTTTTTTGCGCAAGAAAAACACTTTAATATATAACCAGGGATTAGATTATTCTGGAAAACTGAGAAATGATGCCAGGGTAGCTACAGGGGATACATATTGAGCTGACAAGAAGGGTCGTCAAACCCTGACTTAGTTATAATTCTCCCCAGTCCTGAAAGCAATCTCTGCACACGCATCTGCTACCCACACCCCCCCCAATCTGAGGAGTTAAAGACATTCCGCACAAGAGGCCCGGAGGGGAGGTCCCCCACAAAACACACAAAACCCCGAGACTTTATGGACCCGGCCCGCTACAGTTCCTTAATATCTCCGCTGTATTTCCCCGCGGAATTCTCCTCAGCTCATATCATCCTGGGGAAGGATTTCGACGTCGCGCGAGTGTTCCATGGCACACGCCCGCAAACGGGCCGACCGTAAAAATCCCAGGACGTTTTTTTTTTTTTTTTTTTTTTTTTTTTTGATGAGCGCAGCGAACGCAATAAGAGCGCATCGTATCGCCAGGGCTCTCAGGAACGCGCCAGTTTACGGTCGAACGCCAGCGCCAAAAAATATGCCTTTTCCACCCGACTGCAGGTCCTGGAAGACTTCCAGCGCACCACAGGGGGCAGCACACCTTTATCTAAATGACAATCTCCCCCTGTCCACTGGGGCCTGAAGAAGGGAAGAAAGGACAAAATGACAAAATGAGATTTTCGAAATGGTGCTAGAGGCCTGACAGAAATGAATGTGGTGCGGTTTTTTTTTTTGGTTCTCTGAAGGAAAAGGGGGCACCACATGTAGCATCGGGGGCCAGATCTGCCGGGTGAAAAATCCAAAATCATATTATTATAATAATATTCCCGGGCCGGGACAATAATATTTACCAAGTTCACGGACCACTGGGCCTCTGCCCCCTTCCTCCAGGGCCTGGGACATTGTAGCTGGTTGACCCCCCCCACACCCAGACGGCCTTGTCAGCAGCATAAGAAGCTCTACAACCCCAATCCCCCTCCCCAGGTCAAATTTCCAATGTTCACTAAACAGGAGACAAACATGGCATCGAGCTCGCCATATTTTCTCAGCAAAAAATTAAAAATAAACCGAGCTTGAGTTACACAGTCCGTAATTACACAAACGCACTTCACTGCTGCAGTTGCAATTAACCTGGCCACCAGGAAAAAGACGGAAAAAAAAGAAGAAGAAGAAGAAGCGCTTGAGGAAGAGATGTGTGCCAGGCAGCACACTGACGTGCCGGAGCAAAAGCACAGAGAAGCCGACATGATTTATTTGGTCTGCAGATGTCCTTACACCGGGTGAAATATTAGCCGTATTTTATACACCGTGGCTGGAACTCACAAAAGCAATTCAGGTTGGGGTGGGCAATAAGCTCTAAAAAATAATATAGCAAAATATATCTTATCTTGACGCTAACAATCTTGAAGCACGAGAGAGTGGAGAACATACCGAATGCAGGGGTTTGCTCTTGGCTTTCACCATAGCCTTTTTTTTAACCTTGAGCGCTCAATCATATAGATAAATATAACATTAAAAAGCTTGAGCGTTCCACATGGCGCTCTTCAGCAATACTGTTCATGAAATATATCCTTGTGTCTGATCGCCGGTCGCACTTCCTGTTTTTATAAATGGAAAGTGTGACATTCCTGTGCTCGTTGTTTTTGTATGCGATCTTGGTGCAGTTTAAGTACGATACGTCGGATTTCACACCCTCTCAGCCGACACCAAATGCTCTCACAGCGTTGCTGAAGCGTTTTGACAATGTTATGACATTGCCACAACATAGGAGCAACATTGTGAGGACTTTTCGTGTTAGCTGGGTGGTTTATGGGGTCAATCTGTAACTGAGGGCCATAAACTACGGATGAGGTTCTACTGCACATGCAAATCAGTGCCATTAGCTTATAAAATAGCCAGGCTGGACGGCATTCAAGGACATCTTCAAAGTGCATAATGTATTAGAAAAAACACACTTCAATAATAGCTGAAACAAAACAACTTGGAACAACCAAGAATTCTGAAAACCAAAAATTATAGTCAGCATGTCCACAAAGATATTTACAGACATTGCAGGATGCACATACAATATCAGGATAGTGACCAACTTGATAAATAATAAACAAAAGAAGCTCACTATGTTGGGAATTCGTCAGGTGCACGCCATATGGAAGCCTGTCTTAGGGTACACATACCAATATAGATGCCTTTCATAGCTGGTTTCTGTTATCTGTGAGAAACCTCAAAAATCATGACCTCACAGTATGGAAAACAAAGATGCGCTGCTTTAAAAAAAAAAAAAAGCCTAATAACATATTTAAGCATTCTTTTGCAATATCCTCCATAGCTTTAAAATTTAAGCTGTGCCACAAATAATAATTGCGATGATAACCCAATGCTGTCACATTGCCTGGCGCTAAATTCAGGTATATTGCCGAAGTATGGAGCAGCAGTCGTGCCCTTGGATTCAAACCTGCAACCTATCGACTGTGTCAGGCTGCTTAACCACTTACATTGGCAGTGGCTGACAAGCGGGAAGGCAAAGTCAACGGGAGCCCTGCGATAGGGGGCCGGGGAGGGGGGGGTGGGGGGGGGGGGGGCTCAGGACGTGGTCGTGTGTGTGACCAGGTGACGTCCGCGTTTAGAGCCATAATGGGCGAGTTTATAGCGCGATGGCCGGGTAATGATCTCTGCCCCGCCGACTGCCACAGATAATCCCCCCCGCTGAGCAACGGAACTGGAGATGAGGCTTCCCCGGGGCCATGAGGATTTAATCACCTCCCCCTCACACCCTCCCCCCCCCCCCCCCCCCAACCAGCCCCCCCGTCAGCACTCCTGCTCTACCACAGAGCAAGGCTGAGGTCACTGGACCCACAAGCAGTGCAGTCTATTATGAGGATGGGGGGGGGGGGGGGGGAGAAGGGGGGGGGGGGGGGGGCAATAGAAGGCACAGAATGGATAGACCGCTGCCTTTATGAATCGCACGCAAGAGTTCCCCCCCTCGGGGTTGTCATGTGACCGACTGCTTCCTCCAAGCCAATCACAGCCCTTTTTGTGTGTGCGTGTGTGTGTGTTATCCTCGTTACATAAAAGGGAACTGATTTTACGGTTATTTAGTACGTACAAAAATATGTATTAAACTTCACAGTGTGGTCCAACATTCACAGTGAAGGACCATCACTCTGCGACCATCCATCACTTTCTCACATTTTCCCCTACTTGAAAAATACCGAAGCTGCGTGCTGAAAATGAGTCATTAGGCACATTTTCAGACGGCTAAGGACTTTAAGGACCTCGCCATTCTTTACCTCAGACGCCTCGCGTCCTCGCCTCTGGAGAGGCATGTTCTAACGCGGTTCGGTCCCCTCCCTTCACCGCACCCGGTTTCGCGGGTCTGAATTGGTTTTGATTGGTGTGATTTTTTTTACCGCGGAAACCGCGAACGCCGTCAGACCGCGCGGCTCCCAGGAAAGGGCGGGGACGCCCTGCTTCAGCGCCATCGCGCCGCTCGAGAGACCGGCGTTCGGGTCCGCCGCTCGTGTTTCTGACTCTAATGAAGGAGGAGGGGGACTAAACAAAAAAAAAAACAAAAAAACAAGTGTCCTCCTTAAGTACTCCTGCCTGGCAGACTGCCACATAAAAATTAAAAAAAAAAAAAAAGAGAAAAACAGCTGGGAGGAGATGTGCCTTTTACAGAGAGTCCTTCAGTAATCAACTCAGCCCAAGAAACATAACACCAGTCAACTGCATCTGCGTTGTGTTTCCCTGAGCCAGGTAGCCAGGGATATGCGGCTATCCCAACGCACTGTGGAGACCAGCAGCAGATGTCTCACATACGAAATTAACGTAAAAAGTAAAAAAAAAATAAATAAAAAAAAAGCACTGCTGCCAAACCTATTAAATGCAGTGCCCCACAGAGAAAGCCAGTCTCTGTCTACAAGGAATATATAACCTATGTGGCTTCAGCACAGCAAGGTAGAATCCTTTCAGCAGAGATGAGTCTAAACTTGTTTTTAGTGTTTTTTTCTTTTTTTTTTTGATGGAGTGATACTTTGCAGGTGGCATAAATCTATTTGGTGCATATGGCAGGAGCCTGCCACGGTGGCAGTTGTTAAAAAAGTAAATAAATAAAGAAGATCTGCAGTTTCAAATTAACACACTCAAGGAAGCCCACATGCTGGAGCGTTGGTTCATCGAGCCCCACGCACAGAAGTGAAGAAGCTCGTGTTTCCTGCTCCATTCACACTCTCTTTGTTGCTGTTCTTTTCCTACCAGCTACAGGTTATCTGGATTTTTCCTTCGGTGCACTTAAACATGGCGCAAATCGGCAGTTCCCGAAACTTCAGTTTCCCCAGTTCCATGGGAAACTGACGTTTGAGCGCAACAGTATAGGTGTTTGGGACAGGGGTGGTGGGGTCGGTCCTTCTTGACAGCGTCCCACATTTTTTAATGCCGGCAAGACTGTCAGTTCTGCTCTGAGAGTTCCCCTCCATTGTAAAGAACAGACACTGGAACGTACTGAATGTACAGGTGCTCCAAACGGTCCACAGGGTGAAAAGGACAGGTGCATTCAATAAAACTGCAAGCCCTCAGTGCTGTAACTTGACTCCTGACTGTCCTGATCATACGAGCGTAAAGTGTGGCGTGGAATCCCACAGAATACTGCACTGTCACGGCCATTGTATACGCCAGGGAATGCCAGGGCTTCAGCTGGAGGGAAGTCCATCGCACAACAGCGCCTCCGCTGGCCTGGAGGGCTCCTGCAGCCTGGCACGGTCCTCCATCGCAGCTCGGCCACTGGACTGGCAAGCGCGCAGCTCTACTAGGGGATTGGCAAGTGACAGGAAGCGGCAGCTGGCCGTGTTTGTCCCGCGGAATAAGCGAGCATCCTCTGGAGGAATTCACATAGGATGTTGCGGCAACGGAACGCATGTACAAAATTTGAACCAGGGAATTTAACTGGGGATCCCGAAATTTGGGAATGATGAAAAAATAATCACTTTTAAAAAGCTGTGTGTAAATTGATTGGTAGGCTTTGCTCATGTTTAGCCCCCAGAACCAACCCCAATACAAATTCAGACTGAAATACACACGTTCATCTCCACACTCGTCCACGGGCGTGAGACATTTTTAACCGCACAAAACTGAAACCATCTGCTCGCCCCGCCTCCCCCCCCCCCCCCGTTCCTCCAGATGACATGTTCACATCCAGTTATGTGAAAATGATAAAGCAGCGCAATTTGTTCAGTCATCTGAAAAATCACATGCCATTTGAATCCGATTTCAGCAGCGCATGAGTCAGTCAGTCAGTCAGTGTGGAGTTAGCTTGCATGACCCATACCCCCCTGTTCCTCTCAGCTGAACACGGGGGCCACAAAGGTGCAAAACAGACTCATTATTTTATGCACTGTCCCGTAGACTGGGGTTATGGTGAATTAAAACAAAGGTTCTAGTCATGTGGAATTTTTTTTTTTGTGTCCTCTGCTCTTTCAAATTGTAGTTAGCAGAACCTCTGTTGCCCAACTGGAAGGCACTGAATAATGCATTGCGCTGAAAACATATGCTTTTAATGTCAATCAGCACTACTACATTCTATATCTGCTGCCGCACATCACCCTCGTATCATTAAAATCAAATTTAAATACGGTCTAAGAAAAAAATAGCTTACGGTGTTTTGTTTTCCATAACAGCATTATCAAAACTGCGGGAACACTCGCAGCTGAACAGCAGATAAATTAGAACGGACACACTGAATAACGAGCTCTGGCGTACAGTAGCTGTGTGAGCTTGCCCACCACATTAGGCTCAATAAGTTCGATCGCTTGCTATCGTTTCTATGACGAGGGCAGCGAGTCAGTGTTCTCCTCTGAGAAAGTGCAGCGCTGTTCTTTTGCGCACGCAGTCGTCTTAAAACTTTATGACCGTGCACTAGAGTACATGCTAACTCGTTTTTAAGACATAATGGAATGTACAATAAAGGTTTAGCTTTACTGTGATACCTCTTCTGCCCACCACTCTGGACATAGATACAGACATAAAGAATGTATTAATAATTCATATTTGATGTTATTGTTGGTTTCTTGCTATTGTTGTTCTCTTTGGTATCTGTTTGGCTGCTGCATTATTGCTATCATTGTTGTGGTTGCTGTTGAGTTATGTATTATCATTACCAATTCTATTGCTCTCAATATTAGTTGTAAACATTGTGGAAATAGTATTTATAAAATGGGATAAAAGGAACTGGTCTTGTAACCTAAAGGTCACACGTTCGATTCCCGGGTAGGACACTGCCGTTGCACCCTTGAGCAAGGTACTTAACCTGCACTGCTTCAGTATATATCCAGCTGTTGACATACATGCAATGTAAGTCGCTCTGGATAATTGCGTCTGCTAAATGCCTGTAATGTGATGTAATGTTGTAGAACTGATAGTAGTGGTAGTCGTAGTAGTAGGTGTAACTCACTTTATGCAGTATTAATCAAACAAACAGACTCAAAATGGCTTTCTTTTCACACGGAGGCCCTCAGTACCTGCTTTAACGCTGGACCACAATTTTAGTCAGGTTTTGGGCTGAAAGACAAATGCTCTGTGTGATGTATACGGTGATGCGGGTCACGTCCATCGCCAGTGTGACATATGCAACACTATGGCTGTTAATTCTAAGGTGGTATGTAGGGACCATTATGGGTCTGTACTCTCCAGTGTGATGTACAGTATAGGGCATGGCATTATGGGTCTGTAGACCGCAGTGACATGCATAGGGCATTATGGGTCTGTAGATTCCAGTGACATGCATAGGGCATTATGGGTCTGTAGACTGCAGTGTGATTGCATAGGGCATTATGGGTCTGTAGACTGCAGTGACATGCATAGGGCATTATGGGTCTGTAGATTCCAGTGTGATTATAGGGCATTATGGGTCTATAGTCTCCAGTGTGATATATATAGGGCATTGCGGGTCTGTAGTCTCCAGTGTGATATATAAGGCATTATGGGTCTGTAGTCTCCAGTGTGATATATATAGGGCATTGCGGGTCTGTAGTCTCCAGTGTGATATATAAGGCATTATGGGTCTGTAGTCTCCAGTGTGATATATATAGGGCATTGTGGGTCTGTAGTCTCCAGTGTGATATATAGGGCATTATGGGTCTGTACTCTGTATTCTGCCATACAGGACTATCTCCACTGTCCTGCGTGACATTTAGGGAAGAGTGCGCCTGGGTGTGTCCTCGGGAGCGGTGTGTACAGTAGGGCATTGTGGGATACCGTGCGCTCGGGTTCTATCAGGAGCAGTTACTCCAGCCACCTGCTTCCCTCCGCCTCTCCACGAGCCTGACTGGCAGATGGGTCCTGTGATGTCACCCTCTGCACGTCCCCCGCCAGCGCAGGGAGGTCCGTGGCGCTCGGGAGCCGGGCATGCTGGGAGATCACGCGTGCGAACGGAACGCACGCCTCCTCCTCCACCCAGGCCTCAGGTAACAGATTCCTCCTCACCTCATCAACTCCCCTCACGCCGAGCGTTGCTCCAGATTTTACTCTCCCCCCCCCCCCCCCCCCCCCCCCCGCCCCAATGCCCCCCACCCTCGCCCGGAGATGCATGGTGCACAGCCACCTTCAGCCACTCGGCTCAGCTCCTCAAATAGAGACATCTGGTCATGCTGGGGCCTGACAGCAGTCACTGCATACAATTATTCTCTGCGCAAATGTCCCGTTGCCACAGAAACTGTCACCACCACTACAGCCTACAGACTCCCCCCCCCCCTCTTATACAAGGTGGACATTTTAAGTCTCTGCTCAAATGTCCTGTTGCCACAGAAACTGTCACCGCTACAACCACCACTACAGCCTACAGACTCCTCCCCCCCTCTTATACTAGGTGGACATTTTAGCCTCTCCACAAATGTCCCGTTACCACGGAAACTGTCACCGCCACCACTGTACACTGCCGTCCACCAATGACCAAGGTGGTCATTTCACAACACTCACTTTTGATTGATCTGTTGTCTTTAGTTTTGCCGGCCAGTTTAACCCCAAAATAGTTCCTTTTGAGCCCTTCAGGGCGGCTTCACAGTTTTGCATGTGCGCTGACAGCGTTGATAATGGTGTACATTAGTCAATTTGACAAAAAAATAAAAAAATAAATACATAACATTCTGTATTTATGCAGGCAGGCACCGTCATCCAGGGCCACCTGCATCCAGCTCGCATCTGATTCATTATCCGCCTTATACTTCCGGACATATGTACCGAAGCCTCCGTGTGCAGGAGTTGCTCACGGGGCCTAACGGCTGCTTCCACCTGTGATTCAGACCTGTCGGCTTTTGGCCCCGAGCCCGGGGTCTCTCCAGCGTCAAAGCGCCCCCTTCCACAGCCCCGGGACGAGCCAATCACACAAGCACGTACGCTCGGGCCCGGCCTGACACGCGTGCGGGTCTCAGAACACCGCTGAACGTCACGCCGCCGTTCAACAGAATGTTACATCACTATGAATGTATAATACCGCTAAGTGGCAGCTATGAATTATGTCTCACTACCGCGACGATACGGTGGTTTTGAAGCTTCACGCAAGGAGAGAGACAGCGGGGATGAAATATATACATATAAATGTGGGTCACAGTAGCTCGTTTTAAACTGCCAACGATGACATTAGCCCCCCCCCCGCCCCCCCCCCCCCCCCCCCGTGCAAGGCAAGAGTTGGCGGTTGGATCACGCTAGCGTTTTTGGACAGGCAC
Organism: Anguilla japonica; assembly: GCA_025169545.1. Lineage (NCBI taxonomy): Eukaryota > Metazoa > Chordata > Actinopteri > Anguilliformes > Anguillidae > Anguilla > Anguilla japonica. Next base: position 3,965,209 of record CM045891.1, read on the forward strand.
CAAATTAACGCGGTCGTTCGTCGCTAATCATCGCAGATTTTTACAGTTCCAATAAAGATGACTCAGCTTATTTCAATAATGCATTACTGTATTACTTGGGGGGCCATATCTCCTCATCGGTCGCGGTTTCAAGATCGCTTCATCTTGCGGATGGAATTACAGCGAGTGAGTCGCCTAATCGTTACGAATCTAATGCCTACCTACAACCGGCAGTTCACTATTTTTAAGGAGCGCAGATGGTGCGCTTGCTTCAAATCCCCTCATCCGTTTGCGTCTTGCTAGTGAACGGAACTAATAAGAAAAATAAGCCGAGGATGATGAAGAGGGAGGAAGACGAACGGTGGCGTGATCTGCAAGTGAAACAGGCCCCTGTTTCCTCCTGCCAGCTAATGCGATAAAAAAAAAAGCTCAGGAAATGTCCTGGAAACAACAGAACACGGTCTTTGTGGCTGACAATTTTAATAATCAATGAATCACTTGTTTTGACAAAACAAAAGAAAATTTTATCACAAAAAAAAAAAAATGGATGAATCACTGTATGAAGCAATCGGCTAATTGCCCTTCGCTCAAGAGGAGGAAAAAAGGGGGGAAAAAACAAAGAAAAGAGTTATGTAACATCGAGAGACAATCGTGCAGCCAACAAGCTGGATGCTAACGCAGTATGAAAGAACTAAATGGATAGAGGAGCACAGGGCAAGTGTGTGGGGGGGGGGGGGGGTTCTGCAGCAAAGCATCTGCCCTCTCTTTTATTCTCTCTCTCCCCTCCCCCCCCTCTCTCTCTCTCTCTCTCTCTCTCTCTCTCTCTCCCTCCCTCTCCCTCTCTCTCAGCATCACCGCCAACAGCTCAACATCTATATTTGCTCCAGCTAAAATTCTGAATGCAATTTTTTTTTCAAGTGACTTTCTCTCCATAAACCACTGTCTTTTGAGGTGGAATGCACACACACACACACACTTGCACACATACACACACACACACACACACACACACTTGCACACACACAGCACAAACACACACACACACACACACTTACACACGCACACACACACGTATGTGCACACACTAGCACAAACACACACACACACACACACACACTTGCACACACACAGACACAAACACACACACACACACACTTGCACACACACACACACCTCGGTGGCTTCCCTCGCACTTTTGAACCTCGGAAATTGAGAGCTTTAAACCCCCCCGGTTGTGGCGGCCGGGCCGGCGGCACCGCGACGATACGCTCTCAGAACGCCGAGCGAGGCGCGGTCTAATCTGCGAAGAGGACGCCTCCTCACACAGCAACTTTTTAATCGCGTTACGCGCCTCTCTGCGAAAAAAAGCCACAAACAAAACAGCAGCAGAGCGAGGACGCCTTAAAGCCTCCGGGCGTTTAGGAGGGAGCCCGGCGGCGGCGAGGCGGCCCTCGGAAACGCGGCGTGTTATCTGAGGTAGACGAGGCTGGAATCGAACCCGGGCGAAGCCTCGCCAACCTTTAGCCCGTGACACAAATCCATACGGCAGGCCTTACGCAAGACCACGTGTAATCGTAACCAACTGCGTCTGTGATATCACTCCGCTTCTAAATCAGCATTGTGTTTCCCAGCGACGACCCGCCGCCATGACGATGACGATAAGGACCTCACCTCAGTCCGTAGAGCACGGTGCCGTCCGGGTGCAGGCGGATCATCCGGTTCTTCACCGTGACGCCGTGCACGAAGGACTTCTTGTCGTTGAGGAAGTACGTGTCCGGGACCCACAGCTGGTCGGCCACGCGGTTGTCCAGGGTCAGGTTGAGCGGGATCTCCGAATAGGACAGCCGCTTGTCCCGCCAAGCTTGCTGGAAATACATGGTCAACGTGTAGTCCTGAAAGAGAGAGGGAGAGAGAGAGAGAGAGAGAGAGAGAGAGAGAGAGAGAGAGGAAGAAATAAAAAAAAAGATTGTGGGAAAATAGGCAACTTGGGACCGGGATCTGTTGTCAAGCTATGGAAAGAAAAGAAAATACAAAAAAAAAAGAAGAAGAAGCAATTCACCCCCGTGTTTTTTTTAAACCACCTTTCAATATTAAACGACGTCGGCGAGAAGGAAAGCGGAGAGGTCACCTGAGGAAACGGGGCGATAAGTGGAACAGGAGGGCGAGCGGAGACGCGGAACAAAAAAAATCCTTCGGGTCGAATTAATGTCAGCGTGCTACGCTGAATCGGCTCTATCCCCTCTGACAACAGAAAATAAATCCCCGGACCGAACAACATGCCTCAATACAACCACTGATAAACCACATCTTTGTACAGCTTCTGTTTTTTTTGTTGGATACATTATCCACTGGCTAACAAAAAAAAAAAAAAACAAACAAACCAAAAAAAAAAAACAGACAGCACTTCAGAACCCTTATTGTGTAGGCCAGTGATGCCCAATCCTGGTCCTGTCGAGCTGAATTTGGTCTGCTGGCTTCTGCTGAAACTCGGCACTTGAGCAGCACAGCAGTTGATCGGTTGAAGCAGTTGATTGCAAGGCTGACTCGGGTCACCTGGTTTCTTGGGTTTCTTGACTCGGCTGCTGATCTTAAGGGGAAAACAAAATACGGCAGACTCTGCCCCTCCAGGACCAGGACTGAGGGTCAGCTAATAGTGTAGCTGGTGTAGCCTATAGTTTTCAAAGCAGCATCCCTCTCTCTAGTAATGCAATGTATATTTTGGCCCAAGAAGGAAAGACAATTTGTAAACAGAAATGTGAATTATCTGCAGTAGATACAGTGTAATCATATACATTACATTATAGGCATTTAGCAGATGCTCTTATCCAGAGTGACTTACACTAATTTTTACATGGCGCATCCATTTATACAGTTGGATATATACAGAAGCAATGCAGGTTAAGTACCTTGCTCAAGGGTACAATGACAGTGTCCAACCTAGGAATTTAACCAGCAAACTTTAGGTTACAAGGCCAGCTACTTACCCATTATACCACGCTGCCTCCCATTTACAAAAAAAATTCAGGTAGAGAAGTTTGTTCTCATCACAAGATGCTGTTTAACTGATTAGCTGTGCATACGAATATTAGTATGGAGCTTTTTCAGGTGAACAAACATATGGAAAAATAATGACTAAAAAAAGTGACTATATTTAACAGACAAGTGTCTCTTTAAACTCCAACCCACGGCAGACTGTAACACTAGAGTCCTTTTCGAACTGCCAGACTGATCTGTGAAATTTTATTCAAATTTAAATAAATGCATTCATAAAGAGTTCTACTGTTTTGCCACACCAGTGCTTCCAGCTCTTCCATAAGTGCAGGAGTATTTTATTTTATTGATAGCACATGTGCACATGCACACACACGCACACAGACACGCATGCCTGTACATATGACAAGCACGCTCACACACACACACACGCACACACACAAACTAGACACATTAGTCAGCTGGAAATCCCTTGAGTGCGGATTGCCAGAAAAGCTCTTCAATTTTTCAGTATATATGACATTTGGAACACAAAAACAGCAGACAGCGTGAGGTAAGACCTAACATTTTCTGGCAGCAACAGAACATAATCTCTGAAAAGGTCTTATAAATAAGTAATTCTTAAAAGTGTTAATAAATAAAAAATAAAAACAAACGATTTGTTGTGTCAGGATTAATTGTCAGATCCTCAGGGATAGTCCTGTTGCTGGCTAACGTGCTAATGTGCTACACTGCATAAACCATGTACAGCCATTTTTTTATACGTTTACATGTGGTAAATTTACACGTGAATAAGTGAAACATTTTCAGGATTTTGAGACATTCTGGTAAACACTGGACACAGCACACGGCACAAGGGAATTTTTAATTGCAATCAAAAATTCCTGCGCTTATCAACTCTCACCACTGGAGTTTTCACAGCTGGCTGTAGGTGATGCAGCTGTAGCTCACCTCCATAGCAACGGGGTAAAGGTGGAGGTAGAGGTGGAGGTGGGAACAGTGGGGAGGACAGGGGTGTGTGTGGGGGGGGGGGGGGGGGGGGGCATGAAGGTCGAAGCCACCGATCCAACGATCCTCCATAATCGCCGTGGAAACGGCATCGCGGAGGGCGGCCTCTCCGCAGAAAGCTCCGGAATCTCTCGCGCCCTCGCCCCCGCAGCCGCGGTGCGGTTACGTAACGACCCTCCCCGCCGCTGCTCCTCGTTCCCATGGCGACGGCGGCGGCGGTGGCTCGCGTGCGCACGTCCTCGTGCCGGTCTCAGCCGCTCAGCCGCCACCAGACCGTCTGCAGAGACCGCTAACCGCTCCGCCATCGGCTCGCGCTGTCATTCACTCTGTGTGTGAGCGTGTGTGTGCGTGGGTGTGTGTGTGTGTGTGAGCATGTGTGAGCGTGTGTGTGTGTGTGTGTGTGTGTGTGTGTGTGTGTGTGTGTGTGTGTGTGTGAGCTTGTGCCCGCGTGTGTGTGGGTGTGCGCCTGTGTGTGTGTGTGTGTGTGTGTGGGTGTGTGTGAGCATGTGCCTGCATGTGTGTGGGTGTGCGCCTGTGTGTGTTTTGTATGTCTGTGTGTTTGTGGTTGTGTGTGTGTGTGTATGTAGTTGTGTGTGTGTGGGGGGGTGTGTTTGTGTGTGCGTGGGTGTTGTGGTTGTGTGTGGTTGTGTATGTGGTTGTGTGTGTGTGAATGTGGTTGTGTATGTGGTTGTGTGTGTGCATGTGTGCGTGTGTTTTGTATGTCTGTGTGTTTGTGGTTGTGTGTGTGTGTGTATGTAGTTGTGTGTGTGTATGTGTGCGTGGGTGTTGTGGTTGTGTGTGTGCATGTGTGTATGCGTGTGTTTTGTATGTCTGTGTGTTTGTGGCTGTGTGTGTGTGTGGGGGGGTGTGTTTGTGTATGTATGTGGTTGTGTGTGTGCGTGGGTGTTGTGGTTGTGTGTGGTTGTGTATGTGGTTGTGTGTGTGTGAATGTGGTTGTGTGTGTGCATGCGCATGTGTGTATGTGGTTGTGTGTGTGTGTTGTTTTGTGCATTTGTGTGGTTGTGTGTGTGTGTGTGTGCATGTGAGTGTGTGTGTGTGTATGTGTGCGTGCATGTGTGGGTATGGGATTGTGCATGTGTGTGTGTGTGAGTGTGTTAGGGAGGGATCAGCATTAATGGAAAAATTTTAATATGATTTGATGCTGTTTTTGCATGAGATCCACATATTTAAGTGCAATGCCTAGACATATAAGCTCAACACAGTTAGGGTTTATAAATAAACCCCTATTTATATGCATACCTCCACATATTAACAAATGTGTGCATATCTGAATGTAGACAACATCCATGTTTTATTGCCAAGTGCAATAAACTGTTTACAGATCTGAATAATTATCTGAATTGAATATGCGTAAATACACAGCAATATATATATTTTTTAAATCATCCTAATAAAAATTCTAGTCCCAGAGGCTGAAAACACCGAGAACCCCTTGAGTCTGAAAACATAATTAACACCTTGAACAGGTACGATCTTTCCGCTTGACAGCCGTCGCCATCGGAGACGTGCTTACATAACGCGTCAATCAGACGCATCCTTACCCATGATGCCAAAAAAAAAAAAGAAAGAAAGAAAGAAAAAAAAAAATTGGCCTGACTACTTATTCTAATTGTGCCTGAGTACAGATGATAAAGGTAAAATGTGGTTACGGGAGTCGTTTTTAATGAGCGCTGATTACCGTTGACACAGCTGGGCTCGTTCTCTGAGGGAGGACGGCAGGGAGAGCAGCTGGATCAGCCCGGGAACAGTGTGCGCGAGCTGCGCGCGGAGCCGCAGAAACGGGCGTCCGAGAACAACCGTCAAATGGGGGGGGGGGGGGGGGGGGGGGGGGGAGAGGTGGACATTGAAGAAAAAAAAAAAAGACCCCTAATTGTGGCCTCGAAAAGGGAGGCTGAGGGGGCCCGGAGGGTTGTGGAAATGCAGCTGTCGCCCACCCCCCCCCCCCCCACCCCGTCCCCCCCATGGCAACCGGTCCACCTGGCGACTGAACGGGAGTGGGTTAAATCCACGTATCCCCTGCGACGCTGCAGCAGAGTGGCATGCCCGCCTACGTCAGGCTTCCACATGGGGCTTAAACAAGCCGAAACGGGCATTTTGTGCAACACGGGTCTCAGCAGGGTCCGGGTCATTCTGGGGTAAATGAGACTTCAGACTGTGGAGAACATTTTCTTGGCTTACAGGAGGTAAGTGGCTGGAGGGGTGGGAGGGGGAGGAGGGGGAGCGGAGGAGAAACTTGGATAAATTGCGTATTTGACTTTCAGGAGGTGACAGGATTGTTAAGCTGAGTGGCTGTGCGTCTGGCACAATGGTTCACCACATCCTCCGAAGACCCGACGATTCATTTCTGTCCCCTTTAGGCGAGATGAGTCTCTCTGGTCTCAATCTCAAGAACCATATATTCTATTATAGCTTAAACCTACACTACAACAAGGAGCATCGACTAAAGATAAAATAAATACTAAGTTTAGAAAATATTATCACTGCAGCACTAATATGTGAAAATAAAAAATAAAATACTTCAACTTTTTTCTGCCAGGCCTCAGAAGGACATCAAACAGGTACTCTGGTTTCCTTCCACAATCCAAAGACATGCAGGTTAGGCCAACTGGAGAGTCTAGATCACCTGTATAGATACTGAGCGTGTTAATCCCTTGTGATGGATTGGTGACCTGAGCGCGAGTGTATATCTACCTCCAGCTGAATGCATGCTGGGATAGACCTCCAACCCCCCCCCCCCCCCCCCCCCCCCCAATGACCATGACCAGGAGTAAGCGGGTTAGATAATGGACGGATGGATAGCTGAAATTCGAGCTGTGCCCCCTTTGTAAAAAAAGAAAAGAGATTTCAATCTCAGTGGGGTATTCCTGGATAATAAAGGTTAGATAGTAGATAGCTGTTCTGTGCCAGATGGGTCTAGGTGAAACATTCCGTCACGTGTCAACCAATAAATGAGCTTCACGCAATTTTCCAGCAGTGCGCACGTTCTCGTGTTGGCTAAGTGGCGAAGGAAGACGTGGTAGTCATCTTTTTCTCCCCATCTTCCCCTGCAGCTGCTAAAGCAGAAACGTCTCATGCCTTTCCCTAATGGGGCTGTCCAAATTAACATCCTCTTCATTACGGCGTGCAAAAAAAAAAAAAAAAAAAATCCCTGCGCTTTCTCCATCGAAACCTACAGCATTAACATCCATTATGAAGATGAAACCCCGTGACACAGCTGCTGGTGCTCCACTGTGCACTGCTGGACTTGACTGTGTTGTCATCTTCTTCCTTGCAACTATTTCAAGGGGGGGGGGGGAAAAGAGCTCTTCCTTGAAAACTGTTTCAAGAGCATGAGTAAGGCAGTAGCACCCCAAGTAACTTTCTCTGCAAAGTGTCTACTGACCCTGACCTCACAAGAGGTACTACAGAGGTGGATCTCAATTGAATCTGGTGGTACTAATGTACTAGAGAGAGAGAGAGAGAGAGCTGTGTAATTTGCACAGGGCCAATTTGCACAGGGCCATTTCAAACGTCTAATCCGAGCCCACGAGTCCATGCGTCCGTTTCCTAGGATGGGTACGGTTCGAACGGGGGAGCTGGAACCCCCCCCCCCCCCCCCCAGTCCAGCACGGCGATAGTTCCGGCCTGCCATTTCCAATCACGGCTTTTTTCTTCAAGACCCCCCCCCAGCCAGGCACAATGGATTTTCCTCTCTGGATGATTCATCCGAGGACTAAAAGGCGAATAAACATGGTCCTCACCAGCTCAAGTGTGGGCCAAGGGAGGAGGATTGTGGGATATGATGTGAAAAACACAAACCTTTTTTTTTTTTTTTTTTTGGGGGGGGGGAAAGGAGCAGGCATGACACCGGGCTCCGCGGTTTTGTTCGTTCTGGTAAACGGCCGCGGGCCACAAATTTTGGAGATTAGAGACTGGGAGGCCTGGGAGGGGGGGAGGCAGTTCCGTGGGCATTGTCAAGACCTCGCGGGGCACTGTGGAACAACATTGGGGGGGGGGTTTACAGAATCAAACTGCGTTCGTCGTGCTTCAAACCCCCCCCAATCGCTGCGCTACAATGCCCCCGGGATGAGTCTCCCAATTCGAGCTTGACTCAGCCCCGCTGGGGGGGGGGGTGAGTCACACGCGTGCACGTGTCACATCACAGGGCTCTCAGTAGACGGACTTGGCCGAGGGAGAAAGGTAATTACGCATCGATAATATCTCCCCCCGTCTCCCCCGTCCTCCCCCCCCCCCCCCGTGACCACTGAAGTGAGCCCCCCGCTCCACGGCGGGCCGCGGCAGTGCGCCGCGCGCCAGGAGGGACGCAATTTCGAAAGCTGTAAAAAAAAAAAAAATGCTCGGAGCAGCGATGCAAATGTGCTTCCCACCCTTAACCCTGGTCTTATCGCCGGGTCTGTTCACGCGTGTTGATCCACACACATATAAGAGAATCTCGACATTTATATAAGAACTGCCCGTTTTTTTTTTTTGTTTTTTTTTTTTTTTTTTCTCTCCCCTGGCCGAATAGTTAAGTACTATACCGTGTCGTACACCTCAATCATCGACGGCATCGAAAAATGTTCACTGAAGGTGGCGTTTGGATTCTAGAAGTCCCTTGGCTTTCTAGACAAATATACCTGGCTTTCACTCGTCCAATCCTCGAGTGTGCCAGCCCAGTTTGGGGTGGGCCGATAAAAAAGGCCTCCCCGAGGAGCTGGAGAGGGCACAGAAACGATGCTGCAGGATCATGGACGGAATCGTCTTCTTCACTTCCGTCACTGAGTGAAAGGCATGATGAGGCCACCCCGCGCACCCTCACCAACACGCTCAAGGACAGCTCAGCCCCCCCCTGCACGGCTTCCTGCCTGCAGCCTCAACACCCACCTACTCGCCTCGTCGGCGCAGGGAATCCGCAGCGCCCATGAGTAGAACCAAAAGGCATGAACTTTCCCATATTCCTCGTGCCCTTAAATTGTTTTATAAATTACCTATTTATTCTAGAGATTACGCTCCTATTCCATGCTTTTTTTTGCTTACGGTGTTGATCGCTGTTACGTTTGACGCATTTCAGGATTCGCCGTTTAAAAACTGTGTTTTTATGCTGCCGTGCCCTGCCTTGTCAAACTTGAAACTTCTACAGACCAAAAGGCTTTCACTGTGAGTAACAGCATCATTACTTGACCTTGAAAAAAAAAAAATCCAGGTAGCATGTTCTCACACGAGCGCCCCAGTATCACTGAGACACGGCTCCACTTTTTTTTCTTTTTTTTTTGTCAACCGTAATAAATTCTGAACATACCCACATGCTCCCGCCAGCCAGCCAGCCAGCCAGCCTGCTATGTAGCGAAAACGCGAGCTGTTTGTCTCGGAATAACTTTGCGCCGAATCCCATCCCGGACCCTCGTCCTCGAGGAAGAGAAATGGCCGCCGGGAACAGAGCGGGCATCGTGTGGAACGTTATAAACGGATCCCAAATGGTCTTCCTCCTGCCGCTCTCCCTGCGTTCCAGGCTCCGTAACCTGGTTTGGTCAGTCGGGCGTGCTTCCGAGACGGATTGCTTTCCTCGGCCACTTTACATTTCTCGCCCTTCCCCGAACTCTATTAATAGACAAAAGTGACCCGTATTCAGTCTGAATGTACGGCTCGGATGTACATTCCCCAAGACGGAGCGATTTCATTGGAAGGAGGGATTTCGATGCGGTCTAAATGGGTTTGCGCAGGGTACCACAGAATGGCACTGCAGGTTTTTTTTTGTTGAAATATTGCCATTGCAAAAAAACATTTAAGGAAAAAAAAAATGAGTTAAAAAAACAGAAATGTCATCGTTAAAACATACGAGCTGCGGGGTCGAAGTCGGGATTGGCAGATCTTTTTAAAAGTGGGTTTTTCGGGAAAACCTTAACTGTCAGTCTAATCTAATACACTCCTGAAATATTGGCCGGCTCTAAAGTACTGAAATTGTTCCAAAGAGCAAGACGGGGGGCGCTCTCCAGTTCACTGCACCCCACTTTCATTCATTAATCCCTGGCCTGGATCTCTCATCTCATACAAGATGGTGGGCCCCCCCCCCTCTGTACTGTCAGCGCTGCCTCTTTCCCAAGCCCAGTTCCCCTCCGTTCCCTCTAATGGAGGCACTTAGCTCTGCCGTTGTTTGACTCCAGACTATTCACTCAAGCTGACTCGTGTGCGCACGGACCTCATTTGTATCTTTGGGGGCGATTGCCGAGCGGTGGCAGGGACCGCTCCACAGATGGGATTCTACCGGGAGGAATTTTTTTTTTTTGTTTTTTTTTTTGCCAGTGGAAGGATGATGGAGGACCACTTTTTATAGCTTTCATTGGTTGGAGAAATAAAAGAAGATGAATGAATAAATAAGAAAAATAAAACGAACTTGTCTGTGCGTGTGTGTGTGTGTGTGTTTTATATGCACCATGCCCTCCAAAATTGTTATGACCCTTGATAAATATGAGGTAAATGAATTCAAATTCAAGACTATTTGTGTGTGTGTGTGTGTGTGTTTGTGTGTGTATGGGTGTGGTGGTTGTGTGTTTCTGTACTTAAGTGCACATGCATTTGTGTGTTCATGCTTGCATGTGTGTATATAGAGAGGTGATTGTGATATTTGTGCAGCATAAGGTTCAAACTCCTTCTGTCTCAGAGCAGTAGGCAGATGCATTGCCAGAGTGTTCCCATATGCAACGGCTGTCAAGCTGAGAGACCTCTGATACTGCATTCTCTACAGAAGGGAAGCCAACTGGCCGAGGAGAGAAAACCAAAATCTTCATGAATTACAGAAGGCCGAGGAAAGAACTCGAACCCGATGAAGTGCGGCAAAGTCTCAAACGGACAACGTCGGGTGGGGAAACATGATTCTGTGGCTTTATTTCTTTTTGTAGGGCGGATGTGAACGTTTTAGATGGTGTGCCTCCCTTGTTTCCGCAGATTTTCCCAGCTCGTGGACACCACCTTGCGCACACACCCCTGAACAAGGAAAAAAAAATCTAAAAAAATGACTTTTGCGAAAGGATGCACTTTTCTTTTTCCTTGCTCAAGCATCCTTCGGGAGTCTCCGAGCTCCTTGTTCTGAGCAACTTCAGGCAGCTTTCAAAAGGTTGGAATGTCCTCAAGACGGCGGAGCTCGATCGATTTCCGGGTCAGGCGAGGACCGAGGAGACAAGGATGAATAAAATGAGCGATTGGAATGAGCCCACTATTTCCCTCCTGGCTGGCGTGGCCTGGGGGGGGGGGGGGGGACCTAAAGAATGGGCTCTAGGAGGAAGAGGAGGCTTTACCACATGGTGTCCTTCCAAGGTGTAGGACGAGGTCACCTTGTGGGCAACAACTAGGCGGAAAGCAAAGAGAGTAACAAATCCTCTATCCGAAAAGTGGGCGTAAAATTGTCGAGGCGGCTAAGGAACACAGGATGGGACGAAATAAATGTGACTTCTTTGTGAGTCAGAGGAACCCATGCGGAGAGTCACAGGGCAAGAAATCGAGAAGGAGACTCGTCTGGAGCAGAGGCGTATTTACCCAACTCAACAAACTGACCAGCAGGACTGTGAAACGGAAGGAAAATAACGGTAATTTAAAATTAAAATAAAAAAGACAGATGTGCGCAGTGCGGATTATGGGTTTTTTTTCTGTTAAGGGTGATTGTGGAAAAGGGCTTTGCAAGCGGAAACTGTGCTTTTCAAAATAGTGCTTTTGCAATGTGGTGCGAACAAGGGGGGGTGGGATCTGTGCATGCTTCAGCTGGCGTGGGGGAGGGGGGGGGGGGGCAGTACAATCTAGAGCTCTCCATGCTAATAGAGCAGTGACCCGAAAGAGAACTCTTTCAATTGGATATTGTCTTCTGCCAAAAATATCTCAACTCCGCCTGATGAAGTGGCTCAGGGGTATGAGAGGACGGCGGCGTTTCGACTTCCAGAGTCGCCAGAATCGCACAACTGGGCCTTTCAGTCCGCCAAGGCCCCGTTTGAAACCCCCGCAACAACTTCTGCCAGGAAAGTACACAAATGTGCTCTCTCTTTCTCTCTCTCTCTCTCTCTTTCCCCCTCTCACCCTCTCTCTCTCTTTCTCTCTCTCTCCCTCTCTTCTCTTTGAAAGGGAGGGGTGACGGGGAGGGTAGGGGCGGATCCCACTCTCACCCTCTCTCTCTCTCTCTCTCTCTCACCCTCTCTCTCCCTCTCTCTCTCTCTCCCCTCACCTCTCACCCCTCTCTCTCTCTCTCTCTCTTTCTCCCCCTCTCACCCTCTCTCTCTCTCTCTCTTCCCCCTCTCACCCTCCTCTCTCTCCGCCTCTCTCTCTCTTCTCTCTCTCTCTCTCCCCCTCTCACCCTCTCTCTCTCCCACTCACCCTCTCTCTCTCTCTCCCTCTCTCTCTCTCTCTCTCCCCCCTCTCTCACTCTTTCTCTTTCTCCCCCTCTTCCCCTCTCCCTCTCTGTCTTTCTATATATACACACACACACACACACACACACACACATACTGCTCACCACTGGCTCCTCACATCTATTCTTGTTCTTCTAAAGTGAGATAAATTACATGCTTTTGTGGGGGGGGGGGGGGGGGGGGGGGATGCAAGACACCGACTGAGGACTTGCTCCAAATCCCCACCCCGTGCCAGTAAGATGCCCCCTCGCCGCTTCTTCTGCTCCACGGGTCTGAGGGAGGAGGCATTAGGCGTCGTAAAAGGAACCAAGCTCTAAACTCTGCCTCAAATGTCAGTCTGGAGCCAAGCAGCCATGTTCATCTGGCCCTGATGCATTTTAATGAGGCTTTTTAAAATGACGCATATTGCAGTCAAGCAGCTGTCCCCATAAACCATGAAAAAGCACAGGAGAACAACACACACACACACACACACACACACACACACACGTAATACAAGCACATTTGTTTGATTTTACTACACATTTGTTGGCAAGCTAATTAAAATACCTGGCGAATGAAATACCTGGCAAGCTAAATAAAATACTTGAAGATATGTGTTATTCTCTCTTTTGGAAAGACTAGACCTGGCCTTGTTGACCGCTAATCTCAGCTAAGGTTTTTTGCATAAAAACATAAAGAGTTGATTCGGGACACACACAAATCCCACTCCTTGTAATTATGCTGTCCTAAAAAGTCCTTTTTTTCAATTTGTGTCCTCTTTTACAAACCACAGAGGCGATCTGGATGTTTCAGAGAGGGGGGTACAGGAGAAACCAGAGACCCAGTACACGATTTTAAACATGTAAATGCACACACCTTTGTGCAGAAAAATAATCCTCTCTATCCTCCTTGTTCCTGTTGCTTTGTCCTTTTTGTTAACTCCCTTATCCATCGTTGTGGCCTGAATAATTAACAGGAGTTTTTTATTTATTTTTTTTGTTTTTTGAATAAGCTTTAGCTCTGACTGCTGATGCGAACAGTTGCCCAAACGTGACCTTACATCTCCTCCTGTTCCGTTTTCCTCCTTGGTTTGCTTTTTCCCTGGTACTAGGTGGCCATGCATCTCTTATGCATGGGAATTACTGGCGAAGAGGTGCCAGTCATCCCGCAAATCACACACATTTTGCAGGTATATTAAATGCACAGATGAAGCAATCCTTCCCATGTTTAGTAACATCAAGAGCAAATGAAAGGAAAGCTGGAAAGGAGGAAAAAATAGTGGCTTTATGTGTATTTACCACAGAAAGATTGAGAAAAAAACGTAAAAGGCAGCCACTGTCCCCACAGTGCAAGAAATGAAATTATCCATCCATCCATCCATCCATTTTCTAAACCGTGTACTCCTGCTCAGGG